>LNAC01000444.1:1151175-1207788 GCA_002007465.1 Ailurus styani | reverse complement strand
CTCCTCCTCCTCCTTCTTCCTTCTCCTCATCCTCCTTCTTTCCTCTCCTTACTCTTCTTCTTTCTCTCCTTCTTCTTATTCTCCTTTTCCTCGTTCTCCTTTTTCTTCTTTCTTCCTCCACGTCCCCCTCTCTCCTTCTCCTTCTCTCTCCATTTCTCACTCTGTCTCTCTTTCTTTCTGCAGTGTAAATGCCAAAGCCCTGTGCTAATATGAGATCTGGACAGCACTAATGAACAAGACACCTTTAATCTAAATTTTTGAAGATAACACAAGACTACATCATTCTACTAGTCCATAGGAATGGGAAAAAAGAAAGGAGATAAATAAATTATTATCCTTTTTTTTAAAAAAATTGAAGTTCAAAGGATTCATAGGTCACTGCCTCTATTATCATTTCACCATGACTCTAATCATATCACCACATCAAGCTTCAATATAGACTTGAAATTCTAGTATTTAACTGTACATTTGTGTACAGAGCTAGGACTTTATTACCATAGAGTAAAAGGGAAAGGATATGGAAGGGAGAATAAGCCTTCTCTGGAAAAGCTAGTGGTTTAGATCTTCAGGTGAGTGTTGGGATAATGGGTATTTGTTTATCATTAACATTTATTAAACTACATATTTGATTTATATATTAATTATTATATCAGATTTTAAAATAGAAAATAACCAACTTTATATAGACTAAGAGCTATGACTCTAATGGAACAAAACTAGAAATCAGTAATAGAAGCATAGATAAAAAGATACTAAGTTTTAGGGCGCCTGGGTGGCTCAGTGGGTTAAAGCCTCTGCTTTCGGTTCAGGTCATGATCTCAGCGTCCTGGGATCGAGGCCCTCATCGGGCTCTCTGCTCGGCGGGGAGCCTGCTTCCTCCTCTCCCTGTCTCTCTGCCTGCCTCTCTGCCTCCTTGTGATCTCTCTCTCTGTGTCAAATAAACAAATAAATAAATCTTTAAAAAAAATTTCTCAAGTATATGAAATTATTCTAAGCTTATATTGACAGTGTTACAAGGTGGGGCAATCTCATAAATCACAAAACAGACTTGTACACATAAAAAACTGGCATGACAGGGCACCTGGGTGGCTCAGTGGGTTAAAGCTGCTGCCTTTGGCTCAGGTCATGATCCCAGGGTCGTGGGATCGAGGCCCACATCGGGCTCTCTGCTCAGTGGGGAGCCTGCTTCCTCCTCTCTCCTCTCTCTCTGCCTGCCTCTCTGCCTACTTGTAATCTCTCTCTCTCTGTGTCTAATGAATAAATAAAATCTTTAAAAAAAAAACTGGCATGACAAATCAGTGAAAAAAAAATGATGCACTGTCCAGTAATGCTTAAATAAATGGCATCTCCGTGGATGGAAAAATTAAATTATATTCCTCATCTGAACATATAAAAAATCAATTCCATATGCAATAAAAATATAAATATTAAAATTGAAAACAAAACTATTAGGAAAATATAGAATTCCTTATAACAGTAACATATAATAGAAGTATATTTTAAGGGGTACCTGGGTGGTTCAGTGGGTTAAACCTTTGCCTTCAGCTCAGGTTATGATCTCAGGGTCCTGGGATCGAGCCCCACATCAGGCTCTCTGCTCAGCGGGGAGCCTGCTTCCTCCTCTCTCTCTGCCTGCCTTTCTGCCTACTTGTGATCTCTCTCTCTGTCAAATAAATAAATAAAATCTTTAAAAAAGATAAATATATTTTAATATATATTATAAATAATCTTTATTTATAAAATCATTATGTATATCATAAATTAGATAGATGATAGATTCACAAAAATGTAAAGACTGCCCACATACTGGACAAAATAAATGAAAGATAAGTGTTACACTGATAGTTGACAGTACATTAATGTTTAGACTATATAAAGAAATTTGTTCCAATCAATAAGAAAAGACAAGCAATCCAATTTTTAAAATGGGAGAAAAGTTTCAACACTCCATTCATAGAGGAGATCTAAGTTATCATAAACATATGAAAAAATGCTCAGTCTTGCTAATAATTAGGAAAATGCAACTTAAAACAATAGCTTACTATCATATTAAGCAGATTGGCATAATTATAAAAAGATGGATAATATGAAATATCAATGAGGCTGTGAGGAACTGGCAACATTTACATTGTTAGTAGCCATATGTAAGTTGGTAAGAATTTTATATAAAAACTTGGTCATATGTAGTAAAGGGAAGAGGCAAATTCTTTATGATCTACATAATTCCATATGTAGTTGTACAGGAAAAGAATTTCTTGTTAATGAGAAAGAGAAAATGCAAAAAAGAAACAAAGTTAATTACATTATTTTGATGTGTGTGTATATATATATGAATGTATATATGTGCGTATATGTAATATATTATCTCATATATATCATTTATAGACTCACAAATAAGGAAATTGGTAAATAAAGGAACATGTTCAGATATCAAAATAGAAGACCGTAGTTGAAATGAATGTCCTTGGTACATAAATAAATAATGGATACATTTTAAAGCTTAATGTTATAAGTTACACAATAACGAATAGTCTATAATAACATTTATGCACATTTTCATAAAGCTACAACAACAAACTCCAATATTACATATTGAAATATATAACAGCCATAAAATAGTGGTTACGTCTAGAGTGTGAATAAGTCAAGTAAGATCTTTTAGACAGACCTCTAACCTTAACTTGAATGATTTATATTCTTTTAAAATATTGATCTGGGGGAAGCCTAAAATATTGATCTGGGGGGAGCCTGATTAATCGTTGTCTGCCTTTGGCTCGGGTCATGATCCTAGGGTCCTGGTATCCGGTCCTGTGTTTGGCTCCATGCTCAGCGGGAAGCCTACTTCTCCTGCTTCCACTCCCCCTGCTTGTGTTCCCTGTCTCGCTGTGTCTCTCTCTGTCAAATAAATACATAAAATCTTTAAAAAATAAAATAATAAAATAAAATATTGATCAGAAACAAATATGGATAATGGTAAGATTTGGTATATCAGTAGACAAAAATTTGCTTACCATTATGTAACATTTTTCAAGCGTGCTATATTTATGAGGAAAAATACAAGTTTTATTTCTCTTTGAAATATTTTATTGTTTAAAAAGGAATGAAAAAAGTTAAGTGAGTTAGTGAGTTAATTTCCTTCATTAGATTCTCCTTGGAGAAAGGCTCTCAGGAGTAACTGGGTTTTAAAAGACAATTATATAGTTGCTATTGGTTTGTAACACTGTAAACATCTAGAGTACTCCTCTGCTTTCTGTACTGTTCTCCACTCTATTTTAGTTTCCTGAGTTAGTTGGTTTGGTTATATAACTTTTTTACAACTTTTCTTTTTGCTCATTTCTTTGTATACTGCTCTTTGTCTTAGATGATATCAACCTATTTTATAGGTTTTATTTCTGTTGTTTTTGATTAGTTTATCTTCTTTCTCAACTTTAGATTTCCCCCCGCTAACTGTACCATTATACTTTTATGTATACTAAAGTTTTATTTTGTCATTTTACTCTTTATATGACTGGCCTGATCTTTTATCGTCAGTAATATTCCCATTGCAAATATTATTTACTTTTTAGAATGTTGTTTTGTCATATGATTTTGTTATTATAAACTAGGAAAATCATTTTGGAATAGGAGCATTGTTGGAGATTGACCATGCCTTAAGGGATATTATATATTTTTTTCTTCCTAAATACACTATGCAGAATCTGTGAACATTCTAATGTTGATTTCTATACTGCTCTCAAAAATGAATCTTCTGAGTTTAAATTTCTTAAAATGAGTAATCTAGCAAAGGAACCATAAAAAAATACCTCCATGGGGCACTTGGGTGGTTAGTTGGTTGAGTGACCAACTCTGGATTTTGGCTCAGGTCATGATCTCAGGGTCCTGAGATCAAGCTCCATGTCAGGCTCTGCCCTCAGCAGGGACTCTGCTTGAGATTCTCTCCCTCGGGCACCGGGGTGGCTCAGCTGATTGAGCAACTGCCTTTGGCTCAGGTCACGATCTGGGAGTCCAGGGATGGAGTCCCACATCAGGCTCCCTGCTCAGTGGGGAGTCTGCTTCTCCCTCTAACCTCTCTCCTCTCATGTACTCTCTCTCTCTCTCAAATAAATAAAATAAAATAAATCTTTAAAAAAAAAAAAGGAAGAGAGATTCTCTCTCTCCCTCTGTCACCAGTCCCCCACCTCTAAATAAATAAATGAATCTTTAGAAAAACAAAAACCAAAACACCTCCATAATCCTGCTTCTAGTACAACGCACTATGGCATTAGAAAGGTATTCTCTTTTTACATAAGACATTCCCCACCCTTTTATGAAACATATATATGTATAAGCATAGTCAATTTTTGAAATATTTATTTATTTTTTAAAAAGTGAGTCTGCAGGTGGGGGAGGGGCAGAGGGAGAGAATCTCAAGCAGACTCCCCACTGAGCGAGGAACCAATGCAGGGCTGGAACTCACAACTCCGAGATCATGCCCTGAGGGGAAACCAAGAGTCTGACGCTTACAGACTGAGCCACCCAGGTGCCCCCATGGTCATTTATCTCATGTTTTCTTCTCCAAGTAAATCCTGGAAAGTACCTAATATGTAGACAAAGTGTGTCAAATCAGGAGAGTAGAGCACATGAAAGGGTCATTTTGAGGAGATGAGGATTTGAGAAATATTCTCAACAGGCAGCCTGATCTAACTTCTACCAAAATTCAGTGAACTGCTATAGTATAGGTGCCTATGTGTTGGTCATTACTGTCTTTTTTAGTACTTGGCTTAACATGCAATAAGAATTCAATAAAATTTGAATACACTAATGAGTAAGAAAGAGGTGGTGCATTGAGTATGTCAGAACTAGGAGTATGTCAGAACTCAGTACATCCTACCTCAGGAGTGGGAATGAGTCAAAATCACACAACCTTAAACTGCAAAAAGCAAATGGCTTGACCTTCTCTGACCTTACAGATTCCCTGGAATATAACTTTGAGTGACTTCCACCCTCTTCTGAAATGAGTGGCTAGAGTTCAAAATGCAAAAGACTTAACTTTTCCACAAAATGCTGTTTTATGCTATTAACCTGGAAGAGGTCAGCCCTTTATATTTCAGAAATTTATTATGAAATTTCTCCACATAATGGTCAAATTAAATTACATATATTCTTATTATGGTTATGCTTTCAAGTGGAATAGAATAATATTTTATGGGAAAGATAAAGGGACTAACAATAAAAAAGTTGGATTTTACCAAATTCCAGCATAAGTGCTTAAAGAGTTTGTTTTTCAGGGACCTTCGTCTTCAATCTATAAGATAAATAGATTAATTTAGATCTGTGGCTTTTGGGCCACTGGGTAGCTCAGTGGGTTACGCCTCTGCCTTTGGCTCAGGTCATGATCTCAGGGTCCTGGGATGGAGTCCTGCATCGGGCTCTCTGCTGAGCGGGGAGCCTGCTTCCTTCTCTCTCTCTGCCTGCCTTTCTGCCTGCTTGTGATCTCTCTCTGTGAATTAAATAAAATCTAAAAAAAAAAAATAGATCTGTGGCTTTTCAAACTTATTTATTAAGGACTTTTAGTAGATCCTAAAATCAACTAGGTGATTAAAATAATCATTTAAGCCTTTAAAAACTAGAATAGAAGATTTTTATATGATGTTATATATATAAATATAAGTATGCAAATTAGTTTCTAATACATGTATATGTGTTTGTCAGTGTACCTCCTGTATTGTGATAAAATATGCCTTTGTTGTAGATTGTTTTTTTAGAAAAAAAGTACTTGACCGACCACCTATTCTCCAAACTTGACCAGGTCTGATTTGAATATTCTAGTCATTTTTTTTTAAAGATTTTATTTATTTATTTATTTGGCAGAGAGAGAGATCTCAAGTAGGCAGAGAGGCAGGCAGAGAGAGAGGAGAAGGCAGGCTCCCTGCTGAGCAGAAAGCCCAACACTGGCCTCAATCCCAGGACCCTGAGATCATGATCTGAGCTGAAAGCAGAGGCTTTAACCCACTGAGCCACCCAGGCGCCCATATTCTAGCAATTTTAAAACCAAATTCATTTTTGCCTCATTTATTTTATGAAAAACATGAAAAGTATCTAGTTTGGAAATCGTGTTCTTTGTTTTTAACTAACTTATGACAGAAAATTAAATTGATTTAAATATATTTCCTGATTGCTTTCCTATTTATTACATACCCTTTAATGTCATACAAGCCTCACTGACTATACATCAATGTTTTTGCATTAAATATTTTAAACTTATACATACAGACATACAAAACATAACATACAAAGCAGGAAAACAAAGTGATAAAGTAGATCTTTGAGAAAATTCTTGTTTTGTAGAAACCTGATATATTTTCATAAAATGTGACCAGTGTTAAGATACAAAAACAATTTATAATGATGTGAATACCAATATTCATGGTCAGATAAATTAATTTACCTATAGGTACATACTAGTAAAGTGGTAAAAAAAAAATGTGTTTAAAAATTCGGTAAACAGGGTGACTGGGTGGCTCAGTTGGTTAAACGACTGCCTTTGGCTCAGATCATGATCCCAGAGTCCCAGAATCGAGTCCCACATCGGGCTCCTAGCTCGATGGGGGAGTCGACTTCTCACTATGACCTTCTCCCCTCTCATGCTCTCTCTTCTCTCTCTCTCAAATAAATAAAAAAAAATCTTTAAAAAAAAATGTTTTGAGCTCCTTGGGACAAAAAGCAAGATAATAATGTTCTGTAATTTTCTATATTATTTTGCCTAGGAACTTTTATTACAAAGGTATAAACTACACCTTTACATTGATTTTTAATATTATTCTTAGAATTTTTATATTATTCTAAAATAGGAATTAGGAAAATGTGTTTTTTTAGATAGATCAAAACTAAATTTAATTTTGTCATAGGGAAGGTCTATAAACACTGAATATCAAACAATATAAGACACTGGTAGCTTCAGTTCATTAGCAGCCAATGATCACTTTGAGTCTTCAGAATTTTTTTCAGAACTTTCTGATATTCCAGTCCTGGTATACTATTTTTTCTGTTTGTTGTGTTTACTGAATCTTTCACCTGTTGATTGATTTCCCAGTGCAAACTGTAATACTGTCATTGTGAGATCATCTTTATCATTATTTTTTAAATACAAGTGAACCCTGTCCCCGATTTGGAAGTTCTTTTACAGAGTACTTCCTTTGCTTGCCTTTATTCTGAAGGAGTCAGTGACCCTGATTTGCATACTTTACTTTTTAACCTTCCAATTCCTTCCACAGCAAGTTCTACTGGATTTCTCACCAGTGACTTTTTTTTTTTAAAGATTTTATTTATTTATTTGACACAGAGAGAGAGAGATCACAAGTAAGCTGAGAGGCAGGCAGAGAGAGAGGAGGAAGCAGACTCCCTGCTGAGCAGAGAGCCCGATGCGGGCCTCGATCCCAGGACGCTGAGATCATGACCTGAGCCGAAAGCAGAGGATTTAACCCACTGAGCCACCCAGGCGCCCTGACTTTTTTGACCCAAAGACTAAGCTTTTGTGCTGATTCCCAAGAAAGAGAATGAAGACGTCTAGCTCCTACTCACAGGGACTATAGTTCTTTGGAGCTGGAAGTTTTATGTTACAGATTCCCTTTCTGGCCTCTTCCTTTCTAGAGATCCAGGGCAAAACTTCAGTGCCTGCCTACTGAGATCCATATCTAGCTCCCAAACTCCTGAGGGCCATTGGCACTACCAGCTCTCACTTTCTGAACTGGTTTTGATTTTGCTTTTTTGTTTCTAGCACCTAAATTTTCACTTTACTTGTTTGAAACTTGCTATATTTTATCCAGAATTTCTGTGTTTATATCAGTTGGGCTTCCTTGCCACATCAGCTCAAGTTACTTTGGGACAAAAGTCAACCCAAAGCATTTTTCAGGGGGAAGTTTCACCACACATATCCAACTTACTAGACTTATTATAAACGACCCACTTCCAGTTCCAGAAGAATCAGGCCAATTGGTACTTCTCCTCTACAAAATAAATTCCATTAAAAAAAGAATTTAGTATGTATAGTTATCAACTATTATTATTATATAATTGAAATCATATTATATAATTGAAATTTGCTAAGGGAGTGGAACCTATATGTTCTTTCAGGAAAAAAAAGGCAAATTAGAAAGAAGAATGTGTTGTTTAAAAGGCATAATCCTCTAATGGAAAGGGCACACCATGTCCCAAAAATATCCAAAAATCACTCTTAGACCTATCATAGCAAAATTCTAGAATCCTGAAGTAAAAGAAAAAAACTATAAAAGCTTGTTATGACAGAAATTATATTGATCCTGGCTTTCCTGCTCATTACATCAAATGTAAGAAGATACTGTTTTCAAAATACTATTATAAAAAATGTAACTTAAAATGTTATACATTTATACCCAGAATGATTAGTAGACTATCATTAATAGTGAAGGAAAAATACAGATCTTTTTCAGAACTGCAAAGACAGTGGACATTTAAATGTTACTAGAGGACCCATTTTAGCAAGAAAAATATATCCAGTAGAAAATGGGGTACAAGAAACAATCAGGAGGAGGAAAAATCACCTATTGTCACATCTAAAGGGAGTTGTAAAGAATTAACAGAAAAAGAAGCTAAAATCTCAAGTGATTAAAAAAGAAAAAACATGGCGAGCTTATTTTTTTCACTCGAAGAGAAGATACCTCAGTCAGAATCAGCTTCTGCTGTATATACTAGCAATAAGTAATCTAAAAAGACAGAGTTTTGATATTTTCTCATGTAAAAAATAGCTTTGAGGTAGGTGATCCAGTGCTAATATGGTGGCTCTACCATTATTTATGTAACATTTATATTAAACATTTGTTTAATATTTAAACATATTTCTCCATCAACATGGAGAACTAATCAGCAACTATAACATTTCCTTCCAAATAAAAATACTTTTTGCAAGCTGTCACTTTCTCCTTTTCCTTCCAATATCCCATATTTTGTTGAAATCTTCTGGAGTTTTAATTTCTGGTTTTTATTATATTTTCAATATGCTTCTACTTTTATAGATATAAATTTTGTTGATTGTCTCAAGGTTTTAGTCATACTCTCTGTCAAGTATATTTAACTCTAATTTTTGCTGGCTTCTTTGTTCAACCCGGTTTTTCAGATTTTATGAGTTCAATAGTTCTTGACCTCCTGTTTTCTTATTTTGTTAGAGTAGATTATTTAGTGTTTCTGAAAGACCTTCTGACCATCCTATAAGTTGGAATATGTCTACTAACTTGCCCTCAGAAGTGAATGATGTCTTTGAAGTAAATAAAATTCTACATTTACCATTTTGTTTTGGATTTTAAAATATTTGCCCTTTTCTCCCCCAAATATCCTAAGTTACAAACGTAAGTCCGATACTAGCCTAATAATAATTCCTTCGACAAAAATCATCTTTTGTTTGCTGGCTTTCTTCATAGGAAACTCTTTTTTTTTTTTTTAAAGATTTTATTTATTTATTTCACAGAGGGAGAGAGATCACAAGGAGGCAGAGAGGCAGGCAGACAGAGAGAGGGGGAAGCCGGCTCCTGGCTGAGCAGGGAGCCCGATGTGGGCCTCGATCCCAGGACCCTGAGATCATGACCTGAGCCGAAGGCAGAGGCTTCAACCCACTGAGCCACCCAGGCGCCCCATAGGAAACTCTTTATGAAGCTTTTTAACTTTGAAATTCTTCAGTTTCTACATGGAGTCTGTAGATCTCCTTCACCAACACCACCAGCAACCAAGCTTGAGGTTTTATTCAGCTCAAGAAAATTATTTATTTTGTATTTCCTTTTCTCTATTTCCTTCACTTTCCCTATAACTCTTACTAGACAGATTGTCCAGCTTCTAGTACTGTCCTAATGTTCTCATCTCCTTATCTTTTCGTGGAATATTATGACACAATCTGTTGACCAAATCAAGATTCAGCCTAATCTTTGGATAGGTTTCTCCTAATATTCAGCCGGTTCAGTGCTCTTTTATGATCTGTTTTCTCTTTTTTTATTATCTGTTTTTTTTTAATTTTGCCCACCATGTTTTTAATTTTCATTGGTCTAAATGTTTGACTTTTATATAGCAATTAACTTCTTATGACACCCTGTCAATAATCTCAATGGATTTGAATTACATGTGTTTATCTTTTATTTCTCTGATAAACACTTTTATTCTGTATATTAATTTTTCTCTGTTTTTAAAAATATTTTATTTATTTATTTGAGAGAGAGAGAGTGGGGGGAGGGTCAGAGGGAGAGGGAAAGAATATCAAGCAGACTCTGCACTGAGCACAGAGCCCAGTGGAGGAGCTGGATCTCACAACCCTGAGGTCACGACCTGAGCCGAAACCAAGAGTCAGATGCTTAACTGACTGAGCCACCCAGGTGCCCACTAACTACTCTCTTTCTGTGATTGATTCTCTCTCTTTCATGATTCTAATTTCCTCAAATACTTGATTCTTTGTTGTGGTGCCTTGTCTAAAACTGAAGGTCTTGGGCGCCTGGGTGGCTCAGTGGGTTAAAGCCTCTGCCTTCGGCTCAGGTCATGATCTCAGGGTCCTGGGATCGAGGCCCGCATCAGGCTCTCTGCTCAGTGGGGAGCCTGCTTCCTCCTCTCTCTCTGCCTGCTTGTCTGCCTACTTGTAATCTCTCTCTCTGTGTGTCAAATAAATAAATAAAATCTTTAAAAAAAAAACTGAAGGTCTTTATTGATCAGTACTGGTAGATCACATGAAATTCCCTGTTTAATCTCAGTGAGAGCTACATTTGCTACAGGTATCTTGGTCCCCTTTCTTGTGGTTGTAAAGTTGGGGTCAAGCACCTAATATGGGACCAAGGGAATAGTCTTCAGGGAGTCAGATTAGTTGGCTTAGAAAGGGAAGGAAGTCTCAGTCTTCTGTGGTAGCTGTTGTTTAACTCCGGGCCTAACACCTGTCTGTTCCCTCACATCCTCAGAAGGTGATCTGGGTCAGGATTTCCTCTTTCACTTGAAAAGCTGTGCTGGATGTTTTAACATCAAGATACATGGAGGATTAGTCCACTGTAGGTATATAGCCTTTTAATTCCTCAAACTGATGAATATAATTTTAACTTATTGATGATTTTATTTATTTATTTTTACAGGAGGATATGTTTATAAAGTGAAAAAAATGAGAAAATAATATTCATTTGCAAATATTTACAGTTTTGCCTAGATTTAATTTCACAATTTTAAAAATTTGAGGGAAATTTTCATCTATTATGATCTGGGATGATATGTATGTCATAGAAATTATGGGTTCCTTGAAAGCTTGAAAGCCTAAAATGCTAAATGTGTTGTATTTTGTAACTACTAAGTAAATAATCCCAGAAAATATTTCAAAGAGCTTTTAGACTAGAGGTATTTATTTTTGCTTGAAGTATATATTAACTTTTTTGAAATTAAATTCTTAATTTTTTTTATCTTATGTGTCCTTCATTGGTCTGTATGTCTACGTCTGTATCTGTCTATACATATAATTGTTATTTTTCCCAAATATGATAACCTTATGGAATGATGAACAATAAAACATGCATTCATATCCTGTTACAAGTCTTGTAAGGGAATATGTTTTATTAATTTTAAAAGCATTAATCATCATTTACTCTGTCAGTCAAGGACACAACTCTTAATAACCATATTTCATTTTTCCCTTTCATTATTTTATTTAATTCATCTACCTGACTCTTAAATTATTTATATCTTTCATTTCTATTTTACAAAGGATTTAATTAAAATGTCTTAGTATTCATAAAGTAAGTTTTTTCTTAATAATCATCATGTGGATAACTTTTGAATTAATGACATTTCCCTAATCTGGAATATTTTGGAATATTTAGCATGTTTTTTTTAACTGCAAAGAATTGAAATTAACAAAACTGCTGAACTTTCAGCCAATAACCAATGATAATCTTTTTTATTTAAGATTTATTTATTTATTTTAAAGAGAGAGAGAGAGAGAGAGCCTGGGGGGGGGGGAAGGCAGGTAGAGAGAGAATCCCAAGCAGACTTTCAGCTGAGTGGAGAGCCTGATGCAGGCTGTAGATCTCCTTCACCAACAGGGTCTCACGACCCTGAGATCACGACCTGAGCTGAAATCAAGAGTCAGAACCTCAACCAGCTGATCACCCAGGCACCCCAATGATAATCTTTAAAATGCATTATATGGGTCGCTATGTTGCTACCTCACTAATGTGTATCATGTCTTTTTTCACTGGACTTTATTGCTACAGCTTTGTATTCTTATGTAATGTCTATAATTATTGAGTTATAGGCGAAACAATTTTGAGCAACTTAAAATAAGTCTTTTTCAATATTCATATCAGTCTGTTGAATTAAGGAGCATATTTATGTTAAAAACTATGTAGGGGCTTTTAAATTAATGACTTTATAGTCTTCTCAATTAAAAGACTATATGAAGTCTTTTTAATTAATAACATATAGTTTTGGAAAACTTAGTTTCTCAATTGTAGTTTAAGTTCTATGCCTTTGAAAGTTTTTCTTTCACTTAGTTTTCCAACCTTTGCCTTTTGCAACACTGCTCTACCCCATTTAAAAATAAATGACCCACTATAAGAAATAATTTTTGCTCATTTTACAAGAAAAACCAACATAGTAAATAACTTTTTCCTGGTTTAGTAGCTAATCCAAAAAAAGTAAATTGTCTAGGACTCCAGCTGACAGATGCCCCAGACATTCCTAAGTATAGGCTTTAAACACAGATAATTCCTCATATACGTTGTTTGATTTCCCATAAAAAATTTATACTTAAACTTGTACCTCTTTAAATGATTGTCTTTATGCAGCACTATGCAACACTTGGGAGGCTTTTTAAAATACTGAATTTAGACTGAAATAATTATCAGCACCATGCACAAGTGGGTCAAGCTTGGAAGAGAAAAATTGTGCTGCCAGCTTTGAGTAGGACCCAAGAGGCAAGGCATAGACCCCATGATGTGGATCAGCCTTGTTTGATTATTTTTCAATGAAGCTCCTCAGCTATTGTGACCTAAATCTCTACTTAGGTTGCTTGTTTTCCTTGGTTCATTGTTTTAAATGTGCTGAGTTGTTTAAGATAAGCCCTAGACAAATATTAAAACATCCATGAGTTTGTCTTAACCTTTGGTAGCTCCCTTGAGTCCCTTCTGTACAGAAGGCAAATGTATTAGCTAGTCATTTTTATGTCTTAAATAACCAAGAAAAATTGCTATGCTACCTCAATGATTAAAATTACTTATTTTTATAAAGTAAGTTTACAATGCTACTTGTAAACTCATGCTGGACTAATTAAACATATCTCCTTGGATTTTAGAACTGGTTCTCCAAAAAACTATGGCCAGTTTCTGGTGGGCAGTGGAGATTTAAGGTCAAGGCTACCACACAATATGCCTCCTAATCAACAAGAGGATTTCTATTTCTTTTTTTTTTTTCCTTTCCCTTTTCTCCCAGACAATCCAACTGAGGACTCTGGAGACTTAGCTAAAGGCTAACCCCTAGAGGGTAGGAGAAATAAAGATCAGTAAAAGTATATATGGTCTTATAGCTATTTTAAAAATTGAATTCATTACAAAAATTCTCAATAAAAATATTTCAAGGTCATATGATTTCATTGTTGAATTCTATCAAACTTCTAAGAAATAGTATCAATTTAAAAAATTCTTACAAAAACATAAAAGAAGGAAATATTTTTCAACCTGCTTTTATGAAGCCAAAACAACCATGACACCAAAATCTGGCAAAGATATTACAAGATAAGAAAATTAGAGACAAATGTCCCTCAGGTACATGGATATAAAACTTGTAGACAACATATAGCAAATGGAATCTAGAAATACATAAAAATATAAGACATAATGACCAGGTGGATTTACCCTAGGATTAACATTAAAAAATGACATAAGAGATGAATAAATATATAAAGATATAATATAAATATATAATATATAAAAATATAAGATATAATAAAATTCAGAAAATGGCATAATTTTTTTATTTTTTAAAAAATTTTATGTATTTATTTGTCAGAGAGAGAAAGAGAGCACAAGCAGAGGGAGAAGCAGGCTCCCCATTGAGCAGGAAGCCCGACACTGGACTCCATCCCCGGACTCTGGGATCATGACCTGAGCCAAAGGCAGATGCTTAACCAACTGAGCCACCCAGTTATCCCTGGCATAATTATTTTTAAAATATACACCAGAACTTCTTCAGAAAACCTAAAGTCAGCACCTGACTTAATTTTAAAATATTGGAACTTTATTTCTTACACTAACAAGGCAAGAATATCCACTCTAATCATTTCTAATCAGCATCATACTGGAGGTTCTACCCAGAGCAATAAGCAAGAAAATGAAATAATAGTTATAAATATTGAGGAACAAGAAGTAAAATTGTCTTTATTCACATACAACAGCATTGTATAAATAGAAAATCCTAACAAATCTAAAAATAATCTACGAGAACTAATAAGTGAATTTAGCAATGTAGTAAGATGCCTATTTGTACCTCTCTGTTTTAAAGTGGTTTCAATGTACCACCAAGCCATAGACACTCCCAGTTTCACTTACCATGCTCTCTCTCTCTCTCTCTATATATATATATATATGTATTTTTAATGTTTACTCTCTTTTATGAAAATATAAAATTTCACAAAGGCTGAGATCTGTTATCTGTTTGCTTCACTAATGTATCATCAGTGCCAAGAACAGGACCTGGTAAGTGGTAAACACATTCAATAAATACTTGTTGAATTTAAATGACTTGTATTTATGATAAAGAATAGAAAGGAATAGTTTTGTCTTCACAAAAGGAATTTAACTGGTGAATGAATCATTGCAACTTCAAGGATCTCACTCTTCTTTTGTATGAATCAGTTTTAAAAGGCTTCAAAATTAGTTATAGATGTTACCTTGAATCTGGCCTATGTGGTTAGAGCTTTCTTGACCTTTTTTCTTCTAAATACAGAGTACTTGTATTGTTTCACAAGAGTGCTGAACAGTTGTCACAGGGAAAAACACCCTCAAAATATTGTCACAGTTTCTTCATAGAATGATCTTGTATTTTAGTCCCTACGTAGTTTCGATTAGTTTTACCCATATTTTCTGATTGATTTCTTTCTACAGTTTAACAAGTCTCCTTAAGTATTACTGAGTTAAACACTTTTAAAGGAAATAATACTCAAATGACTCTATCATTTCCTGAGTGGTCATGGATATATTGAATTGTTTAAATAGAAGGTCTTGGTCATTTCTGAGAATCTATTTAAAAGAGAATGTATGTCTATATGTGTGTGTATACATACACACACTCACTTAATTAAATTACTTTAACTTTTAGGTCAAGTTCTCAAAAAATCCATGGCTTTGCCATAATGATCTATGTAACTTATGATTTTTAAAATTTTTATTTTATTTATTCAGTGATCCAAGATTCATTGTTTATGCACCACACCCAGTGCTCCATGCAATACGTGCCCTCCTTAATACCCACCACCAGGCTTAAGTCTTATTTGTTAATTTCAGAGATTGCATCTGAATGATTTTTTTTTTTTATATATTCACAGTGAAGAGTCAGAGTGACTACATAGTAGTTACAAAATCTGTATTGGGAACTCAACCTCATTGTGAAGGACTTTTTTAAAGAAATAAATGGTTGAGAATGACTGACTTTCCCAGATGCATATATTGCTTGCGATTGGAAAGACAATGATAAAGAAAGTTATTAATGAATCTTGTCAGAGTGATGAATTTGGACAATAAAGGAAAAAATATAAAAATTGACATGGGAAATACTTGGAAACTTTCAGCAATATGGTTACAGATGCCTTTTGGTGAACTTCATAGCATCACAGACTCTACATTCATGACTACAGAAAAAGCCATTTTTCCATGCAAGGCAAATTTGTCACATTAAAATAGTTCACCTATCTCATATAAAATAAATTTCTTTCCAACAGACTTTACACTTCCAAAGCCCCTTGCCAGTTAGTCCCACTTGCACTAAAATGTTCATGTACTAAATGGCTCATAATTTGAAGGGCACTACCAACCTAAAATGATGAATCCCTGATTCACTTGGTAGATGTATGAAACTGACTCATGATACTTCGCCAATGCAATACTTATGTTCTAGAATTATTTGTTTCATCATATTTTATCAGATATATGAAGTAATGTTCTCCACTAAATTTCCAAAAATGACTTGCTACACTCTTACTTTTAAATTGCTTTCATTCATACACACATTCCCAGAAACCAAGCATAGGCTATAGTTTCGTTTTTAAACCAACGCAAAACAATTTTCACTACAGAAATTTACCAGTATGCCAATGAGGTTTGAGGGAAAAATATACCTTACTTAATAAAGTATTTGCAAATATAAAGAAGAAGGGAAAGAATTTTTAACAACTTTGCATACATACATATAAAATACTTAACATATGTCTATAAATCTGATAGCTCCCTTTTCATATCGGTGTGCTTGCTCATCATCTAATCTTTCAGGTTTTATTGTCTATGTTGCCATCCATTTACTTGACAGTAAAATCAGATGCTATTAAAATTTGCTTGTGATTCATACTGTTATTTATATGATAGTCTTTCCTCTACCTCATGAGGGCTATGTACGTTCCTTTCATTTATATTGTGTAATTTGTTCAAAGAACATATGTTTCAAGTCTATTTCTCCTTAATTGAAAATAAGTCTTTCCTAGGCAGATATTTTACAAAAGTAGTGTGAGTGGCTTTTCACTAGGTCTCTTACCTTTCACTGAAATATTGTCAGAATCTGCCAGTGAGATCATAAACCTTGGAACTGTATGTTATAGTTCTACATTATCATTTTAGGAATCGCATAGACTTGGTGGGTGAAGGGGAAGGAACTAGGAGAACAAGCTCTCCCAGGAGAGAAATCACCTCTATATGATTTCTGGCCTGTATTTGTTGAAACTGCTTAGTCAGTGACCAGCTTTGCATATTTAATTTCCAATGTGGCCTGGAATCTATTCTGGGCCCTACCATGTCTGAGACTGGCATTCTCCCCAGTGGTTTCCCCTTTAACTAGAGACTGCCTGCTCCATAAAGAGAGGATTACGTGCCATTGGGAAAAATTTAAATGTGGCCACTCAGAGTGGGAAAGTGACATTTGAAAGCAACCTGTGCAACCCAAGGACTTTGGTTTAATGGAGTTACTCCTGGCTTTTAATCCCAAGTACAGATCCCACTAAGTGTTCTTAACCCCAATGGAAAGGGAGGTACAAGTAAAAAATCCCTCATCTTAATTCAGTCATAACTCCAGTCCATGAAGATAATTGGTAAATTCTGTAAATGCTTTTACCTATAATCCATGAATTTCATTTATCCCAGTGTTTTATTCATTAAGTGATTTGATAAATCAGTAATTATTAATTGAATAATACTATGTTCTAGGTTATCTTCTTGACACAGGAGATACAGTAGTGAGCAAAAGAGACCAAATCCCTGCTTTTAAGTACTTGCTTTCTTTTTTTTTTTTTTTTAAGTACTTGCTTTCTAATAGAAATATTGACCTACTTTCTCAGGAAAGGGAGTTATGAGTCAACTCTAAATTATGTCTTTTAATCTAGCTCCAACTGTCCCATAGCTAACTATAAATCCTTAATAATATTTATGTTCATCATGTTTTTATATTTTTATAGTGCTAATTTAAGGTTTCCTTTGTGTTTGAAGCTTTGCTCATTTAAATACTTTTTGGAGGATTACTCTGGAAGAATGGGCTTCCATTTTCCCCAAAAGGAAAACAAATTATCATTTGAACTTAATAACTTGAGTATGGTATGTGGAATCATAATTTTCTGTACCTAACTGGGTCAGAAAAATAAGATTACCTTTCTCATCATAAAGATATTCTAATTCTGTTTCTTTCATTTTCCTGTGACTCTTTCCTTCTTTGCATTGAATGGCAATTCTTAGCATAGATCAGGATTGTTGCTATAAGAAAATAAGAAAAGGAAATCTTGAGGCTTAATGGTTTGAATAGAAAAAATATAACGTATATTTTTTATAAAAGTTATACATGAACCCATATATAAGAATATGAATTTTATTAACCAATATGTCAACTGCATGCTTATGCTAATTTATTGGATCAAATTTATGGCAACACTGTTATGCAAAACCAGTGCCAATACAATGTATGAGGCATTCACTTTCAAAAATAGCACTGATAATTATTGGCCAAGTAAATGTAACCATCAAAAACAGAAACTACCCAGAAATATATAGAAATTAGTTCCATGGGGAGAAAAAGAAAACAAACACCCAGGCTGCCAACATCTACTTTATGGGTCCAAAACAGTGACAGTGTTGAAATCTTCTGGAAATTAAAGCTATATTATATTGAATTTTTTATAAAAGTGTCAGAATATTCTTGGCTTCTGGATAGACTACAAACAAAATGCAATGGAAAAACAACCCAGTCTTTTTTTCTTCCTTATGTAGGGAAAAACCTAGTTCTTCCCTACTGTGCATTTCTTCCCTGGATTTGTCCTTTACTACTAACACTGGACACTTAACTTCTGACACTTCTGGTCACCAAATGTATGGAAATTTTCCCCACAAAAAGCAATTCTCTGGGACACCAGCAGGGTGTCTGAGAATATAACTCAATTCCAACACGATCTCCCTGGAGATAGCATCAGATTCCACAGGTTAAGGGCTCAGTCCAAGACTTTCCTCCCATCCCCTCATATGAGATACCAGGCACAAGTCCAGATTGTCACTTGTGTTTCTCACCAACTGGCTATAGATTGGAAGTTCCAACAACCCCTTCTTTGGGTTGGATTAATTTGCTAGAGCAGCTCACAGAACTCAGGGAAACACTTGTTTACTTATACCAGTTTATTAAAAGATCTGATAAAGAATATGGGTGAATAAGCAAAAGAAAAGATGCATATGGTAAATCTGGGAGGATCCTAAGCACAGGAGATTCTGACCCAGTGGAGTTGGGGTGCATCACCTACCAGGTATTGAGGCGTATGCCAAACTGGCAGCTCTCTGAACCTTACGCTATTGGGATTTTATGGAGACTTCCTTAAATAGACATGATAACTCTCTCTTTTCAGCCTCTCTCCCTTCTCTGGGGAAGTGGAGTGGGAGGACTGAAAAATTCCAAGCATATAATCATGGCTTGGCTTTCTGGTGACCAGCTCCATCCAGGATCCCTCTAGGAGCTCACCAAGGATTGCCTCAATAGAACAAAAGATGCTCCCACTGCTCTTATCACTTAGGAATTGACAAGGGTTTTAGGAGCCCTGTGTCAGGAACCAGGGACTGGGGGCAGAGACCAATATACACATTTTCTGTTATTCATACAAAACCATTCCCAATGTTAAAATTGACTCATCTTAACAAAATGTTATAGTGTTGCCCCCTTTTTCATTTCATTTCATTTCATGATCAGAATTTGGCACATGGAGAGGAGGCATACTATTAGCTGCTTGTCAGAGACAGGGAGGTAAAATCCTCCCAGTATGGGATATCCAGCATCAATAAGGAAGTACCAGCGTGGCCAAACTTCACAAAACAGTTAACAGAACAGAAAGAAATAGAAAAACAATCAGTGTGGTGACTAAAACAATTTCCTGATAAATGAGGCTGATAACACAGCATATGCATGAGTACGGACTTTAAATCTGAGATGAGGATGATTTGGGAAGGGCAGTCCCTGTCTAGTTTATTGTGGATAGATCTTTTAAGGTGAAGGTATTTTAAAGATGAGAAAACATATTATTTGGATAAGAGAGTATTTGTATGGAGTTCTTCTAAAATGGTTTTTATGGTCATCAGCTCATTTGAGAGTGATGTGAGGTAAGGCAGGAAAAGTACTATTATTCTGAGATTCATGGAAGCCATTGACTGGTTCAGCAAGAATGGGAGCAGAGATCCAAACCTAAGTCCTCTTTCCATCATAAGTATATGGCTCCATACATGTGCTACTGTATTTGGAGAGCTTAATACATAAGTGTTAATTGTACACAGCATACATCCACAATCTCACATTCTTATTCTACAAATGAAAGTGACAATGGACATATGCAATATTAGGTATTTTGGGAATCTTTATGCAAACAATAAGAACTATCTGAAATTGAAAACTTATATAAACGGAGCAATTATAACAACACGAGTTGCGTATAGTCTCATTTTTCTTTCCTCCACAAAATAACCAAAAGCAACGAATTCAATCTCTCTCTGGAATTTCTAAAGATACCTTTATCTCTGGTGTCCTGAAATTGCACTTATTGTAGTGATTTGGAAAACCCAGAGTGTTTCAGTATAGAAACTCATTTTCTAGGATAATTTATCTTCTAACAGCTTCATTGTTTTTTCCTTCTCCAACTCCAATTAATCAGATACTGCCCTTCCTGCTATGACTGTTTGATTTTCACTTTTCTACCCTGTTTTGCAGCCTGTGCCTTTCAGGTTCCACTTTGGGATTACTTCTCAACTATATATTTTGAGCCTTTCATTAAACTTTCATTTTCCTGCTTATACACTTTCCTTTTCCAGGGCTATAGTTTACCTTCAGATTGTTCCTTTGCAATAACTTCTGTTCTTATTACATGGATATAAATATCTTCCTATCTCTATGAGGTATTAATTACAATTATTGGCAATATTCTTCTACTCTTTCCATTGTCCTTTCTTCTTTTTGTTTTTCTTTTTCTCCTTATTCTAATATTTATGTGAAGTTATTATTTGTTTTTTTTAAAGATTTATTTATTTGAGAGAGAGAGACAGAAAGCACGCAAAGGGGGAGGGGCAGAAGGCGAGGAAGAGAAAGAATTTCAACTGGACTTCGTACTGAACGTGGAACCTGACATGTGGCTCAATCTCACAACCCTGAGATCATGACCTGAGCCAAAATCAAGAGTCGGACACTTACCAAATGAGCCACCTAGGCACCCCAGTAGGAGGCTTTTTAAAAATGTGTTTTGGCCTGTATTTTTTATTCATACTTAAAAATGAAGCACAAGAAAGTTTTTTAGACTTTCCATGTATATGAACAAGGAAAATGTATTTTTCTCTACTCTCTCATCACTTTGACTCCAAATGTTTGCAGACGCCAACTGGGTATCCTACAATTTAATTCATTTGTACACCAATTACTTGTAATTAGTGCAAGCCCAAAGGTTAAGGGCTCAGTCCCACAAAACTTCCCTCCACTTCTGAGGCCAATCATAAGTCTGTAAAAGCAGCACAAATTAGTGAATAATCCAAGGTGAACTTAACAATAAGAGTACAAAAAAATTATGAAAAACTTGACTGAAAAAAGAAAGATAACAAATGGAAAGTCATCTTCATGTTAATTTATAAATTGAATTCAAGCCAGATAAAAATACTAACAAGTTTTATTTTTCAAACTAGAGAAGTTGTTACTAAAATTGACATATAAATGAACATTCTATGACGTAAAACTGACATAGACTAACTTTCAAGACAAGCTGTAAAAACACTAAAACAAAAAGCTGTGATGGCGGACAAGCCTCCCAGCCATTAAAACCTTGGTAATAGAAATAGTATGTTACTTGTGCATGAGTAGACGAATAAAACAGTGGAATTGAATAAAAAGTCCAGAAATAAACCTAAGCACATACAGATATTTAATATCTAATGAAGTTAGAATTTCAAATCACTTGGGCAAAGGTGGACTTTAAAGAAAAATGTATTACTATATGTGCATTTCAAAAATGTATTATTATATGTACATTTCTATATACATAGAAACGAATTGTATATATTTTCTCTGTGCATAAAGAAATGAACAGAAAGGGTGACCAGAAACACAAAGAAAGAATAAACTAGAAATGAATGAGATTGGTTTGTTGTAGGAAGTGGGTGGAAATAGGTTAAAAACGATGGAGATCAAAATGGGAGAGAATGGATACAAGTGAGAATGGATACATTTAATATAAATATATAATATATAGTTATCTGAAATGCCTTTTAAATTAGCCACTCTAGCTGCTTATTAGCAGCTTTGAAGAAGGATCTTTTCAAGAAAAGCTTTAAAACTAAAGGCTAAAAGGAATTTTTTGGATTATCTGTGGATTTGGTATTCTTGGTAATCAGGAACTGTACGTCCTCTCGAGATACAAATGAATAAGCAAAATTCTAAGAAGTCACCTTCTGCAAAGCTGGCCTTTCATATTTATTTTAGATTTTTCAAGAGATTTAATTTATCATGTGTTTTTATATACACTATAATAAATTGGCTATATTGTGGCTCAATTTTTAAAATTTATTTCTAAAAACTACATGTTTTCTAAAAAATACATATATAAATATTTGATTAAAATTATTATTAAGACATTTTTCTCATCAAATCTCCAGAAGCATAGTAACATGTAACAGTAGTTTCAAAGTATAGTCCAAAAAAAAGAAAAAGAAAAGTGAAGGCAATTGCTTCTAAGTGTCTATTCTATTCTAGGTAAAAGAGAAAACTTCTTGAGAGGAGAATAATGTTATTCAAGAAGATTTTCTAAATAAAGATTTTTAGGCCAATGGTAAAAATTATAGGAATCAGTTTGAACAGTTTTACTCCTCTTGGAATTTAAAAATCAAGCCGTTAAAATTAACAGTTGCAGCGTTAACAGTGAATGCCTGTTAAAAATGAAGCAGTTAATCACCAGGAACAGCATATTAAAACTGTTAATTTGTAGGTTTGAAACTTCCTTTTAATTAGAGCTGTAGAAAGTTTCTTGTTCAAGGTAAATCTGAGATCTCATGGCTCTCTGTCATGCTTGTGAAATTTCACACACACACAAAAAAGAAAAAAAAAGTCCTTTTAGAGGGCACGGCTGGGGTGATAAAGGGAAATTCAAGTGCTTGATTTCAGAGGATTAACCTGTTTGTTTTCTCTTGGCTTTTAAATATAAACTGTTACTGAATGATAATGCTTTTTATCTCTGGGAAGTGACCAAAGCCTGACATTAGACTGGGTAGGCATTCTGCAGAGTGAGCGGATTGCATCTCGATGACACAAATATTAAAAGAGAAAACAAGAAAACATTTCTGGAGACAAGATCTAAAAAGCTACCTTCGTAGAGGCAGGTTTCAGGAATAAAGGAGTTGTTGATAACCCTATATTTGGGGTCAATAGGTTTTGGTCCCTAGGGCTTCTCTGACCAATACCTCTCTGATTGTAGTTTTCCTGGGGGAGGCGGGTTAAATGCGGGCTCCTTGCTGCAAATGGAGATTCTGACTCCTTCGATTTGAGATTAGCCAGGAATTTGCATTTTGGTGTGCATCCTAGGAGTTGTTTATGCAGGTGCTTCGGAAACTGACTTTGAGATATGCTTCCTTTGTCTCTCATTCTCTAGATTGCGTTTAGCCTCTGATTTTGCTGAGCTCTCTGTATGAATGAGGAGAACCAGCAAAAATCAGAGGGCACTGTAGAAACTACATTTTTAAATAAATGACAGTCATAACTATTGTGAAATTTGTAAGTACCAAGAGGTGAAAGTAATAAGAAGCAAAAGAAATGAACCCATTTCCTTTTTTCTTTTTTTAAAGATCTTATTTATTTATTTGAGAGAGAGAGGAGAGCATGAGCAGAGAGGAGAGGTAGAGAGAGAAGCAGACTCCCTGCTGAGCAGAGAGCTGGATGCGGGACTTGACCCCAGGACCTTGGGATCATCACCTGAGCCGAAGGCTCCTGCTTAACCAACTGAGCCATCCAGGTGCCCAAAGCCATTTCTGATATAGGTACATTGATAGCAACTAAAAATATAAAACATGCAGTGAAAATGGCCAATCAAAAAATCTCAGCAACCAAGAATATCTACATCAAACTTCATGCTATTGAGTCTAATCATGGACTTCTAATTCTATTTACAAATAAAATGACAGCAAAGATTTTATATATACATGTATGGAGCAATTCATCACTCATTCAGTACCTAACCAGACAAAACCTATTTCTAGGTTCTCAGGTACAGCACAATATATGGGATAAAGAAGATACTCTGTAAATGTTTCTTGAATGTGATCAATTCCCACTGCTGCTCTATGATTTCCATTTCATTCTACATGTTACAGTCCAGGTGAAATACCCAAGTATGGGCATCCACCACGGCCACAACAGCAAACGACAGGCTAGTAAATAAAGAACTGGGTCCTGAGTCAACCAGACTTAACTGCCAACATTTACCAGCAATGTGCTGTATTCACACAATGACTTCACTCCTCTAAATCTCAGGATCCTTAATTATAAAATCAGATAATAAAACTAACTACCTTATAGGGGGTTTCATAATTAAATTAGCATTGTTTGTGTCACATAATACATAATAAATATAAATGAGTCTTTGGAACAGCAATATATGCAGTTTGAAATTTCTATTTAATGAAGAAAAAATGTTTTTATCATATATATGCTAGAATATTAATTTTGTTGATGAATGTTAGGTCAGAAAACTAGAAATCCAAACTATGCCACAATATTGTAATATAAAGAGAATTAAGGAAAAAACGTGTATTCTTAGTAATGATAGGAAAAGATCAGTCAGGAATAAATGCTGCAAGGGGTGCCCGGGTCGTACAGTTGGTTAAGCATCCAACTCTTCGTTTCGGTTCAGGTTGTGATCTCAGGGTCGTGAGATCGACCACTGCATTGGGCCCCATGCTCAGCATGGAGTCTACTTGGGATTCTCCTCCCTCTGCCCCTCCCTCTCATTCCCTCTCTCTCTCTCTCAAAATAAATAAATAAATCTTTAAAAAAAAAAAGTAAATGCTACAAGTAACTCTTAGTAAAACTGCAAATGTATATTTATTGACATACACAAACTCACATACACAGGTGCATGAATACATACACATACCACATAAGTCCAGTAACACTTTTTTATGTATAGGAATGACTACAGTTATTAACAACTTTATTGGAATGTAACTGACATACACTAAACTGTGTATGTTTACAGTTTGTAATTTGATATGTTTTAGCACATGTATGCATGTGTGAAATTTTGACAATAATCAGAGAAACGTATGTGTCATCCCCCAAATTTTCCTTATACCCCTTTGTAAGGTCTCCCTTCCTTATTCATTTTTAAAACATCTGTAGAATATATGATGTCTCTTCTTGCATTGCTGATTTTAAGAATTTGTGTCTTGGGCACCTGGGTGGCTCAGTGGGGTAAAGCCTCTGCTTTCGGCTCAGGTCATGATCTCAGGGTCCTGGGATCGAGTCCCGCATCAGGCTCCCTGCTCGATGGGGAGCCTGCTTCCTGCTTCCTCCTCTCTCTCTGCCTGCCTCTCCGCCTACTTGTAATCTCTCTCTCTCTCTGTCAAATAAATAAATAAAATATTTAAAAAAAAGAATTTGTGTCTTTATTCCATCTAAATTAGTATGGCTAGAGATTTATCAGACATAGATTTCTTTTTCCTATGGAATTGTTTTCCATAAGACTTTGACTTTTTTGTGTTTAAAGTATCTTTACTTAGTAGTTTCTCAAAATGGAAGTTTAGATCAGCCATCTTGAAACCATTCTTTCCTAATTTAAGCTTTGCATGTTACAGATTTCTCTCTAAATGCTTCTTCAGTGTCATTTCACAAATTTTGGAATGTTTTGTTTTGAGGAGATCAAAGTTAGCCTTCTTGTTAGAGCTAATTTACCCCACTTCTGCATGTGGCCTCCTCTAGTCTCTACTTACCCACCTGTGAAGTCAGTGAAGTTTCTCCTCTGTGGCATCAGAGGAACATAACAATTCCAACTCCATGACTGCTCTGAGAATTACTTTCCATACAGCAATCCTATTAAGTGTTCTTGCTTCTTAAGTTATTCTTATCCAACAGAGTTGGGCTTTACCCTCTGCATGTAGAGACTTGTGTCTAGATTCAAGGGGACCTATGCAGATTTCTGGACCTCTTTCTGTGCCTACCCTATACTTGGTGAATGAATACAAACAGGTAATAACTTTAATGGCTCACTCTATACATTTGGTTGCTTACTAGCATAGCATTAAAACTTATAGGGAAAAATAATATTTTGAATTAATTTGCCTCGTGGGAAAAGAACATGGTACTTATTTCTAGAAGATCAAAAATATTTTTTCTACTTTTCCATAGCACACAGATGAACTTAATAAAAGAACAGCAGTATGAAAAAAGAATCATTGTTATTCTAAAAGAGTTAACTTTGCCCCATTATGTTAAATATTTATAAACAGTGCTGATCAGCATAGTACCAAGTGGTGAAATACAGCACACATTATTATAAAAACCTCTCATGTAAATCAAACTTCTTATCCTTTCTTAAGAATTTACATTATTTTCAACAAGTACTCAAACCTCACAAGTATACATTATAACTTAAAATTATTTCATTTTCCAAATGAGGAGGAACATGCCTCCTCTACCTAGGGTTGAGGATAAGAAAATAGATCTTTTTGTCAATAATTTTTAATGAATTTTTAAAAACAAA
The DNA here is from genome assembly GCA_002007465.1 of Ailurus styani. Classification (NCBI taxonomy): domain Eukaryota; kingdom Metazoa; phylum Chordata; class Mammalia; order Carnivora; family Ailuridae; genus Ailurus; species Ailurus styani. Next base: position 1,181,324 of record LNAC01000444.1, on the reverse strand, counting down.
AGCAAAAATTTTTTTATTTGGAGGGATTTGCATATGCATATAAACTATAAAGTAAAAATAGGCCTTTTGAAACTTATTGCTCTTTTTTTTAAGATTTTATTTATTTTATTTATTTATTTGAGAGAGAGCAAGAGAGAGCACGAGCAGAGGGGAGGAACAAGGGAAGAGGGAGAAGCAGACTCCCTACTGAGCAGGGAGTCAGATGCAGGACTCAATCCCAGGACCCTGGGATTATGACCTGAGCTGAAGGCAGATGCTTCACTGACTGAGCTACCCAGGTTCCCTGGAACTCATTGCTCTTACTATCTCTTAGTTGCCTGAAAAATACATTTTTTAAAAGATTTTATTTATTTATTTATTTATTTGACAGAGAGTTAGACAGCACAAGTAAGCAGAGTGGCAGGCAGAGGGAGAGAGAGAAGCAGGCTCTCTGCTGAGCAGAAAGCCCAAAGCGGGGCTCGATCCCAGGACCCTGGGATTATGACCTGAGCCGAAGGCAGCTGCTTAACCAACTGAGCCACCCAGGCGCCCCTGAAAAATTTTACAAAACTTCACAAATTCTATTCTACTAACAAATAATAGAGTAGCAATAATACACATTTGACTGTTAATATTTATACACCTTAGAGAATATTAGTGCAATAAAGTACATATAACCCAAACTATACTGTCAGAATTTGATATTTAATTTAATCCATTATCACCAGTTATGTTGATTTTGAGCATGATGAGAGTTGCAATCATAAATGCAGAAGTTTCCATTGGAAATTACATTTGACAATTGTTGCGTAAATCTGGGTACTTAAGGGATCTGGACTCTTTACTAATCATTGCTTTAGCCACTCTAGGCATCAAATATAGGTATAGCTAAAGTCCCATTCAAAATGTCCTCAGATGAGAACAAGTGTGTCATAAACAGCAAAGGAAATCACTATTTTTTCCCTTCTAAAGTGTCTGGTACTGCAGATATCATCAAACTTGTAGAATTTTATTCTCATATACATTTGAACTTGCCCCTTACTTCCCAAAGTGTCTCCCGTGTTCCATTGCTCAGTGGACTCCTCTACTTAAATGCTACACAAAATAAGAGCTCAGTTTGAGCCTAAACATATGCATAAGTCACTGCCCAGAGTATCGCTCTGTGATACTTACCTGTGGTCTCAGTCTCTTCAGAGTGAAGGAATTTTCCAGTCCTTATGTAGCAGAAAATTGAAATGTTACATAATGGAATGTTTTAGTTGGCCTAAAACCGATGCCTAGCTTAATATGTTTTTCATTCCTTTTGTAGTCCAGCCCTCTGTTCTACCAAGGCTAAGCAAGTTATAACCCTATAAGACTATGTGATTTAAGTTCAGATATACCTAGATTCAAATCTCAGTGCACAGTTAGCTATTTGCATAATATTTGGTAAATAATATAAACCAAATCATAATGGAGTTATTGATCACCTTAGTTTCACAAGATTATGAGAATTAAAAGCAAGTCGTATATACAAAATTGGGACAAAATAGGAGCCCAATACATGGATGTATTATTCAGTAAGTTTTAAGTAAACTAGATGGCTTTGGTCTGAGTCCAAGCAGAATGAACACCAGAATAGACAGTTTTCCTGGAGAAGTTAAGATCTGTAATACTGAGAGATTTTAGCATTGGATGGTCGGTATCATGGATAACTCTCTGTGACAAAATGATTTTCAGACACTCCATTTCTGTCTGAGCTTTCATCTTTAGAGCTCCAGGGTTATTCTTTACTGCTATCCTTTCTTTGAGAATGGACTCTTTTTAGAGGACTTGTCTCTGTGGATTTGTGGAATTATATGTCTCCTTAGAGCTTTTGGTCTTCATCAACTTTGTTTGTCTGGTTTATTTCTTTTTCTTTGATAGAGTGACAAGATTCTCCCAGGTGCAGAACCCTCTTGTACTGAGGACACTCATCCATCATGTTCTCATCTTTCTTAGATAAGATAATACTCAAGCCAGGATTCCTTTTTACCACAAAACACTTCACATGGATGAAACAACACAAAGCCACAATACTTGCGGTGTGCAATAGACCACTAATTTTAGGCAGGATTGTTCCATCTTTGGTACATTCTCCCTCACCATTTCTCACATCTGCTCTATTCCTGGACTCTGCTTTCTCAGAGGAAATTCCTGTTTGTGTGTTATTCCCTAAATGAACATCTCTGTCATAACTCTAAGATATTTTGTGGTTTATCACAATTTGAAACACAGAATTTGTTCTTGGAGTTAAATAACCACTTTTATATTTTTGTTATCAATTGCTAGAGAATGTTTCTTACACTATAACTCATTCCCATAAAATGAAATAGCAATCATTTACGTGACCCATGTGTCATTTTTTTTTTAGTTTTGAGTGTATTTAAGGGAGGGGGAAATACCCAGTAGAACTTCATAGGAGGAGAGAATTTTTATTCACTATTACTTGACACATGATGAGACTGGTGAATAATAGTAGAACTAAGAAGAAAAATGGTATTTTAAGATATCACCTCCAGAATTTTTCTCAGGGAAAAAATTTGTCTTTTTGGTTTTGGATATATTATAGTGTACTTATTTTCTGCGAAGTTGAGGCAATCTGAGTATATCCTAAAGACTGAAACCAAAACAAAAGTTATCTATCTATTTATCTATCTATATTCCTACTCTAAACAAATCTAATGAATGTGATTTGCATCGAGTGGTTGTAGTTTAGCAAGCTTGGGATGATAGAAGTTGAACCAACTGTGTGCTGGTAGGCCAGGATTCTATAGTAGGATGAGCTAGGGAAAGCTCCTGAGAAAAGGAATGAATGGCAAAGGCACTTTTAAGAATGTGATTTAATGATACCAGTAGTACCAATATGCTACTTATCTAGCAATGTGATATCATTTCCATTGTGGCCAAACATCAACAGATAGTTACCTTCCTCTAAGTGTTATGTTACTACTTCTTGATGGAGGCAAAAATAATTGAGATCTAATAGGACGAAGAAATGTGGAAAAGTAGAATAGGCACAGGTTAAAAGAATCCTAAAGACCAAGGGCAGACGTTTGAGGCACAGGGCTACTGTGGAGAAACAGAAACCCCTTCTGCCCCTAAAATTAAATGAATAAATATGCACACATTAGAAGAAACACTAAATTTTTCACTTAAGGAATTTGTCAAATGTAATTAAAAACTTCCAAAGACAGATTGTCTTGCTTGCCCTCTAACGGGCAGCTAAGATCGCCTTGGTCTTACATGGTGTCCGATGATTTTAACATACAGTTTGTCTTCACTATGTTTATTATAGCCCACCCTTATCGACAATTTCACCTCCTGCAGTTTCAGTCCCCGCAGCCAACTGCAGCCCAGAAGCAGATGGTCCTCCTTCCGATGGAGCATCAGCAGGTCAGTAGTAGCCTAATGCTATGTCAGGGCGTCTCTGTCGCTGCCCTCCCTGGATCCCACCACATAGGCATTTCAGCATCTCACTGCCCAAGAAGGCTGAATGCAGTACAGTAAGATATTTTGAGATAAAGAGACCAAATCCACAGAGTTTTTATTATAGTATACTGTTAAAATTATTCTATTTTATTAGTGGGTATTGGCATTAATCTCTTACTTTACCTAATTTATAAGTTAAGCTTTTTAATAAGTGTGTATGTGTAGGACAAAACATGGTGTCTATAGGGTTTGGTACTACCTGCAGTTTCAGATATCCGCTGGGGGTCATGGAACATACTCCCCCACAGATAAGGGGGGAACTACTGTATTAAAGTCTCCCATTAATTTATTTTAGACATGTGCTTAAAACTAACTGTGCAAATGTGTTATTAAAACATGCTGAGAGCATTTTCATAATATGGGCCTTAAAAAAAGAAGTCTACATTCTAGAAGTCCAATGAACATACAGTCACTGCCTTTATAAATTTAGTTGTCTTTGGTTTTAAGAATAAATGTAGGTGACTTTGCTAACAATAGCGACATCCAGATACCATATCCATAAAGACTGTCCTTCATTTTATAGACAAAATTATTAACAAGAACTGTCTTTGTTTCTCAGCCACCTTTCAAATCTCAAACCTTTCCATCTCAGCTTTCCCTTAAGATTCGAATTTTTATCTGCGGCTTTAAACTCAAACACCTCTGAAGTCGAAATCACGTGTCCCTTTGGCTCTCCCAAGTTTGCACCATAGTTCTCCAGCTCTGCTAATAACATCACCATTTACTCATTTGCTGAGCTATAGCCATGGTCTCACCCTCTCTCCTCCTCTCTCCAGCTCCTTGTCATCTCTCTCTTCTCTCCTCTGTCATGACCTCAGTTCCCATTTCCTAACTTTATCTCACCTCCACTCTCATTCCCTGTAATTCTTCTTCTTCATGATCATGCTAGAACACAAATCGGATTATGTTACTCTCAAAGATATTTTTGAAAAGCTTCCTTTTGCTGTAATATTAAGAAAAGTCTTTAAGATTACATCTTGGATAATGTTCCTCACCTGCTGTTTTAACCTCATTGTGTAATACTTCTCTAAATATTCTTTATACTCTAACCACCTCTCATTTCAAGCACAGAATATTTATACTTCCATATTAGATCCTGACATTCTTTTCTCCCTCTACTCTCTGAATGACTACTCATTCTTCAACACCATGTTAAAAAAGTCACGATCTCTCTAAGACAATTAGAGATTTAACTAGCAAATGAAAAATTAGCTGCTAGTGATTAATACACTAACTTGGAATTTATTAGTATGTGCGAATCTCTCAAATAACAAAGGTGCTTTTCTTAGATTTAGATATGTTTGCCAGCAATTCATAGCATATTAAAGAGTGGGCAGTAGAATTCCATGGTAAGTCACCTTACTGCCAATAAGGGACCTGAACACTTATGATGGCAGATAGTTGGTGTTCTTTAATGCCTACAAACAAAAGTTATGGATATAGCCATTTGAAGGGAGAGTTAATGACTTTTCTCGGGAAATGCATTTTTTTAAATTGTAAAAACTGTGTAGGAAATGCATTTTTAAGAGAAGGGATTAAAACCGCTTTGCAGGGTCAGCAGAGCACTGTAGGCTAAGGACATGCCTGAAGAAGATTGGGGTCATGAAGCCTATTGCACTGGGAAATATTTGCATTTGTCAAAAGACTTACCTTCGGTACTCTGGGGAAATAGCAGAAAACATTCTACAGGAAGAAGATTCAAGCAATAAAAGGCAATGTCCCTGTGCCTCACAAATGAAGAGGCTAAATAGGAATTAATTCTCTACCAGGAAAGTAAAAAAAGCCACCTGGCTAAAACATTGCTGCAGAGAGACCAGATACACAGTTGGGACACCCATGAAAAGGGAGACCTAAGTCAACTAAAGGAGGAAGAGCTTGAGCTTAAATTAGAAACAAATGAGATAGCCCTGCCAAGAGATTTTTTTTTTTTTAAGAATTTTTTTCTAGACGGTTGGGATATGTAGAAGGAATAGTTTTTCCAAGTTTTACAGGGAGCCAAACTTTGAACATATGGAGTGGATGGGGGAGATTGTAGCCCAGCAAAAGATGAGAACAGGAGCTACAGCTAACTTAATCCATCCCCATCATTCCGCAAATGAGAAAGCTGAGGCTCAATGAGGGGAAGATCTTGCTCTAACTTACACTCCAGTGTTGATATCAATGAGAATTGGCACCCAAGCTACTTCTTACCTAGGTAATGCAGTGTATTTCTGGAACAGTTCCCTCCATGACCTTATGAGTGGAACTCTTCTGGTATGAATTTTAGTGTTCTTTTTGTCTCTTAAGATGCAGGTATCTTTTTTTTTTTTAAAGATTTTACTTATTTATTTGACAGAGAGAGACATAGCAAGAGAGGGAACACAAGCAGGGGGAGTGGGAGAGGGAGAAAGCAGGTTTCCCATTGAGCAGGGAGCCCAATGTGGGGCTCAATCCCAGGACTCTGGGATCATGACCTGAGCTGAAGGCAGACACTTAATGACTGAGCCACCCAGGTGCCCCAAGATACAGCTATCTTGATGAGATGTACAAAATTAGAGAGATCAGCCACAAAATGGTGTGTGGTATAAACTTGTCCTCTCGGTTTGGCCTCCACTAATGGATCTTGCTGTCTAAGGGCATTCCTTATGATGTAGGAAATGTTGGGGTTCAGAGTCAATGGCCAAGAAATAATTCTTTGAGGTGTCTTTGGTGCAAAAAGGTGGTTTTCTTAAAGCATAGGGACAGTTCCTGTGGACAGAAAGAGCTACACTGGGGTTGTGACAGGTGACTGATTATATACTGTCAAGTTGGGATGGTGTTAGGGATAGTGTAAGTCTTTAAAGAATTTTGGAAGCAAGGTTCCCAGGATCCTAAGGGTGCTAGCTATTGGTAGGAAAATGTCACTCATTACCATCTAATAAAACCCCGGTCATAAGACCGTTCAGATGTATATCAGTGGGCCATATGCTTGGATGATGATTGCTAACATGTATCTTGTGGGGTAGAGATAAAGGAAGTTTCCAAAGGAATTTTTATCTGTCAAAGGAGATTTCAGGATCCTGGGTGGTCGGGATCATGTAATCCAAGATTGCCTTTTGCCCTTAGCGAAGTGTCAACATCAAGGCAACTGAGCTCCCTGAGGAAGGTCACTCTGCCTGTTTTAAGGACTTAGTCAATTGGCTGTAGGCAGTAAGGAAATTCAATTTTTACCTTTGCCTTTGTTTTCCGCATCACTTAGAGGTGATGGTTTGGTTAGTATTTATCCTATGAGTAGAAAGATGAGGACCTGGAAAGTCACTGTTTGGAGGGTGGGTTCTTTTTTTCTTTCTTCTATCTTATGTCAATAAAGAAAAACCCTTATGCCTCTAAGTGTGTTAGACCTACAAGTCAGGGTATTCATGTATTATTGTTTATTTCTTCTTTGCTCTTTTAAACCTTTAGAAAAGTCTTTTTCCTTTTTAAATGTATCAATGTTTTCTCAGTCTTGTTATGGATCAATAAAAAAGAGTTTAGGTCCATAATTGGATATAGGCTTAAAAAGGGAGGGCGCCTGGGTGGCTCAGTGGGTTAAAGCCTCTGCTTTCGGCTCAGGTCATGATCTTGGGGTCCTGGGATCGAGGCCCGCATCGGGCTCCCTGCTCAGCGGGGAGCCTGCTTCCCCCCCACCCTGCCTGCCTCTCTGCCTCCTTGTGATCTCTCTCCCTCTGTGAAATAAATAAATAAAATCTTAAAAAAAAAAAAAGGGAAGCTGCATTGCTACTATCTTACACAGTATCAGAGCATTAAAAAAAAGATAATTAAAATACAAATCTCTATAATCTGGAAGGTTTAACACATTATTCCATCACTAATTAGATACATTAGGAATTTAAGTTTCTGTCCTGCATGTTAACAGATTTACCATTTTTATAAATGACTGAAAGGAATGTATGGAAGACATGTTTATTAATATAAAAAGTGACACCAATCATGAAGGAATAAAAATTACAATGGTTATAGAGTTAATGTCTAAGATGATCTTGTCAGGTTGAAACAACGGGCCAAGTATTTAATAAGATGAAATTGAAAAAGATTGAATATAAAATACTGCATTTAGATTTTTAAAAAATTCAAACACATTTCAAAGAAATATTTCTGAAAGCTTTCAAAGTTTTGAAGCATATTTTATTTTTTAAACTGATCTTTTAAGTGTTGCTTTTCATTTTCATTACCTTATGGTTAAAAATGTGTTTTGTGGGTAATCATTTCTTTAAAATTATAGTCAGTAGTGTGGGAAAAATATGTTGAGTGTGAGTATTTCTTTATCTGGTTGATTTACCAATGTCTGGTGAATTTATGATGCTTGTAATTTTTACTTTATTAATTTCTTGGCTATGTTGTTATATACATAAAATTTTATAATTTTTATGTTTCCTACATAAATTTTTGTTTATTATATTATATATTTATCTACATTAATGCTTTTGTCTTAGTTTTTATTTTGTCTATTATTGTATTGGTGTAATAGCATTCTTCTGAACACTTTTTATTCAATACATCTTTGTTCATTTCTTTATTTGGAACATTTCAACATGGCTATATTTGTGATGCATCTTTTAAAAGTGGACAGTAGCTAGATAAGGGTTCTTTTTTCCTATCAAAAAAGTTTGTAATTTAGTAGGTGTATATACTCCATTTACCTTTATTGTGATGATATATTTTTAACTTTTTCTACCATTTTATTCTACATTTTATGCTTATTCTTTTTTTGTTGCTTTCTACCTACTACTATTAAATTAATATTATTTTCTACAACCCATATTCTTCTTTATTCATTCACTAGATTAGAAGTCAAAATAGATAGCATATATGCTATGCTATGTATATTTTAGAATATAATTTTATATAAATTATTGGTATATTTATCTAACAAAATCAATTATTATTCAGTATTTTTGTCTCCCTCCCAATATGGCAGTAAGCATTACCATAATTAACTGCCCATTACAACTACCATCCCAACCTACACATCTTAGTATTATAGAAGTTTCATCTTACTTTTCGAACCCAGAAAAGTTATTATTCTTACAGCCAATCAAATTTGATTATAAATCAGATTTATAGTTAATCAAACTTACTGACATTATGTGTCAATCTCTTTGCTTCTGTTCTTTTTATATCTTACATATGTACATGCTTTCTGAGTTTACTTATCTTCTTAATCAAGTGCAGTTTCCATGAGTTATTTGAATGACTCAGAGTGCTAAATTCTTTGTTGTAGTACCTTGAAAAATATTGATTTGCCCTCACTGTCAAATAACAAGCTTAGGTTTCAAAACATAAGATATATAGCTTCACCTTTTAATGGCTATATAAATTTAGGAAAGTCTCTTAACTTCTTAGGGCCTCGATTTTCTCTTTTGTAAAATGGGAGTAATTATAATACCTACCTTATGAAATATACAAGTTATATACAACGCAGAGTAAATCCAGTGTAACAGTTAACTATCATTACTATTTGAAGCAACTACAATATTTCCTTCTGGAGATTATTATTGCTAATAATACTCATTTGTTCATATGAATGTGTTTTTGTTTTTCCTTTCTAATAGATTTTAGATTGTTTCTTTTGTCTTCATTTCTTGTGATTTTACCACAGTATTTTTTGGTATGCATCTACTTTTACATTCTAAAAAATGCAGGTGGGTACTTGAAATGAACTTAAAGTGAAAATTCATGTCTCCTTTTAAGTCTAGAAAAGTCTCAGCAATTATTTCTTTACATATATATTATCATTATTTCTGCAATTCATTATTTCCAAATATCCTATTAGACAAATTCTGGTGTTTCTCAGTCTGTCCTTTGCATATCTTAAATGTTCTTTTGTATTTAAAAAAAAGAAAAGAAAAGAAAGAAGCTACCAGGCTTTTAAAAAAAAAAAATCTCCTTATGGTTTGTTTTTAGAAAGCTTCAGGAATACCTTTTAGTGCATTCATTTCCTTGTTACTGTGTTCACTCTAGATTTTATCCTTTTTAATTTTTATATAAATATATGATTTTATTTTCAAATATTTTAAATTAATGCATATCATATTAACCTTGTTTAGCATAATTTCTGTCTATATTTATTTCAAATTTTTGTACTTTGTACGGAAGTCAGGTCTTCATTTTATTTTGCTGGCCATAATAAAATACTTATTTTATACTTTTAAGAAATATTGGCATGAAATTAATATTAGCTACAGTGAATTCACCTTCTGCTCCTCAGCTTGGGCATTCTATTTCCTCATGTATTTTAGCATTTTTGTCTGCAAACTCATCTTAAGTGGAGGTTTTCTTTTGTTGTTATCGATACACTTTTTCACTCTCTTCTTCCTTCTGTGCTTATTCCACATGGGCAGGTGATCCTGCAGTTGTTTCTACTACCCCTCGCAGCTGCCTTTCCATCACTAGATCTTGTACATCTATTACCAAACCCAAGTCCAGCTGCCTATCTCCTGAAAGATCATTGCTCAAGAGACAAGTTTTGACTGGAAAGGAATTTGAGCTTTATTCAAGAGGCCAGCAACCTGGGCGGAATGCAGACTCTTGTCCAAAAGCCAACTCCTCTGAGGTTTCTGCCTGGCCCAGGGGTTTTTAAAGGGGTTTAGGGCAGTTAATCAGCAAAGGGAGGGCAGGGGCCTGCAGTGTGCCTTGATCCTGTGCAGACTCGGTGATGCCAGCTACAAGTGTGATCTCCGTGCCCTGGGGTTGTGGGAGAGGGTCTGGTTCTTGTTTCCTGATGCACAGGAGGACTCTGTTCTTTCCGCAAAGGAGGGCACGGTCTACAAATCCACCAAAGGAAGTCAGTAAAATCATCTGTGTGACCTAAAAGAAAGAAAAACATTTTGTTAAAAAAAAAATTGCGAGGCTAACCAGAAAGCCGAAGAGGCTTCAAACAGACTTGCTGGCCTCTGTGGCCTGGAAAAGTTCTGGTCCTTCACTCCTCAAACTAGTGGTCCACGAATCTCAAAGAAAGGAAATTAGTTTTGTTACAGATCAAGGACCTTAGGTCAGCAAGTAAGGAGTGTGTTCATTTGAAGCAAGTCAATCCTTCAGGCCAGGTGGAGTGCGGTTACAATTCCAGTTCCGGTTTCCCGTTGCCTTGTGGTGTTCTTGTGTTGCAGATGCAGCACGGAGCCATGAAGCAAGTTTTTGCAGATTCTCATGGAAGGAAGCTCTCCAAATTGGCTTTTGTCTCTCTACCGTGTGTGTGTGCGCATGCGTGTGTGTGCGCATGTGTGCGTGCATGTTTCAGTTCATTTCCTGTGGCAGATATAGACATAGATTTTGTTTTTCATTCCCTTCTGTAATAGTTGAGGGTTGCAGAAGTCTGAACTCTGTCCCTAGTTTTAAGACATTAGCCTGGCTTCAGCCCTCTGTTTTACATAGAAAGCTCTAAGTCATCTTTAGCCCATGTGAGCCAAACTCTAGATATCCCTCCCTGCTTCTCATTGTAGAGCCGCTTCCTCCATGATAGTTGTTTAACATTTTCCAGTTCTTTTCTGTGCCTTGGTGAGGGGGATGGATTTTTTTTTTTTAATACTCTACCTGGGTCATTTTGTTTTATTTATTTTATAAAATTTTATGCGGCATTGCTATGTTTAGTATAAAGAAGGTTTCAAGGCATAAACTTTACTCACTAGGTCATCTTTTCCAAAAGTCAAGATATAAGGATATAATACAAATAATGATTTCAATGATTAGAGTCATAGATAACTTGGTAATCTGAAAGAAAATCATCTAGTGAATTTTGTCATCTCAGCACAGGGTCACTGTCTTCATCTACACATGCAGTGCTAATCTTCTCCCTAAAGAATTTGGAAATGAGAAGTGTTTATTTCACCATAATAGTCAGCAACAGTAAGAATTATGGAGAACTTACTATGTGCCAGACAGTGTTCTAAGTGTTTAAAATGGGTTAATGCATTTAATCCTCACAACAATATTAGATATAGATTTCATCATTAGCCTTCTTTTGAAGATTCAAAAAAATGACAGAATGATTGAGTAATTGCAAATGTCACCCAGCCAGCTGATGTCTGAGGCTGTGTGAGCCGGGACCTATATTCATGACTAGTATTCTCTGCTTCCTGTCAGTGGTTATGATGGACTTGTGGACACATTGTAAGGTCACCTACAATGATTCACAAATTGATAGAACCCCTTGGAGTGAAAGCAAGACCTGTGACTTGATTCTAACCAGTAGCATATGGCAAAGATGATAAAACTTCACTCCTATGCTCAGGTTGCATTATGTAAGATGCTGTCTTAACAGACTAGGGCAGTAGACTCCTCTTGACTTCAAACAAGCAAGCTGCTATGATATGGACTACCAGCGGAGAAAGCCACAGAGAAGGAAATTATAAAAATCTAATTGCTTACATCTTCAGTCGTACAACCACTAGGAATTAATTCTGTCAATGACTCTATTAGCTTGGAAGACAACCCTGAACTTCACAGGACACCACAGCACTGGCCGACGCCTTGAACGCAGCTGTAGGACCCTGAGCAGGGAACCCAGTGAAGCTGTGCCCAGACTTCAGACACCAAAAAAAAAAACCCCTGCAAAATAATAAATGTGTATTGTTTTAAATCACTTTGTTGAAATTTCTTATGGAGCAAGGGAAAAGTACTATAGCGAGGTAGATACGAGATTCTGTGTAAGCCATGATATTTTAAAACTTTTCTACAGCTATATTTGGCCTCTGCTGTTCCCATGACCGTATGAGCTATTGTTAATGCTTTTGGTATTTTGACTGTCATTATTACATTATCATCATAATAATGTGAGTAACGATAAGGCACTAAACAGCATTGTAACCAAGCTTAAAAATCCCAAATCTCTATTCTTTTCTACAAAGCATTGTTATTCAATGTGAAAAATTCTTCTTTAAAAAGAAGGCAAAATACGGGGTGCCTGGGTGGCTCAGTCGGTTAACAGCCAACTCTTGATTGAGGCTCAGGTCCTGATCTCACAGTTGTGAGATCCAGCCCTGGACCGTGCTGCACACTGGGTGTGGAGTCGCCTTGACACTCTGTCTCTCCCTTGGCTTCTGCCCCTCCCCCCGCTCGCTCTCTCCCTCTCTCTCTCTCTCTCTCTCAAAATAAATAAAATCGTAGCAGGGGGTGGGGGGAGAAAGCAAAATAGAAATAAACACATCTTATGGCACTAAAGGTTTCTATTTTTTTTTAAAGACCACCTCAGTGGGAAGAAAGCAAGGGTGCTTTGAAAATAAGGCCTGTGACGATGCTAGATTACACAAAGTATGCCCAAATCCTTGCGCAAATAAGAATGCCCACAGAGACCTAAAACCTCTATCCTACACAGAAAGGGTCATCTGCCAGCATCAGCAAATTGACGACTTGTATAAAGCATTTCTAGCAAGACTGGGTGCGGGGGTGGCAGCATGTCACCTGTTTATTAACGATATTGCAGCAGGGAACCTATTCAAATGCCTTGGCTCTGCAGGTAGTGCCACTTAATGAGCATAATCAAAGCTCGTGACTTACTGTCTCAACTCAGAAGTGTGTATGGCGTGCACAACTCTGAGCTCTTAACAGCTTTAAAGACCCCTCGCGAACTACAACTGGCCACCTCCTGTTTGATCCTCCCGGACACGTAGGAAGTGGCGCTGGGGTTGGGTGTGCGTGCTTGCAGCTACCATCACCCTCTCCCCACTGCACTATGTTTGTATAAAATCCGCATGACACCTATTTCCATTAACCTTGTGTCTCCCTCTTAGCTCAAATGTGGCAGTTTAAAAACGAATGCCCTTATAGAATATACGGATAAGTCCACGCCAATAACTTGTAATGTTTAATTAAATGAAATTGTTATCAACAGACGTCATCTTTCAACAACCCTGTATCGGGAGCTTTATCCGTTGAAAATTATCTGTAAGATTGACTTGACTTTTAAGGCAGTCCGTGAGTTTCTCATTAGCCTTATTATCATTTCTGAATCATAAATATGTAAATGATGAGTTTCACACGGGAGATTTAATTCTGCACTCTTATTTCTGATTAGCTGGAAATACACTCTGGCACTGTCAGATAATTGGTAACACCGCACACCAATAAGGCATTTCCCTACGCTTCATCAGAAGCAGTTGAAATTAAAGAAGGCAGGGCTGTTACGTTTTTGACAGTTTTGTAACACCAACTTGTTAAAGTTTTAACTCAGCCATTAATATAGTCCATGAATTATTAATACAATTTTTATGTCAAGGTTCTTTTTTAAAGTTGAGATCTAAGACTAAAGTAAAATGCTGTGGGAAAGAGGATGTTTTCATTTTTTTCATCATATTTTTTAAAAATTCTGTATTGGGGTGCCTGGGTGGCTCAGTGGGTTAAGCCTCGGCCTTCGGCTCAGGTCATGATCTCAGGGTCCTGGGATCGAGCCCCACATCGGGCTCCCTGCTCAGTGGAGAGCCTGCTTCCCCCTCTTTCTCTGCCTGCCTCTCTGCCTACTTGAGATCTCTCTCTCTCAAATAAATAAATAAAATCTTAAAAAATAAATAAATAAAAATAAAAAATTCTGTACTAAACGATAAACACCAATGTAATTTGAGTACAAGGGGAAAAAAAACACATTGGCCATTTACTGTAAACCATCTACTCCCTAGCTTATAGTGCCAAAATATTTGTAAACTTTTAGATATTTGGCACTAGGTGAACTTTTACTATTTTAATATATGATGCATGGTATTGAATATATGAACTTAGTTCCTTTGTTAAAAGGCTGCACATAAAGAAAACCCTACATCAATTTTTCTCACATTGCCTAATCATTCTAGAAATAAAAGAGTTTCAGTTTTACTTCAACCTAGAGAAATCTAAGCAGTTTCCATTCATAAAGAATCCATTTTTTTCCTGATAAGGGGTTGCTTATATCCTCAACAAGATCATGACCTCCTATGGGTAAAAAGTAACTCTCTTTGTCCATATCCTGTCTTCCACACTAGTACATAATGATGATGTACAATGGGTATCTGCTTACTAAATAAATAGATAAGTTGCCGCTTAAAAAAAATAGTATTTCAAAGTATGCTAATCATAACCTCTGGTAGAAATACCATGAGATTTTTTTTTTAATGCCTAACAACAGATCGTTCTTAAATCCTAGGACTAGACAAATTTCTTAAAAGGACCACAAAATATTTAGAAGGCTATTATTTTGTTATTTCGGCTTCAAAAATTAATATTAACATATTCATAAAGATTTGTGCTACAGATTATCATAAAGACTTCCAAAACAATTGAGAGGTGTTTTTTGCCAAAGTTTTCCCATGGATTGAGCCATTTACTATCCTAGGCAGCACCTGTGTTCCTGTTGACATAACGTCCGTTCACCTTCATTCCTCCCAACTGCTTTCCTTGATTTTCACCACTTACAGAGCTGATCAAAACACAGCATCTCTTCAGGGTTTGATCAATTTCTTATATTGAGTTCAAAACAAAGATTATCCCAAAGCCAATTAAAACACTAATGTTTAAAAATCAATGCGTTTTTGGTGGAGTAAAAGATCACACAGTCGTTTTCATAGGCCTCCATTCCGGCCTCTCCAAATCTAATTCATTCACAGCTGATTTTTCAGCATAAGTAAATTTTCCCTTGAAAAGATAAGTGAGCTATTACATGGAAAACAAGATTTGGTGTGAAATTTAATTCCAATCGTCAGCACACACAATTGAATGGAGTACATTGTCCTTAGTCAATCTCGTACCCATGTGCGTCCACACATTTGTTGATTCCGCAGTAAGTTATGAAACAAAACAAAAATAGCAAAAAAATGTG
The DNA here is from genome assembly GCA_002007465.1 of Ailurus styani. NCBI lineage: Eukaryota > Metazoa > Chordata > Mammalia > Carnivora > Ailuridae > Ailurus > Ailurus styani. The sequence continues at coordinate 1,166,038 of LNAC01000444.1, read as the reverse complement.
CTGAATACTGCAAAATGGAGAGATGGCTAACTGTGTAGAATGCTACATCCAAGACATGCAAATCAATCATATGAGGGTTACACAGAAGGCAAGATACCCCAACCAAATGGTAAAACTTCCACTGAGGTAGGAGTGTGACTGTTAGATGTGAAGGAGTAGTTTTATGACTATGAAAATTGATACTAGATATTCTTGGTAATTAGAAATGAGTGCTCACTGCTGATCTGAGAACTGAGCTCAGGAGCAGTTATCTTTACATGTGAGCCAGCCATATAACATAGAGTAAAATGAGAAAAGAGCTATCAATTCCCAACTCAATTATCAGCCATCGTGAGCTAAACAGTAAGACAGCATAACACCGGGGGGCCTGGCTGGCTCGTGCAGAGGAGCGTGCGACTCCTGATCTCCGGGTCGTGAGTTCGAGCCCCACATTAGGTCCCACATTAAGAGATTACTTAAATAATAAAATATCTTTTTTTAAAAAACACAGCATAACACCACAATTAAGCGCATGGATTGTGGGCCCAAACAGGTCTATGTTCAGATTCTGGCTTCACCATTACTTGAGCATAATATCTTTGAGTCTTGGTGTCCTTATTAATAAGACAGGGAAATAAGACCTACTTCCTATGTTGTTAATGGGATTAAGTGAGATAACGCAAGGCTTGTTACATTAAAGGATATTCACCAGATATCATGAGATCTTTTTTCTTTAATTTTATTTTCCTGATTATCCAAGAAATACTCGTAAAAATTCAAACCCCGTATGGATGGATAGATAGATGATAGATAGATAGATAGATAGATAGATAGATAGATCATTCTACACATTTAGCCAATGTATATTTTATATATATATATATATATATATATATTTTTTTTTTTTTTAACCTAATATCCTACCCTTTGAAAAAAGCAGTGTTGGCAGTTTGGGTATAGCTTTCCAGATTTATTTTTTTCTTTTCACATTGACTAATTAGGTAATTCATTTTTAGAAGACATTGCTCTGAAAGCTAGAAAACTTTTAAAAATGATTAGTGTTGGGGTTTGAAGGGGTCCAAAAATAGCAAAATTCTTCCCATCATAAGGACTTACTCAATTGAGTAATAAACCATAAGAGCAAATCAGACAGACTCCATATATCAGCTTTATAGGTGCTAAAATTGGGATTGACTAAATGATAAACATATAGTTATTCTATTTGGTACCTTCATTTATTCTCAAAGGTCTCTGAGTATGGACAACAAAATATATAGTCAACCAGCTAAAGTTTATATTGGAGAATGTCACTTAGACATGGGGTAGTACTTGACTTCTAATAAGAAATCCTGTAATTAACCAGTCTTGTCTATGTAGTCACAGGCAGTACTGGATTACCACAGGCCTTCCCATGGAGAGGGTCTTACTCTGACAAACTTATAGGAAGGAGGAACACAGCAGCATAATTCTGAGTGTCCTCCTGGCTCTTTAGAGAAATGGGGAAGAAAGGCAGTGTGATGCATGCCTGACATATTTCCCTAACCTACCAATTTGATAACTCACCATCTGTAGGTAGGAATACGAGGCAGAGCAAGAGCTCAAGAGTGTTTTACTGCTGGATTGTAATCAACGTAGAAATATAAGGTCGGGGGCGGGGGGGCGCCTGGGTGGCTCAGTCAGTTAAGCTTCTGACTCTTGATTTTAGCTCAGGTCATGATCTCAGGGTCATGAGATCAAGCTCTGCCTTGGGCTCCATGCTCAGTGTGGAGTCTGCTTAAGATTCTCTCCCTCTCCCTCTCCCCACCACCCCTCTCCCTACTCACACTGGCTCACTCTCTCTTTCAATAAAAAATACATATCTTTAAATTTTCTCTGACCATATAAATATATGGTAAATATATAAAAATATATGGTCAGAGAAAGGAGTGAACCCCTCCTGAAAAAAGGTATTTGGCCTTCTGTCTTCGAGAGACCACTCAGTAAAAGCCTGAAGAAGCCTAAAAATTGGCTCCCATTGCATTTTCCAAACTGACCTAAGTTTTATTACATTATTATATTAAATAAATGGGACATTTATAAACATAAATAAAACATAATAAAAATTAATAATCCATTGACTATGACATGTACATTTTCATACATATCCTTCTGGTCTTTTTTCAACATACATATAGCTAGCTAGATATGAAGAAAGGATAAACAGCAGTATGTGGCTTTCCTATACCTCAAGACAATTCAGGATCTGTCCTTTGATTGAATACTCCTTTAATGGTAATTCAAGGAACTTACTGGAGTATAACAACATCCCAGAAAAATGAGATCTAGCTAAGGTAGCATGTACAGGATCAAGTACTTGACATCTGTTCAAGTTGTTTATTGAGCAATGATATTTATGAGATATGGTTATTCTAGGAATGGAAATTGGTCATGTATCCCTCAAGAGACCACATAACCAAGGCACAAAAGCTGAAGATATCACAGATATGTTACCATTCCTGAACTGATGTGGTTGATACCCAACCAGCCGAGGATTTGTGTCCATACAGATTCTAAAGGCAAAGTAGATGAAGTGGATGGGACACTCAGAAGTCGCAGTGAGGAGTATTCAGATCTTAAATTCACTATGCAGTTGTCCTTTGTTTTGGTTTTCTGTTGCTGTGTAACAAAACTTAATGGTTTAAATCAGCACCATTTATTTATTGCTGGACAAGGAAGATGGGAAGTACATCTCTGTTCCCTGTGGCATCAGCTGAAATGGCTCATCAGCTGGTTCACTCTGTGAAGCTGTCCATGCAGCTTCTTGGCAGTCAAGTTCCAAGAAGGAAGAAGCATAAGCTGCCAACTCAAAGTTCCAGAACCTCAGCAACCGCTTAAAGGTCCAGCCCAATTCAAGAAGATAGGACGTAGCCCCAGCCCTTGACTGGAGATGTGGTACATACATAGAGGGAGGGAAGAATTTGGGGGGTAGTTAGTGGGAGACTCTTCGGTATCTAAGAACACAGGGTTTGACCTGTTTTATATCCTTTCTTAACACAATGTAATCTTAGTTTTGGGGGAACCAAATCTTGCCTCATGAGTTTGGTTGCCCCTCCGAAGCCAAGATCGTTGCTGTTGGCTGAAGAGAGTAGGTATTGCAATAGATGTATCTGCTTTTAATACAGGGATGTCATCATGTCTGTGCGGTTGTGTATTCTTTTATGTTCATTTAATATTATGTTTTGAACAAACTTCTCTGTCATCAGATGTTTTCAAAAACATGATGTGTAAGTGGTGGATTATAGTTCTTTAGATGAAGCATTCAAATTTCTTGACCACTGTTATTGTTGAATATTTTATGTGCTTTTGCCTTTTTGTAAATAAGCATTTAACGGTGTTGTTATGTAAATATTGGTGCATACCTAAATTATATTTTTAGGCTAAATCCCTAGAAATAGAATTGCTGGGGCCAAATTTGTTTTTGGTTGGTAAGTTAGCTTGACAAAATGTCTTCCAGAAAAGCTTTCCATTTTATTGCCTTTTCCAACCGATCTTAGATTTACAATTTAAAAATTCTTGTCAGTACTTGCAAATGCCATCTCACTTGTTTCGGTTTGTGTTTTTCCTGCTGCCTTGAATATTGTATTACCTATTAAGTACATTTATTCTTTTTAAACATCTTTCATCTTTCTTCAAATATGATAAGGCTGTTATTTTCACTTTGTTCTAGAAGATGACCTTCTAAATTTTAGAAGCCAATGATACATACAACACAAGATAGATTTACTATACAAGCATCTTGCAAACCCTGGTCCCCTGTGGCCCAACCTTCTCTCTCCTTCCCTCATGGACAATCACCGACACCTCCTGTAAGACTCAGCTCAATCATCACCTTATCTGGACTGCCTTCCTTGATTTCTCTAAGTGGGAGAGTGAACTTCTTTCTCTGTGTCCTCATTGTGTTCCTGCATACTATTATAGATTTTTCCTAGCATATGATAACTATTCCTGTCCTTTACAGACTGAGATTTTTCATTAAAATTCAACAAAATTTGGATGCCTACTTTATGACAAGTAGTATGCTAAGTACGTAGGTTGCAAAGGTAAGAATATATTGTCCCTTATTTATGGACAAAATAGACACTGCATCTTTTTTTCTTGTATCTTCCACAGTGCCTTCCTTGAATATAATAATGGTAATTGTAAAATGCTGTTCAATATTGAATAAATGAATTACCAGAAAAAATAAAAATAGGACAGACTCAAGCCATTTTCAGGGAAAAGTCAGACAGAAAGTCCTTTTCTAAAAGGATTAATAAGGAAATGTAGTAAGCCTGCATCAGCAGGGTTTAGCCTATGGAATTTTTAAATGTTTTGTTCAATGAGTATTTTTATCTCCTCAAGCATAATTATTAGGCATCACAAATGAGACAAAATGAAGATTTGCTTTCATCTTCCATTATTTTCATTTAAAAATCACAAAGCATCAGCAGACCTTTCTTTCTATCTTGCTGGTTAGATGCTTCTATTCCCTGCTGCTATTAGTCCCAAGGATAAAAATGTGAAGTTTCTATAAATGACTTTGTCAATTTTATTTAGAAATCCAAAGTTTCAAACTGACACCAAGTCAGGCGACTCCAAATGTTATTGAACTTCACCCTCATCTGTATACCTTCAGGGGAATTTGCTTGCACAAAGAAGAAGAAAGTAGCAGCAGAGAATTGTTTTCCAAAGCACAAGATGATTTCCCTTGCTACCGGTGTCACCTATGTAATGACAAAAATTTCAAAATAGATATTTGAGTTTTGCATTGTGTTTTTGTTAAATCAATCCTCAGAAGAGATAAATAGTTTTTCAATATGTTAGATAAACTTATTTTTCTTTATTGTTATACCTTTTGGCTCGTGTTACTTATTTTTTGCACAGCCTACCACAATATGCTAAAGCACCTGGGGATAATTAAAATACTGAGGATGACTATATAGAAACTGATAGAAAACAGATGAAGTCATATTTTCATCCACATTACATAAATAAATTTCATTGTCCTATATTATAAGCAAGAATAATACGGTCAAAGTTTGAAGAGGTGGCAAGAAAGGGAAGCAATAAAGTAGCAAAAAGTAAAGACTAAAGGGCTTTAAAAGCAAATCGAAACCATAATAGAAATAGAGATACAAGGAAGGTATAGGGTTTCTGAAACAGCTTCACATCCTGGAGTCAGAGCCAAGTTATTGGAGATTCAAGACGAGTAGTCGAAACAAGCTTAATGACAGAGGAAAAACTTCAGATTGCCTTCTGAAAAATTGTAATGTGTTCCTGTCCACTTACAATAGTCTATGTTTGAGTCCGCTGAGATTTTCACTTTGTTTTGAGAGGAAAGCTGAACAAGTAATCTCATAATAACTTGAAATAATATGTTGTCACTTTCTCCAGCGGGGATTGCTTGACCTCAGCCTCCACGTTTATTCGAGCCCCCACTCTCACTTGAGTCACAGTGGCCTTCCTAGGTCATTCCCAAGTGTTGTGGAGCCACCCATCTAGAATCTGTCACACTGATTTGACTTTCAGGTCTGGCTTTCAGGTCTATCACGAGGCAGTGTTCCTGAGACACCAACTTCATTTTGTGCCCCAGTTTAGAGAATTGGGTCTCTGTCTTCTTTCTTCTACCTTAGTCCCTATTTTTATCATCTGAGAAATTCCCTAATGCTATTAGAACTACGTCTCTGCTTTGTTCCCATCTTGTGACCAGGGCAGAGACCAGGGTATATTCTGTATACATTTGTATATACATCTGTATATTCCAGACATGTACTGCAGCCCTGCTACTTGCTGAGAGACCAACCCTTGCCTGGAGTCCCATGATTATGACCATATTACACTGGCTTGTTTTGTCCACGATTAGCCAGCACTGAAGGACATCATAAGAATCGGCCAGCTCTGTAAGATCCATTTCCGTGAACTCTGGGGAGTGCTCCTGGGGGCTGTTTCTCACCACCTTGTCCAGTGAGTTCTTCATGAGGATCCATAAGAAGACTTTCCCTTTGAACCTAGAAATAGGACTCATATTGCTTTAACCAAATTGCATTATTTTTGTTTTCTTTATCAGCGTGTTTGTTTTGACTTTTTGGATTCCTGAATTATATAACTATGTTGTCCACCTTTGGAGAGCTGTCAGAAAATTCAGCAGCCACCTCTATCCATTATGCAAAATGGCACAGCCAATATTTGCTGGCAGCAATCTCATCCCCGACTCTCTCTACCATGTTATCTCCCCAAAGTCCAGGAAGCCTCATCGATTATCTTTAGCTTGCTTTTATCTTGCTGAATCGAGTGTATTTTTTTAAGGTGTCTATGGTTTCGGGCAGGATGAAAGTGGGATAAAATGGATAAGTACAACGGAAACCCTGCTTCCTGGTCCTGCCTGCAATCATGTCATACACTTGCTTCCGGGAGGAAGACCCCAGCCTACACTGATCTGACGTTCTGCTCTGACAGCTGGTATTCAGGATCTACCTGTGGGTCTGTGTCCCCAGTCTTGGCCCGAGGATATGGGGTAGAACAGTTCTAGTATCTCAGTCTTTTCAGCCTTCTCTGTGTTGCTAAAGATGATTTGTAAAGAGCAAAGGAGGCTAGTCTAATCTTTTGTCCCTGGGCCTTCAGATATAATCAGCTTCAAAAGCATCCTTCTTACCTTTAACAATCTCATTTTTAAATTTCTTCAAAGAAAGAAATTCTACTTACTTCCTCCTTCAATAACTCATGTCAATGTACAATGTATTTCAGGTTTAGAAAATCCTATTTGGGTGTAACCAAAGCCTGACTGGTTTACATTAAGCATACTGTTAAAGCTCAAGGGTGGAAGAGAACATCTATTCGTTCTCTCCTCGTTATCTCGAAGATGATCATTTACCATAATCTCAGGTCTGAACATCTTAAGGATATTCAATTACTGCATTGTTTATTTTTAAATATGTCACCAAACAGGGTTGGCTAGTATTATTATTGGTTGTCGTTACCTTACATACACTAAAAAATAGAAACTTATGTAATCCTCTTGAAAAACTTCATGAGATGAAAGCTATTATTATCCCTGTAGTGAAGATGTGGAAACCGAGACCCAGAGATATTGTGGAATCTTCTTGTGGTCCCAGCCACCCACGGGTGATGGAGCCAGAATCCAAACTTGGGACATTTGATGCCTGAACCTTATTTGCGTATTATGCTCTGCTGTCTCTAAACTCCAAGGCCTCTGCAAGTGGCCAAACATCCCCAATCTTTGTAGAAGTCTCTTTTTTTGTTTATCATCCTCTAAGTTCTCCAAATTTTCCAGAAACAGCAATATCTAATATAACGCTGCATATTTTACATGAAATTTGAATATTTTGATTTAATAGTGCTATTATAACCACACGATTTTCTGTTGTTTTCTGTGCAAAGGGACAGTATTTTAGCTTCAGACTTGTGTGAACTCGCCTAGACTCAGCTTTTCATAATTGTGATCGTGTTTCAAGGGACAGAGGGAAAAATGAAAACAATTTCCACTTTCTCTGTATCTGAACTTGAGGATTACCAATAAACGAGCCATACTCATAACTCATAAACGAAGAATCTAACTCCGTTTTACATAAAACAGGTCAGAACTATCCACACAACTATCAACTATCATTATATCCATTATGTTGATATAATTATATTATCATATCAACTCTCATATCACAGCTCTCATTTTCAACAGTCATTTGCCAGCACTACAAAACCATGGATCTAAGCCCTTAGAATACAGCGTCTCATTTATTGCACCCGGAACTGTATGACCTAGATAGAATTATTAACCCTACTTTACAGGCGAGAAAAACCAAGACTCAGAAGAGGTTAAGTAACTGGCCTACACTGACTCGTTTCGTTCTGAGATGGGATCAGAATGTCTTTCGCCAAGCGTATCTAACAGGAAAAAGCAAGGTTTTATCACAGTCGCCCTATAATCCAAATCCTGTAGTCCAAGCCTAACTGTTTACAGACATATCATCCTTATCAGACGCTCAGAGCACGACTGCCCCTTTGCATCAAAGTTTATTAAAATACTTTGAAACCTCTCAACCAAACCAATTTCGCAAACCAAGCCACAAAAGGAAGGATCGTGAAGGATGGCCCGTTGGCCACCAGGGGGCGTAAGGCCCAGGTCCGTCCCGAGCGGTCCCGAACTCAGCGGGCTTTTTCTTGTTTGTATTACGCCGGTGGTGTATAGAAAGGGAGACACTCTCAGAAAAGGCATAGAGTAAATCTAAGGGGTTTTGTAAATCAAAGGTCAACATCTCTTTGAACTACACCTGGCGGTAATGTGTGTCTTTGAGTCATGAAACTTGATCGAGGACTGACAGAATGTGATAAAAAGAAATCAAAGGAATGGAACCTCTGCTTCCTCTACACTATTTTCCAGCATTATAAAAATTTGAAAGTGTCTGGCAGAACAGTTGGCCACAAGGGTTTTTGAGGCATTGATTTCTGGGAGACAATTTCTCTTGATAGACAGCCTGCATTTTAATGATGACCACTTCTAAAGGTGATCTTGCCTGTCTTCATGTCGAGTCATGCAAATTGCAGAGTAGGGTATATATATGCCCAGCAAGGCAAAAACGTGAATTCAACTTTGTGTGTCTTTCTTCCTGGAAGCACTGTTTGTATATCTAAAATTTGTGTGGAAGCTCTTTCCTTGGTGGCGTGATGCACCTGTTGTCCTGTACCTGGCCCAGTTTTGTTTGAATCTATCCGTTGTCGTGCAGATTGTCAGCATGGGCCACAATTATGAAGAGTCGTTGATTGTAAAATAAAATAATAAAGAGAAAGATCAGTAGGAGAGTGCCTGGGGTGAACTTATAATGCATTTAAAGTGTGAAGCTGTCCATTTAACCCTTAACAATATTCATTTTCTTCACAGTGTGCAAACCTTGTCAGGAGTTTGAAAAGCTATGAATTTAAATAACCTTAAGCAGCCCGAGAAATGAATAATTTGATAGGTATATCTGGCAGATGGTTGAAATGTCTAAGTTTTTTTTTAATTTTTTTTTTCTTTTTTCCCTGAGAATATGCTGTAGGGTTTCTGCCAAACTTAGGTTGTAAGGAAAGCAAAAATCAAACAATAAATGCTCCATATTTGCAAACTAGCAACGCTAAGGTGGCATTTAAGAACAGTTGCCAGTCCCTCCTCCCTTGGTCCTTGGAGGACAGGCCTGAAAAGAAAGAGCTTTTTTGGTTGGTGTTATTTGCTTTTTTCCCTAAGATGTATTTTTTTTTTTTTTGGATTGTCAAAACGAATATTTAATCTGACCGAGATTAAAATCAGTGACTTGCTGGTACCTCTCCAGCTTGTCTTCATTGTTTTGTAGAGTTTAATGCTTATTTCAATATTAATGTGGGTACTGACAACTCCACTCACATACTTTGATTGACATTTCATTGAAAGGACTCTGGTGAGAAACAGAACATATCTTTTCCCTTCCGGCTGTTGTTGATGTGGGCAGACACAGTGCTTATCTTGTGCAAATAGCTGAAAAAAATTAGCTGAAAATAATATCGTTGACCCAGGTCAAAATACCTTGATCAACATCCACTTATTAAATGCCAATGTCTTTACCAGAAGTATGGTCTGGGTGTAGAGTAGATATCACTGGTGCTATAAAAGAGGATCTGATACAAGGGTGCAAAGGATCGACCCAACTCACATTCACGAATACAGAATATGGATGATATGCCATGCCAACTAACGAGTATATGACAAAGTCTCCAAAAACAGCCCCCAAATAAACAAAAATAGCAATATGATAAATTTTTTTAGAAAATATCAAGGTGGGACAAGACATTTTTAAGTAAGAATCAAGAATACGCTAAATATAATAATATAAAAGACATTAATTTATTAACCCAAACTTACATGGTATGTCAGAGGGTATGTAAAAATCAGAAGTCTTTGAAGATATTTCTAATAAAAAAATTCCAATTTTTAATATGATGATTACAGTTTCTTAAATACTTTAGTATGTTTGGGCACCTGGGTGATTTAGTGGATAAGCATCCACTTCTTGATTTCCGCTCAGGTCATGATCTGAGGGTCCTGGAATGGAGCCCTGCATCAGGCTCTGCACTCAGTGGGGAGTCTGCTTGAGGATTCTGTCTCTCCCTCTCTCTTTCTCCTTCCCCCCCCCCCACTCATACATGCACACTTACAGGCTCTCTCTCTCTAAAACAAAAATAAGTAAATCTTTTAAAAGAAGACTTTAAATACTAGTGTGTTGAGATAAGAAAACAGGTAACAATATAAAATATTTTTAAATATCAAAACAACTTACGCACATGGCTTTATTCAGACCCTGTATCCTAACAATAATAGAGGTACATGAAAGAGGAAAGGAAAATCATCCAATTAATGACAGGAATTAATTCAGTGTCTTTTACTACACAAAGCTGCCACAAATTTGTAAAAATTCATTGCAAAAGATTTTGAGGCTTAAAATTGAAAGAAGAATCATCTCTATCAATTACCTTAAAATTTTACATGAGAGATAAGTATATAAATAGGAGGTTGATCTTCAAACCTTCATGTTTACTTCTATAGTCTTAGCTACTCGTATGTCTTTAGTTTGAGTTTAATGTTTGGAAACATTCCTTTCAATTGCAATCTAAGTTGTTCTCTATGTTGTTCTCTATGTATGGACATAAGAAACTCTGAACTATAGGAAACCAACTGAGGGTTACTGGAGGGGAGATGAGTGGGAGATGAGGTAACTGGGTGATGGGCATTAAGGAGGGCATGTGGTGAGGAGCACCGGGTATTGTATGCACCTGATGAATCACTGAACTCTACCTCTGAAACCAATAATATACTTTGTTAATTAATTGAATTTAAATACAATGATTTTTTTTAATTATTGCTGTGTTAAGTACTATGAAAGAGAGTTACAGTCTATTGGGTGAATAGTCTAAGGGGTGAATCAGAAGTTCAGACTTATAGAGCTGACAAAGACCAGATTATGGAGATGATTGTAAGAGCAGGACAGGTATTTTGTTATTTACATGAGGAGAAGTGTTTTATGCAAGGGAATGACAGTTTGGTCCCAGTTTACTAGCCTCATCCATACCTTTGTTTCTGAACCTTTGTTCTAGCCAAACTGATCTAGCCACTAACTCTCATATATATCCTTCAATTTCCTATGCTATTTGTACTGCTTCCATTATGTTTCTTACCTAAAATTATCTATACTTCTTGCCCAGTAGCCTCTATTTGGAAATATAACTACACCATCCACTTTGCAAGTTTGTAAGTATTTATTAACACACCTATATTTTCATGCACTGTGGCTATACCACTGACAGGGAGGAAAAAACTTTTTCTTCTATCCTCTTAGGTTCATTGCCTGGGGCCCTGCAAAGAGAACTGACAAAAGACAAATTAACAGGAGAAAAATGGTTATTTCGTATGCATATGTCAGGCATCACAGAAATGAAATAAAAACCCCAAAGAGGCATCAGACCTGGAGGTTGATAATCCATTTTTAACAAAGGACAATCCATTTGTGGAGAAGTGCCAAGAAAAAGGATGGTTTTGAGCTCCTAGGGCCAGGAAGGCAAATATATGGGGGAAAACTAATGGAAGATAATGGCTATTTAGTAAAGTTTGTTTGTGCAGGCCCATGTTGGTGCTGACTTTCCATTTTTTTCATGGCAATAAAACTGCCCCAGAGAAAGAGAATTCATGGCATTCCTCATTTCTCACAAGTTTCTGCTCCTTGTTAGATAAAGGAAGCTCCGAGAAGGGTTCTTTCTGCATTTGTTGATTCCCAGTGGCCTTCAGCATAAAGTAATACATATATGAAAGTAGGATTTGGGGGGAGTGGCAGATCCTGATTCCCTTCACTACTTTGAATAACTGTGACAGCACATCCGTGCTGCAGTTTATCCTGGACAGTGAGTCTTTGTAACCAGGGAAAGTTCTCCACTTCTCATTAAGAGATACTAGGTAAGTCTCAGAAAAAGCAAAAACCTAGAGAAGGGATCCTGATGGATGCTTGACCACACAAGCCTATCCTTCTGTCCAAAATCCTTAACATTAACATTTATTTAAAATTAATAAATAGTACTCAGATACAGAGAATACCATTTGTGGGCCTAGAATATTAGAAATTCCTAAAAGATAGAAAGATATGTATCAGATTTCTGAAAGTACCTCTAGCTAAAAACATAGAAGAGTTTTATAGCTCTGGAAAGGTTTCAGGGATTCTGAAAGTGTTCAGAGGTTCATAATTTGAGAAATACCACTTAGAATAGCCTGGAAGTTTGGCTTCTCAAGGAGCGGGCAGGAGAAAAATTCATCTGTAAGTATGGAAAATTGTACCTTAAAAGTAGGGCATTGTTCCTGGGAGATGGGAGTTTGTTCCTTATGGAGGCTTCCTGGAAGAATTACTAATGGGTGCACTTGAGCAAAATAAAAACTAATTTAATGTAAACTCCTCAGAGTCAGCTACATCACATTAACCACTGCCTACTCATCAATTATAAATTACTCAATTAACTAATTTAATGATGAATTCCAGGTCCTCAGTCAGTACATAGCATTTATCTTGGATCCAGTATAAAGTTTTTGACTTAGTGTTACAAGGATTCCACCAAAGGTCAAATCTTCGTGTGTTCCAATGATAAAAGTCACAGACCACCTGTCAGATTTCATCTTCCAGATCTGGATTATTGGATCATTACAATTAGCAACATTGACACAGTTGATATATAGAGAAACGCTGCACACAATTGCAAATACCTATTTTCAAGCACAAGCACATATGAAATATTTTCAGATATCTATAATATGCTAAGTCAAATAGTCCAGGTAAAAATTCTAATGAATTGCAATCATATGGAGAATGTTCTTATACAACGGAACCAGTGTGAGTTCGCTCCTTCATGAATCACAGATGTACCAGGGGAGTTGTCACACAAAGTGAACTTTATTTGCAGCAAATAAGGAGATCATGGGAATAACTTCCAAAGCCATGACTCCACAAGCAAGGGTGAATGGGTCCCTTTTATTTAGGGTTAGGATGAATATTTAGAAAGGGAAGCTTTGTCATCATATGTAGAGGTGGGCATATGGCCACACATGTGCCTTAAGGAAACATGCCTATACATACATTGTATGTTACATACATTATGTGTTGTGTAAGTGAGGGTTGTGCTTCTCCTTGGGTGGAGATTTTATAGGATTATAATGAGGTAAAGGTCGTTGTTGGTCATTCTAGAGATCACTCCATGGTCCATCTGTGTAGGTGTGAGTCCGGAGTTACACTCAAACTGGTCTGGGAGGTCTGGGCTAGCTGGAGGTCTTATCAGGGCAGTCACTATCCCTTGAGGGCTCTCTTCAGTTTCCATTTGCCTGAGTTAAGACATGAGGTGAAAAGATGAGCTTAAGGAAAAAATATGGGCAAGGATTGGTGAGTACAAGCAGGTGGACAGTAAAGATCAGGTCTTGGGGTCTAGCTGGTGACACTTTGACCAAAATACATTAAGTTAGAATCAATGTAAATATATAACCAGATAATGCCTGTATGTTAGAAACTGGAAATTTTGTATCTAAATAACCTAGGGTAAGATTGGTAATTAAAATGGAAAATTAGAAAAAATATATATATACTTTTTTATTTTAGAGAGAGAAAGAATCCAAGCAATGGGAGGGCAGACGGAGAGGGAGAGAAATAGACACTGAGTATTGAGCCAACCCAGGACTCCATCTCATGACCCCGAGATCATGACCTGAGCTTAAATCAAGAGTTGGACACTAAACTGACTGAGTCACCCAGCCGCCCCAGAAAGTATTTTTAACTAAAAGACAATCAAGGTGTATATAAATCTAGAAGTATAGTCTTAATTTCTTTAAAAAAGGAAAGCAGAAAAAATAAGCTAAGCACCCAACTCAAGAAGTTAAAAATATAAAGAAAATTAAATACAAGAAAAGTAGAATGAAGGAAACCATAAGATAAAATTACTTAAAAGGGGACTAAATATATCATGCAGGAAACAAATACAAATGTTGGATATTTGAAAAGCCTAGTAAAATGAATGTCCTTTCAGGAATACTGATGAACAAGAATAGAGTAGGCATAAATGACTGATATTAAGAATTTAAAAAGGAGGGGCTGGGTGGCTGTCATTAAGTGTCTGCCTTCGGCTCAGGTCATGATCCCAGGGTCCTGGGATCAAGCCCTGCATGGGGCTCCCTGCTCTGTGGGAAAGCCTGCTTCTCCCTCTCCCACTCCCCCTGCTGGTGTTCCCTCTTTTGCTGTATTTCTCTGTCAAATAAATAAATAAAATCTTAAAAAAAAAGAGAGAGAGAGAATTTAAAAAGAACATTGCTTCAAACTCTCACTCTTTGCAGATGATATGATACTTTATGTGGAAAACCCAAAGGACTCCACTCCAAAACTGCTAGCACTCATACAGGAATTCAGTCAAGTGTCAGGATATAAAATCAATGCACAGAAATCAGTTGCATTTCTATATACCAACAACAAAACAGAAGAAAGAGAAATTAAAGAGTCAATCCCATTTACAATTGCACCCAAAACCATAAGATACCTAGGAATAAACCTAACCAAAGAGGCAAAGAATCTGTATTCAGAAAACTATAAAGTACTCATGAAAGAAATTGAGGAAGACACAAAGAAGTGGAAAAACATTCCATGCTCATGGATGGGTAGAATAAATATTGTGAAAATGTCTATGCTACCTAGAGCAATCTACACATTTAATGCAATCCCCATCAAAATACCAGCAATTTACTTCAAAGAAATGGAACAAATAATCCTAAAATTTATATGGAACCAGAAAAGACCCCGAATAGCCAAAGGAATGTTGAAAAAAAAAA
>LNAC01000444.1:952867-1149765 GCA_002007465.1 Ailurus styani | reverse complement strand
TAAAAAAAAAAAAAAAAAAAAAGAACATTGCTAAAAGTGCTGTAACTACCAAAACTAGATAACATATTATAACTGAATGTAGATTTAAAATGTAGGTTTTTAAAGATGTATTCCTAGAAATAAAAATGAACAAAACTGACACTAGAAGATATAGTAAATCTGCATAGTCTTATAAAGATTAAAGAAATTATGTTTCCTTAATTTTAAATAATTACATACCCAAAAAGTTGAGGCACAAATGGCTACTATAGGAATTTTCACCAGCTTTTAAATTCTCAGTCTGCTAATACCAAAATTTATGCCATATCTGAATCCAATTCTGATGTTTGACAAAACATTGGATAAAATTCAGTATATTTTTATGAAGAAATGGATGCATAAAAATTAAGAATAGAAAATAATTTCCTTAATATGGGTTAAAAATCTCCAAAAAGGATCTATACTATATATTATTAAATTATATATATATACATATATATATATACACATATATATATACATATATATATATACATATATATATATATACACACACACCCCATATATTTCACTGAAAATATTGAATGTTTCCTCTTTTAAATAGGGAACAAAACAGGGTGTCCAGGACCACCATTCCTTTTCAGTAATTAACTCGAGGTGCTTTGTAAGACAAAACAAGCAAGCCAACTAACACATGGCATAAGAATTTGAGGGGGAGGGGGAATGAAACTCATTTGCAGATGATATGAGCAGGTATAGAAATTCCAAAAGAATCCACAAACGCACTATTAAAATGAATTGTTGAATTTAACAAATTTGCTTAACACAATTTACTTTGTATAGCACTAATAAAAAGTTAGAAAGTAAAATTTTATAGCAAATGCCTTTTACTATAGCATCAAAATTATCAAACACCCAAGAATAAATATAACCAGAGGAGTGTAAGATATATATGTAGAAAATTATAAAGCTTTTGATGATAAAAGTGAAAGAACTAAAAAAATGAAGAGTATACCACATTCATCAATGACTTATTTTAAGAACAAAAATTCTTCTCAAACTAATCTTTAGATTCTGGCTAATCCTAGTTTTTTTTCTTTTTTTCTTTTTTCTTTTTTTTTTTCTTAAATCAACACATATATGGTGAAAAATCACAAGATACTTTGAGAGTTTACTAGAGGAGAGTTTAACTGTAGAGATGTCTGCTTGGAGGACCTGCACTCTTCTCTTTTTCTTACAATCTTACTGGTTGACTTTCTGTGATGGGGGCACTCTAATTATGTGATGTTTCCTTAAGCTTTACATTTTTCCTGTTATTCAGAATAATCTACATGGTTTTGCCTGGCAGAAAGACTGCACTGAGTATTAATGTTCTTCATTTCTTTTACCTCTCCCAAGCAGTCATTTCTAAAATAGTCCTAATTAAATGGGGTGCCCATTCTACCCATTCTTTATATCTGTCTTTCTCCAGAAAGATATAAAGGAGGAGTTTAGTTCAATTTTCCCAGATTTAATGGGCTCACCTTTCCCCATCTGACTATGTCTTTGAAGCATGAAGAATATCCTCACCAAACTGTACAAAATTTTCTGTATATATTTGGACATTACTTCCTTTTTTCTTAGAAGCAAAATTTTTCAAAGATTTGGGGATAAAGTTGTGACCTGCTTTCTGTTTGGTAAGTATTGCTATTCTTTGCTGGTGTCTATTTACTTTAGATGTCTAGGTCAGAAGGAGGAGAATTTCAGATCTGCTCTCTCGTTGTAGTAGTTTATATCCCAATGTATAAACTTTGAAATGTTAACGTTATTTATTAATTATTTTAATACGATTTTCTTCCAAGCATAGACCTACTAAATAACAGTCGTATAAACATACTGTAATTAATACTGTTATTCAAAATGAAAAACAAAAAATATTTTATCTTTGAATAATTTTGAATCATTGCCATGACTGCATAAATCTATCCTTCTCCAGTACTTTACACCATGTTGGAGGGAAGCGAGGTAGAGAGGGAATGAAAAAGACAGAGATATAAGGTAAAGGAAATAGGAGGATGAGGGAGAGAAAGAAACAGGGTGGAGAAAATAGAAGGAGGAAGAGAGAGAGGTTGAGAGAGGCCACAGAGTCATTTAGATTAGAAAGGTACAATTTTTTTCAAAATCAATATTCAGAAGAAATTATGATGTAATTATTTCAGATGGGAAGGGATCCTCTACCTCATTTCACAACTGAAGAATCAAAGTTCTACTGCGATCACCATAATTTAAAAAGTCATTCTGCTGGCTGGAACTATGAGGTTGGAAGTGACAGAGTGTTTATAGTATTTGCTTGGATCTTACACATGAATTGAGCCTATGTTAAAAAGATAATAATATATATTCTGCATCATTTAGCAATCAAAAAAAAAAAGAAAAGAACAAGAAAGACTATAAAAATAGCTTTGACATTCTCCTTTTTCCCCAACAAAAAACTAGGAGAAAACAATGAAATGTACAAACAAATTTACTTACACACACACGTACACGCCTGCCGGGCAAACTGGTCTCTCAAAATCTAGGAACAAAAGGCTAATATGAGAAAAAGGAAAGGAATGAGTTGAGGTACGTTGTTATAGCGGATTCACTTTTCTTTCCATATTCAACTAGATTGTTATTTACAATGGATTGCTGGAGAACCTGCATGTCTAACAGTTACATGCAGCAAATTATTCTTTCACATTAGTTTCATACTTTAAAACAGTGTGCATTGCACTGAGACCTTGTAAAGCACAATGTTACATGTGAAACTTTGATCTCCGAAAAAATATCAGGATCAAAGTTTTCCCTGATTTGGACATAAATCTCAGCTCAAATAAAGTGATAATAGTCTAGTCAAGAAAAAGCAACCTGATACAAATGTCTTTGAATTGGTGTTACTATACATGGTGGGTGTATCATTGAGTTAATTAATCATTTCTTTGAACTTCCATATTCTGCTGTCACCAGGTTAGGAATAAATGCCAGTCACTGTTACTCTATTTGACATTCATTTTCAGAACTAATATTTTGTAAATAGAAAGAGAAAAGAGTAAAATTTGTGGCTCTGAGAAACACAACCCAGAGAAAGAAAACTCATGATGTAAAGAAATGCATAGACAGAATTTAACATCTTCACTATTGTTAACTGGAAAATTCTCATCCTTAATAAAGGACTGATTGAATTTTTGGTTGTTATATTTTTGTGGTTGAAGTTAATTTGAGTGTCAACTGCTGTAATTAATGTCATTATTAATGTGAAGTCAGATGGCCTGGGCTTGAATCACAGCTCCTCCAATTACCAGCTACTTGAACTTCAGCCAGTTACATGACCTCTCAAAGCCACAGTGGCTCCATTTGCAAAATGGGGATGTTAATAGTACCCATCATGTAAGATGGTCATAAGCATTAATATAATTATAATTGTAAAGTATTTCCATGGTGATTGTGTAATATTCCTGCTCATAATTATTATTTTATCACAGAAATTTCAAAAGTATTCATTGATGGCAGGAATTTTAAAGTTTGTTCTGAGGCATTATGGGAATTCTATAGACCAGCAGCTAAAGTGATGAGTAGACTGGCCTGAGACTGTCCATCCCCTGCTCCAAACAGAACAGTTACACTCTTAACTTCTATTTGCTTTTTTCATGGAAAGTTTTAAGTATATTTAGAAGCGGTGAGAATGTTATAATAAACCCCATGTACCTATCACCCAACTTTATATAATTAATATTTCATATATTTTACATAGTGTTTTCCTTCACAAGATTTGACTTGCAAAACATTTCTAATGATAACAATAAATAAATTTGAAAGCCACTGACTTACAGGCTAAATACATTCTAGTGAAAAATAAAATCTTCCTTAGCCATCAGTTGGAGTTCAGGCACCAAAAAGAATGCCGTATATAAAAAGCACTTTAATTTTGAGTCAGTTTTGTGCTAAACTTTCTCATCTCCGTCTACACTCTCTCTGTCTAGGTAACCACATCCAGTCCCAGTCTCAGAGCTTTAAACTCCATTGATATGCCAGTGACCCTGGCTGTTCTCTCTAGCAGTGACCTTTCTGAATGCGTAAAATATCCACATGGCTATTGAATAAGCATTCAAACACAAAATGCACCAATCAGAACTCTTTATTTTCTTACCCACAAACATGCCAGTCTCTATCTCAGTAAATGGCAGTGCCACTCACCCAGTTCCTCAAACCAAAACTGTAGTGATTATTTTATTCTCTCTCTCTCTCTCTCTCTCTCTCTCTCTCTCTCTCTCTCTCTCTCTCTCTCTCTCTTTTTATGCTATTCACACCAGAATGTTGCCGCTAAAAAAGAACACATCCCAATTCTATTCACTCCTTACATATCCACTGCTACGACCCTAACTGGTCTCCAAGCCCGTTCTCTTGCCCTTTTATAATCCATTCTCAATGCAGAAACCCAAGTGATCTTTTAAAAACATAAATCAGATGGCATCATTCCCCTGCTCAAAATCCTCCAAAGGAGTTCTATTGTTCCCTGAATGCAACTCAAACTCATCCCAGGGCCCTGTTATCTCCCTCCACCTCCTCCTGTGTCACTGTCCTTACTCACTATGCTCCAAACACAGGGCTTTTTGCCATTGTTATGCTGTCTTCACATGACCACACCAAGCTTGCTCCTGTCTTAATGCCTTTGTGCTGGCGGTTCCCTCAGCCTGGAGCACTTTTCTGTTGGATTTTTAAAAGGCTGCCTTCTTCATAGCCTCTTCATATCCTCCAGGTCTCTGCTTAAATAGTTTCACCCCAGAGTCCTTTCCTGCTCAGCCAATCCTAAGTAGTCTCTCCTGGTCCTATCACAGGAAAGCCATATTGCACTGTTTTTATAGCACCTGATCACCATCTAAAATGATCTTTTCCATTCATTTGTATTATTTTCTGTCTTCTCATTTTCTAGAAAGTAATCTCAGTGAGAGCATGGACTCTGACTTCCCTGTTAAGTACATTTTTCCTCAGTGTCTAGGTATTAGCTGATACGATATAAATTTGTTGTGATAGTATTAGAAAAATAAAAATATTAAATAGTGGAGTATGAACCACTGACTCTGTAGGTCACAGATTTCACCCTCGTGTTGCTCCCCCCATTTTAAATGAGGTTTACTTATACTTTTTATTTCTCTGACTCATTTTCCCCTGTCCTTTACATGGGGAAAATTACTCAGACACATTATTGTGGAGAAGACAGAATGAAATAATATAGAGTGTATTCTCCATTTGCTTCCACCTCCACCCATTCCCCACCCTTCTCTGTTCTGCTCTTTGCTGTGGCTGGCGTCCATGACATGTATCACCTAGATTCACTTTTCATTTGTTTCTCTTTGAGTTCCAAGGATGAGTGGAACTTCCTGTTCCTGTCAGGCCCCTATCCTCTTCCTGTCGGGCTGTGGTTTCTTCCCCAGCTGACTGTGGTAGCAGCTTCTGCCTGGCAGCTCCTCTTCTTTTCCAAGCCCCAATTCTTATCAGATACTATTCCTGATTCTATTCCTCCCTCTTGTCTTTTCAGGGGTAGTAATGTGTAGGGATGGAAAAATTTTCCTTCTTCCCTTCTAGGTTCCTTTGCTGCTCTAACAATTAAATTGACATAAAACAGATTAACAGGTAAAAAACAAAATTTTAATTTTATACATATGGGAGCCCATAAAAATATGAGACCCAAAGGCTGTTAGGCTTATGTGCCATCTGGAACTAAGACAAGGGTCTGGAGCTTCAAAGGAGAGGAGTGAATCACAAGAGAATAAGAAGAGCAAAAGTAGATATTTGCCCTTCCATACAGACAGGCCATTCAGAAGAAAAGTTATAGCTGGTAGTAACTCTCTTTCTGAACCAGGCCCTCTATCTGAATTCCTTTAGATAGTTAAGGGAGAGGTAAAACTTTCTCTTGAGTCTGCTGGGTCTTGATTGACTTCAGCTTAAAATAATCCACATGCCAAAGTAGTACACTTTGGGGTGACATATTCTGCTCCCCTTCAAATACCTTCCCACTATTGTTAGTGCTTGAATGCCTCACTGCCCAAACCTTTTTAAATAGTTCTTTCCTAAATTAACTTCAGTTTTTTTTAAATAAGTTTTATTTTTTAATGATTTTTTGTTTATCTATTTGACAGAGAGAGATTACAAGTAGGCAGAGAGGCAGGCAGAGCGAGAGGAGGAGGAAGCAGGCTCCCTGCTGAGCAGGGAGCACAATGTGGGACTGGATCCCAGGACCCTGAGATCATGACCTGAGCCAAAGGCAGAGACTTTAACCCACTGAGCCACCCAGGCGCCCCTAACTTTAGCTTTTTGATGAACATTTATTTCCTGCCAGGACCATGATTGACACAGATATTGTATGTGGGCATTGTCCGTTGCTGCCTAACACATACTTTATTTCAGCAAATATTTACTGAGTGCCTACTGCACACCAGGCGTTAAACAGACACTCAATCAACACTACTTATATCTGACTTATTTACATGAGAGTCATGTAAGTGTTTTAATTAAACAAGATAGCAAGGTTTAGGCAAAATTAAAAATCATAATAAAGTACCACCCAATTAAAATATGGGTTAACAAAATGCAGTACACAATTCCTGTTCTGTTCTATTATTGTTCTTGCTCTTAGTGTATCTGTTGATTTTATGCCTATACCCTGAATATAGAAAATAGATACATACTGATATATATACATGCATAATCTGTTTTATTTATGTGTGATCCTTACTCATAGCTGCAGCTTATCAGACTGTAGGTATGAGTTTACATTTATGCAGTCGTATATTCACTGGTATGATCTGAAAATGCAAGACTTAATCAGATGAGGCAAATGAAATAAGTATTTATATAGTTTTAATTTTATCAAGCAGAACTACCTGGCAATGAGCTACCTGTAGGTCCATCCTGCAGTGGTGTTCTTACATACCCATGGCAGGCAGGCACTGGGGCATTGATTCTCAAGGGCTCTGATTCTGAGATCAGAGGTCTTGTGTTCGATTCCAGCTTCACATCTTACCAACTCCTTGACTTTGGACAAGTTACTCAACTTACATAAACTCTCCAAGTCTCAATTTTCTTCATTTGTCAAAAGGAGGTTAAAACTAATCGTGCCAGCCCCAAAAGGCTATTGTGATGATAAACATAAATAACATATGTCAAATACTCCTTAAAAGAGTACACTAAATGTTTATAAAATTCTTGCTACTAATGGGATGATTAATGATGATCTTGAAGCTAGGTAAGCTACTGAAAGATATTCAGGTACGTAAAAATTATAGTCTCCATATTCACGATAGCATATGACACAATATCTTTTCTGTGTCAAACGTTCTATGAACTGTTCTCTATTATCATTTTATTTTCCTCAAAGATTACAAACACACATACATACCTATAAAATATATAAATATGTATTTCAGATTATATATGGGGGCTTCATTGACCAAGCATAGTATATGTTACCTCTGTACTAATCCAGGATAATTAACTAAACTCTACAGTTCCCAGTCAAGCCTGTGGATTATCTAGTAGAAAAACAATAACGCTGAAGTGGGAAATGAAGCCGAGTAAGCTTGCCTTTTCCATGAAATCATCAGGAAACATGACTAGATCTTTTTTCTATGGTCTTCATCCCTTATCCATAAAGTAAAGAAAGTAAAGCAAAATAGTTTGGGTTTTTTTGAGATTTTATTCATTTATTTGACACAGAGAGAGAGATCACAAGTAGGCAGAGAGGCAGACAGAGAGAGAAGAGGAAGCAGGCTCCCCGCTGAGCAGAGAGCCCAATGTGGGGCCGAATCCCAGGACCCTGAGATCACCATCCAAGCCGAAGGCAGAGGCTCTAACCCACTGAGCCACCCAGGCGCCCCAAGCAAAATAGTTTTCAAAACATTATACGTGAACCGCTTGTTTAGGTATGACCTAGGATCTTGCTGTTTAGTATACAGATTGCTGACTTCCACACCCAAACTTATTGAGTTTGAATATTGGAAAAAGGAGAGGAGGGAATAGAACTGCTTTTTTTTTTTTTTTAAACAAAAACAGACAAACAAACAAGGATCTCAGGTAATTCTTATCCACACTGATGTGCTGAGAACTTCAAGGACAGAAGATTATTTAAGGTATCTCCCAACTTTAGTCCTCAGTGAAATATGTCAAACCATTACTATTCTATTTAAAACATATTCCTGAACTGGTGACTGACCCCATGGATGAATTGAACTTTGACACTGGTCTAAAACATACAGTCCTTTCTCTCTGTGTTAAAACTATGACCATGTACCTCATCTTTTAACTGGAGTTTTTACATCACACAATTTTAACATAGAAAAAAACAGCCTTAATGGACTGTGAAGCAGTGAGCCAATCACAAAGGCAACACAAAATTCAATCACAAACACCTGCAACTCATTACAAATTTAGCAGCACAAATGCCAGAGGCTGTAATGGGTCTCAGATAGTCTGTGCAACTCTGCCAATACTCACCTACAATTTGGACTTGACATTTACAAAAAAGACAACATTTACAAAAAGGAAAGGGCAAAGAGTTTTACCAAATAGTCCCACTCTTTCAACTTCCCCCTCCCTGCCAAGGCACTGCAGGAAAAAAAAAATCAATTCTAAATACAGGAGCTATTTGTATTCCTTCTCGAATGCTTATGAAACCAAATGAATTGACGAGGAATTAAACCAATATTCACTAAGGGATCTAACAGTATAGTATTTTTCCCCAGAAAGTAACATTCTGTATAAATGTCTTTAGCATAAAAAATAGGGATAAAGACGGAAGGAAAAGTGGAAGGAAGAGTTTTGTTAGATTTTCTTCCTAGTTTGCTTTAAGGTTTAGGTGCATTCAGTAAATGTAGTCTTGAAATCCTACAAATGAAAACTGTTACACTTGGCGAATATGGATCGATATGGTCGTCATTGCGTGGAGGGAAAAGAAAACTCAGGCATCTAGAGAATTTGATTCTGATTCAGGATTCATTCCTAGTGGGGTCAGCTTGGAAAAGTTGTTTAACAACCTACAATTCTGTTTACTCCGTTTCACTGCAACTTTTGAGGACTGCAGACTTGATATCCTCCTTAGTAGCCTCTGTTTTAACAGAAGTACTCCTCATAAGCTGTGAGCTATAGACAGATCATTCTTCTCCCCACATCTCCTTCCAAGTTCATTCTCTCTCCTGTTTTTCATGACGTAAGTCTGAGAAACAGACACTAAAAGGAATTAAAGGAATGGATCCTTTAATGTGTTTATACTAATGCGCCTACTATCCTAAGGAGAAATAATACTTTATACCTTATCGTGGGTATTCAAAAATCTTAGCGATTTTCCTTTGACCATATTCTCCATGCATTTTGGAAATTGCTCCCTTTCAATGCTATTTGATATAAGTTGAGGAAAGCGAACTCACTTCAATATGTATTGAAATTTGATGTACATTTCAATTTGTATTTGAAATACAGATAGGAAGAAAAATAGTCTGTTAATAAGAAAATCATAATTAATAAAATAGCTTAGGGTTACTCTTGGCTCCATAACCCACCATTTATAAGCCTTACTGAAAGTTTTTAAAGGAGTTATCATTTGTGTTGTACAAATGTGTGATTTCCCAACCAAAATCCCTCTCATTTCTTTTCTCACGTGTTCTGGAACATTTTCTGGCATTTCTCCATGCTTCAACTAACAAATATGCTTTATGTTAACATATAAACACCGTTATCTGCCAACTATGCTTCTAAAAGCTAAGAGCACCGACCCTCTGTGATTTAGGCATTTCATTCTCACATGTCAGGTGCCATATCAAAGATCCAAATATCATCTAGAAGATACCCACGCATAAATCATTTTCTCAGAAGCTCCAAGATGGCCTGTTCATCACCTCAGGCAGTTTGGAGAAGGTTCTTTCTTTGAGAAAGAGAATGTACGCAATCCCTGGGAATCAGGACAGAGTTTGGTAGTCAGGGATGAAGGGTAGAAAAGGAAATAAAAAGGAAAAGAGATGACCAGAGATGACTAAAAACTATATATATATTTGCCTTAGTCTGCGTGGGCCACCATCACAAAATATTTAAAAGTGGGCGTGGCTTAAACAACAGAAATTTCTTCTCTCACAGTGTCGGGACTGGAGACCTGAGAAAGGATGCCGGCATGGTCAGCTTCTGGTGACAGCTCACTTCCTGACTTGCAGATAGCCACTTTCTCAGAGAGGGAGAGAATGACAGAGAGAGAGAGAGACAGATATATTCTTATTTTGCACAGTCTTATCAGATTAGGATCCTTCCCTTATGACCTGATTTAACCTTAATTACTTCCTAAAGACCCTATCTATCTCCAGGTACATTGGGGATTGGGGCTTCAGCATATGGACTTGTGGGAAACACAATTCAGTTCATAGTACTGTTGTAAATACTAAGGAAGGGAAATATCTGCAACATGGATCACTTTACTGTGATAGTGTGATTTTTAATAAGAAATATATATTTGGTCTTCATCCACTGTTCCTGACACAGAGCTCCTGAAACACTTGGAATTTCCTAAGGTGTCTTTCGTTAGGTTAATGATTTTTTGGAAAGCCCCTACGTAGCCTGAAGGGCTTTAGAAAACTAACCAGGTGATTGGACGG
Source organism: Ailurus styani (assembly GCA_002007465.1). NCBI lineage: Eukaryota > Metazoa > Chordata > Mammalia > Carnivora > Ailuridae > Ailurus > Ailurus styani. The sequence continues at coordinate 1,139,137 of LNAC01000444.1, read as the reverse complement.
TCGTAACTTCCAGTTCCACCCCCTAGCCTACAAAGATGGGGGATGAGCTGAAGAATGAGTTCAACTGCCAATGGCCAACGATTTAATCAATAATGGCTGTGTGAAGAAACCTCCACTGAACCCCCCAAAAAGGACTAAGTTTGAAGAGCTTCTGTGTTGGCGAATAGGCAGAAAGTGGGAAGAGGGGCACATCCAGAGAGAGTGTGAAAGCTCAGTGCCCTTTCCTCATACCCTCCCTGTGTACCTCTTCCGACTGCCTATTCCTGAGTTATATTCTTTCACAATAAACAAGCAGTTCAGCAAGTCAAATGTTCCGCTGAGTTCTGTGAACTGCTCTAGGATATTAATTGAACCCAGGGAGGGTGTTGTTGAAACATTCAATCTATAGCCGCTCAGTCAGAAAGAGAGGTAAGAATCTGAGCTTCCCGCTTGTCTAAAGTGTTCAGGACGTCCAGTGGAGTGGGAGGGAATCTCGTGGGACTGAGACCACACAGTATGTATCTTATGCTATCTCTAGATAGACAAAGTCAGAATTGAGTTGAATAGTAGGAGGCCCAGCTGGTGTCGAGAATTACCCAGCGGTGCGGGAAACCCCCCCACCAAACGTTGGAATTGGTGACTAGAACCTTTACTTCCAAAAAATACATCTTAATGTTTTGTATAAATTTATACATTCTTAAAAAACGACTAAACGAATATGCTTAACATATTTATGATAGTTGTTTTTGGGTGATTGAGTCACAAGTGTTATCTAATTAACTAGTTTTTATCCACCTAATTTCTTATAATTAGGAAAAATATTATTAATGTTATTCAGACTGAACTGAGATTCTCTGGAAAATAATCTGCTAACTTCTATAGTGATTTATAACTCCCTCACTCAGATCACTGTAAGTGAAACTGTTCTCTGTTCCAATGAACTCTCAACCTCGAAATGCTTTGGGGAGTTCTCCTGGAGTGTAAATTATGAGATTATTCCTAACCTTGTCAGGTTCTGGTGACATACTGCCTACTATAATATAATAGAAGCAATTCATAAAATATTCTTTCACCTGAACCAGTTTCAAGTTCTGCGGCTTTGGGGCTGCCATTGTTCTTGTCCCTCACAGATTGTTTACTACGAGGGATTCTTTATAGGACAGACAGTTGCGAACTGATTTTACTTGCTAATTCTCAACATTGTTAGTCTGGCTTTAAGGTGGCATTAGAAGGATGCAAAATAGATGTTTGATGAAAGTGATCTGGACTCATGTCTGTGCTCTGCAAAGGCTTTAAAGTTGTGGCAACCGATATTGAGCCAGCGTATCTTTGGAACTGCCGACTGGGGCCTGGGGCAGAAGAAACCCTGGCTTAATTGAGAACTGTTAAAAAACCTCATCAAGGAATTCTTGGAGAGTGAAGCGATGCAGCACCCTGAAATCCTCACAGGCAGAGGAATAGTAAGCAATGTCCAGGCCTCGCTGTTCCCCAGGGGGGCACACAGGGTAACCTCGCTTCAGCAGCTCATTGCAGAAGGTGAGACATCTTTCATTCAACAAGGTAGTCAGGACTTTGCCGCAGGAAGTTGTCTTCTAGTCTAAGGGGCACTGTGCTCCACCAAAAGCGTGGACAGTTGGGTACAGGTGTGGGGGGCAGGAAGCGGCAAGGAATGGGTCTTGTCTGCACTGGGCCAAACACAAATCTTCACATATGCAATTTCTACTTCATTTTGCAGCTGATGAACTCATTCAGTGGCATCCAAAGTTGCTTCGTGACATCTGGAACAATGTGCACTATTTTTAATACAAATATGTGTGTTTGTCATGACATTAAAAAGATTGGGAAGCAGGGAGTTAACCAAATAGCATTTTGCCATCATCTAAATTCAACCCAATTATGAGCACTTAAAGCAAAGGAAGAAGATCTAAGATATTCAGTAGCAAAAGGAAAAATCATTCAATATGCAGTCAGTGTCTCTGCCCATTTAGCTGCCTCTTTGACTAATGGTCTAATCTGTGGATGGCTTAAAATGTAACTCATTTGGTACTTCCTTTGCTGCCAAGCAAAACCCAATGCACACGGTTCTCGAAGATGCTCTGCTTAGCTACATCTTTAGCAACGCTCTACACTGGCTGTCAGCTTACCCCGTTACAGGACTAAGAGACCTTGAAGAGTGTTTATTTCACATTTCACTAATTAGGTGTGTATTTGACCTTGCTAATCTCTTCAGGGAAACCTGAAAACAGGTATTGCATGTTTTGACATAATATTCTCTAAGTGAGTATGAGAGGCAAAAGGGAAGGCCCAGACACAGTATTCAGGAGGTGCCAAATAGCCTTATCTGTTTGTGTCATCTTCAGAAGACCTCTCATTTCTTGATCCAAAAATCAGACTTAAAAACTTGCCTTACCAAAGGGTCTGGGATCACAAGGAGGTTATGTCTAAATGACACCCTCAGATTCATTTTTGAGACATGATGTGCTGGAGACAGAGTTAAGTATTGGAGGTGCCCACACTGGAGAATCCTTCAGTAGGTTGGTTGACTTTCTCTGTAAGAATATGAATACTCAGGGCGCCCCGGTGGCTCAGCCGGTTAAGTGTCTGACTCTTGATTTCAGCTCAGGTCATGATCTCAGGGTCTCCCTATCGAGATGGGGCCCTGCAGTGGGCTCCTGGCTCAGCGAGGAGTGGGCTTCTCTCCCTCTGCCCCTCCCCCACCTCAAGTAGGCATTCTCTCAATCTCTCTCTCTCTAAAAATAAATAAATAAATCTTTTTAAAGAAAAAAAGAATGTGAGCACTCATGAATACATTCAATTTTATAATCAACGTGTTTTTCTTTAAAAAATGCAAACTCTATTTCTGTTTAGTCTATTCCTTTCTATTATAATATGCTTCTGATTTTCTCTTTAGATTCAGTTACCTTGGACAGCCATGAGGGCCACAGAGAAAATGCTTTATTGCTGTTTGAGATTTATTTCTTCATAAATGATGAACTTATCTTTTACTGCTTTTCTTGAGGTTAAAAAGAAAAGATAACAGAAACATCTAGAAATCTCAAAATCTTCCTCAGTTTTATTCACTTTCCTCCCCCCTCTAACCCCCACAGCATCCTTTTAAATTTTAAATCTGATAAAAGAAAGGAAGCAAACATCAGAGATCCTAAGGCTTTATTTTTATTCTCTGCAGAAGTGGAAGTATAGGATTGTAGTTGAGAACTTGTATTCAAGAGTTAAAAAAAACAGGATTCGAATCCCAGCTGCACTATGTAACCTTGAACACAATATTTAACCTCAATTTCTTTGTTTCTAAAATAATATAACAGGCCTCAGAGCGCTGTGTGAGGATGAAATAACAAGAGAAGTACCAGGCACATAGTGATTACACAATAAATCACATACTGTTATCTGTAAAAATTAACTGTGACATAGTAATTATTATTCCCAATTTACTACAGAAAAATAAAGACTCAGAGCATTAAATACCATGTCAGATGTTCATATGGTTGGGGAATCGCAATCCATATCTTCTTAACGCCAAAGTATATTTTCCATTCATATGCAATTACAGATATATTGGATTCTTTCATTTGTAAGTTCCAATAAACTAGGCCATCAAACTCTGGTAAGGAATTAAAAACAAACAAACCAACAAAACAAAAACTGGCCGGTCACTTTTGGTCTTTCATAGAACATATATTAATAGTTAATGAAATCCAACCAGAATGGCCTGCTTCAACCTTTTCATCTTCAAATTCAACTGGCTGGTGGTATGCAGCAACAGGAAAGATCCAGGAAGCTTCTTCACTAACTGAATTTGTTTGTTTGTTTGTCTCTTTCTTCCCTACCAGGTCTGCATTAACATTTTCTTTCTTTTATAAAAAAAAATTCAAATGCAAAGAGGAAGCGAAACACTTAATCCACTCTAGTAGGTCTGTCAGACATATGGCCTGTGGAGTAATTTAATCCAGCCCACCATGGAATCTGAAAATTGCTTCTTCCATCCCCTGCTGTACCCGAATCTGAATGTGGGAAGAACAGTCTCAAAAACAAGAGCTCCTGAGTGCTGTTTCTAAGGGGCAAGGCCACAGAGGTGCACAACAGTGGGGGTTTCTGAATTCAATTTACTCATATTCAGAGCAGTAGAAGAGAAATGACTGTAGTTCCATTGTTTCTTAGAAAACTCTGGGTTGGAAAAGAAAGGGAACTCAAAGCTTCTGATTTATTTAAAGAAATATGGGGCCAGGTTGGACCTGGGAGCAGAAGGGGAATTTCTGGAAATTTCAATAGCCCCCATTGATAAACTAATCTCTTGCTGACACAAAACTAACATTGTTACCTCGTCAGTAATGAGGGTGCTTTGTACAAACTACCCTAGCGCACACACACTTTAAGAGCTGCTGATTTATAATATTTCTAGATCCTTTAGGAAAAAATAAATTTGTTTCACCCTCTTTTAAAAGGTTCTTAGATATTCTTCTTTGAGTACACATGATTAAAATACTTAATGATGCCTCTTTACAAAAGTAAAAGACTCTCTATCTCGAGGAGTTATACACCCTGTAATAGTCTCATTGATTTGTTCCCTTTTAATCCCTACTCCAATCTATTTTATTTTATTATTTCCTCTTTCTTGGATTCTTTAGTGGGATTTTATTGTCCATAGGGCTGAAGCATGTCCAAACAGGAACATGACAATTACCTTAAATTAATCCAGTGGCCAAGAAATGTAATACATCATAAAATATAAAGGCGTGTTCAAGAAATACAGTTCGGTAGAGGTATTTTCAAGGATTAAAATATTTTTTCCCAGCAAATATTCATCATTATGTCCCAGAACACTGCAGACACACAGAAGGTGGCAGACAAGTCTCCTTTAAGTGCATGTCACTGCTGAATCTGGAGGCAGACTCCGCTGCTGTACCTTGGTATGGTCTCTTCACCCAGATGTCCATTCAGTCTGTTGATTTCACAAATAATTGTGAATATTTTAATATCTGTAGAGCCTGTGCTACAGGCAAAGATGAAAAGACTCTCAGGGGCACCTGGCTGGCTCAGTCAGTGGAGGGTTCGAGTCTTAATCTTGGGGTTGTGAGTTTGAGCCCCAAGTTGGGTGCAGAGATTACTTAGAAATAAAATAATAAAAAAAAAAAAACCCAAAACACTAAGTCTTTGAGGGCTAGCTTAATGGCTCACATCTCTTATTTGCTGTCTGAAGCTAGCCACGTCGTTTAAACTCCATGTTTCAGTTCTAGCATTTACTGAATGGGGACACTACTACTTTATAGCATTATTGAGAGAATTAAATGAGATTATCTATGTAAAAGTACCTAACTGGTGATGTTTCACTCCAGATTTTAAAAAACGTTACTAGGGAATTATTATTTCTGTCTTTGGTAATCTTACCATGATCAGGAAGGGCCTTCTTATTGAGAAGATATGCTACAAGTGACTTCACTGGACAAAATTGGAATATGGACAGTAAATGAGATGAAGTTGTTGGATCAATGTTACATTTACTGAAGATGGGAATTATACCGTGGGGATGTAAGAGAATATACTTGCTCTTAGGAAATGCACACTGAACTATTTAAGGTAAAGGACCACAATGCAAACAATTTATTCCCAAATGGTTTAGGATAAAATATACACACATATATATGTACATATGCTTATATACACACATATTTACATATGGGGGGCATGTGGTAAGCAGATGGGGCAATAGTTTAATAATAGGTGAATCTGGACAAAGGGTGTATGACTTTGTTGATAGTAGTCTTGTAGTATTCTGTAAGTTTGAAATTAAAACTTACAAATAAAACAATAATTATAGTAGGAGAGACAAACTATGTAAATATAGCTAGAATCCAGCCATGCTATAACTGAGGGGTACAGAAGGGAGTTAGGGCATGCTTGAAATGTGAGGACGCACTTATACAGAATCTGAATTCATCCTGGGGCAATAGGAGAGATATAGAAGGTGGAAGTAGAGGTAGAGATAGAGGTTAGAAGGTTTCCCTTGGGGCTTGGAAGGATGAGTATAGAAAAAAATTAGATATAAATTTTTTTTAATGAGCAGAAAGAAAATTTTAGATACTCTTTATTCCCCAACAGATGTTACAAGGAAATGAAATATATTTTAAAAAATATTTATCTGAGCCCCTGGCTTAGAAATCAACCTACACTGGACCATGGGAATTACTGTGCTGATTCTCTAACCTACTTTTCTGCAGAACAGTGGTCTGGTGAAATGTTCCTAGGGGAAAAAAATATAACTGTCAAGTTTGGGAAATGCTGCACAACAGAGTCTGGTCTCAGAGATTTGTGATACATAATGGCATATTACAGGCTCTAAGAATTTCAGAAGTGAAAACTTGAATGATTTCCTAAACGTGTAATAGGGTGTCTGGTATCATTTTGCTGGTGTCATGGGTTGTGCTGTCTGATGTAGACATTGAGATGGAGTTTGGGGCACTAGGGGAAGCGTCTCATCCTACCTCAGTCACTGGAAGAGGAAGACCAAGGAGGCAGCTGTCTGCAGCTGGGGCCCACCCTGAGGGAACTGAGAGCGGGACCCAGTCTGAGGACTACATGCTGTCCTTACTTCCTGTAGCTGAGGGACCAGCCCTTCCCTGAAGAGAATGTACCTCCATGTCGATCACATTGGTTATACCAGTTTCCATCCTGCATAATACACTTTAGGAAATAATGCTCCAAACTTTTAAGAGTAAACAGGTTATTTCTCAACCAAAAATTAATTAAACTGTCAGAGAGAGAACACTGAAGTACATGACTACTGCTTTCATATGTAACTTTTATTCTTCTGTGTCTGTCCCTGATGGTATGTTCCTGGTAATAGAATATATTATTTAAGGAGTACATTTGCTTGGTATAGTATCTGCGCAGCATCAAAGGAGTGGACAATTAATACTTCTGATGATAATACCTCATTTCTCTTAATGCCTTTTTTAAAATAAAACCTGAGGTGTTTAACATCATGAGACCTACTTTGCTCCTAAATACCTATGGTTTAGAATGAACCATTTGGTCACAGTTAAGTACGGTAATTAAAAAAACATTAGAATTGGTGACAAAGAGACCTACCTGGATAACAGTTACCAATACTAATCACCGGTGAGAATGTAAGTGAATCCAACTCCTCTTTTCTCTCTGATAACTGTCAAGTCAACATATGTAGAAACACTTTGCCAATGGCAAATGGCAAATGGCAATGGCAAAGCACTCTAAATGCCAGGGATTCGCTTTGTTATTACTTTCATTATCATCCTCCTCAAACCTAGAAGTATTCTTATTACATAAAGAATGGATACAGTGACACGGGAAAGATATAGAATATAGTTCATCCATTGTTTATTTATACATTTGTTCACTCAACAAAAACTCTTTTTAGATCCTTCTATGATGGATCAGGTTCTGTTTTTAGTGCTTATACCAAAGGAAGAGTGCCTTGTTGCAGCAAAAGAGGGAGGCATCAGCGGTAAGAGGTTTAATAGGATGTGTATGTGATTTGTTGTTGCTGGAAGGGTGGTGACTTCAGGCACAGCCCCCTATTAAGTGAAGCTGATTATTAGTATTACCAATTTGTGCCAGAGTCCCAGCAAGGGAAAGGGAATTCCCCATAGTCAATCATTTCCCATTTGGGTCCTGCACTCTTATCTCTGTCATGGCATGAGCAGTGGCTCCTTTGAGAAGGATTTGACAACCAGTTGGGCAAGTGTGTGCCTCCTCTCAAAGCAACTGAAGACCAAAAACACATGATATGTTCTAGAATTGTCTTATCAGGACAATAAAAGTGGACTACAATAGAACTTCTTGATCTCAATGAGAAAGGGTTTTCCTCAATCTCTGTGGGATTATCCGCAGGAAGGATTGGGGAGCAAATGGCAGAAAAAAAGGAAGGAAGACAAGTCATATTCTTTTTTTTTTCTTTTTTTAATTACAGCTCTGTGTAAAAACTTCCCAGGGCTCTTAAACATATGAATCATCTATTCCAATCATATAAAATGTTCTATCTATTCTCACACTGCTATATAACACAGAATTAATTAATAGCATCTTTAGTGTATCCCGAACTCCTCTACTATCATCTCTTGGAGCACAGAGAAATGAGACAAAGACAAGAGGGAGAAATGGGAAGGAGGGAGGAAGAGAAAATGAAATTAGTGGATTTCATTTCATTGACTGTCAGGAGATATTATAAATTATTGGAGAAAGATATTTAGACAAAATTTAAACTAAATAAATTATTTAATAAACAGATGCCAAGTGGAAATGCATAATTTATTGCTAATATGCACAAGCTAGTTTAAAGATTCTAGGGTTTTTCCTTGTTTGCTAAACTAAAATATTCCCACATATAACCTTTGCACATTTGAAGGAAAAACACAGAAATAGTCACATTCAATCCGTTTTCAATTTAGTTGGGCAAATATTTCTAAAATGTACACATTTCCTTATGTATTTTGAGAGTTACAGAAGTAATTAAAGACACAGAAACTTAAAGAAGAAAAATACATAAACACCAAAAATTGTTCCCAGATCCATCTCTTTCACCAAATATCTTATAATGCTCACCTTGCCCACTGAACTAACTTTGACCACATCTTCATAATTCTGGGACCCAAAATGCCTCTCCCCATTTCCCAACCCTAAAATGGTTCCTTCAAAGCACAATTCAAGGGCACGTTTCTCACCTCCCCAGCTGCTCAGTGGATTCATTGACTATGTTTCATATATGCACCTGATAAAAATATATCATAAAACTGATCATGGTCTGGTACTTATTGGTTTAGATAAAAGTGTCACCCAGTAGAATGTAAGTGTCTTGGTTTTGGGGAAGATGCCTTATTCTGCTCATGAGATGGATAAAGTAGGATTATTATTATTGAAATGGTAAACACCGTGAGAAACGGAGTGGAGGGAATTACGAAGTTACAAATATATGCAAAAATTGTGCAGAACAGATAGTCTTCAACTTCAGCATCCACCCCTTTGTGTCTTGGCTTCCTCATCTCTAAAAATATACTGATAGAATTTACCTCATAATGTTTTATGAGGATGAAATGAGTTAATGCATAAGAAATTAATTCGAAATGTGTGGGACTAGTTGAAAACTTAAAACTTGAAAAGGAATGGTGCTAACACATGGTAAGCACTCAGAAAGTGTCATAGTGGTGATAATAAGAGGGTGGTGTTGGTGATGATGGTGATGACGGTGATGGTGATATCTGTAAGGCTCCTTGATAAAGCAGTTTGATAGCAAATTATTTGAGTGAGGGGGTTTCAAGAGCATTGAATTTTTTATTCTGTTCTGCCACAAGCTAACTATATAACTTGGGTAAAATATTACACTTCTTGAATTTCAGGATCCCCATCTGTAAAATGAAAGGTAAAAGAGAAAATGTCTTTGCTAAGGTTTCTGCCATTCCTGTCTCATTTTAACTCTCTAGGTGAAGAGTTTCTGCATTGAATTGAGTCCTTTTGTCTGTAGTTTCAAGGTAGAATATTGACCATAAGGACTTTTAAAATTATTATTTTTAAAGGCGGTGTTAGCTAAATAGTAGAGCTGTTACTTAATATGGAGGCCAATGGAGTAAAAAAGCAGGAGCTGGGAGAGGAATGGCTTATGTGGTTGGTAAGTTATCCCTCCACCAGCAGGGAAAAAATGGTAATTATTTGCTATTAATAGAAAATGTTAGTACAACTGTCATTACTAGGGCCTGAACTGCTACTTTGTTAAATGAAGTGAGATCCGCTAGCTGACCTCAACATTTTCTTCCTGTAGGTTTTCAAATGCCCCATTACAGGAGGAAATGTATTTCCTGGTAACTGTATTAGAGAAAGAGCAATTCCAGATAATTATGATGATCTCCATAAAATCAATCAATTGCTTTACTTCATTTCTCTCTCGTTCTCTCGCTCTGTTCTTCCTTATCTCTTTGAGGGCAGGACAGGCTGAAGACTGGATCTCAGCGTTCAGACTACACGCCTGCATCTAAGTACTGCCACTTTCCCTCTGGTCAAATACTCCTCCTTCTTCTGATCCATTCGCCTCTCTTCACAACAGTTGTAAACTTCCAGTTGTCCTCTACTTCTCTCTCAACTTTCTATCACTCATCAGATTCAAGACCTGACCATTCTTTTTGATGGCTCCGATCTGACCAGCCCTTTTTTTCCCTACCATAGCTGCTGGTCTCCAGTTTAGGGGGTTAAGATATCACATGTGGTTTTCTTTCTTTCTTCCTTCCTCCCTCCCTTTCTTCCTTCCTTCCTTCCTTTCTTCCTTCCTTTCTTTCTTTCTTTCTTTCTTTCTTTCTTTCTTTCTTTCTTTCTCTTTTTCTTCCTTCCTTCCTTTCTTCTTTCTCCCTCTGTTTCTCTTTCTTTCTTTCTCTCTCTCTCTGTCTTTCTTTCTTTCTAATTTATTATTTGAGAGAGAGAGTGAGAGATCACGAACAAGGGGAAGGGTAGAGGGAGAAGCAGACTCTCTGCTGAGCAGAAAGCCCCACGCGGGACTTGTTCTCAGGACCCTGGGATCATGACCTGAGCCAAAGGCAGACACTTAACTGACTGAGCCACCCACGTGCCCACGTTTGGTTTCCTGTACGGGTCTCATTTCAATTCAGTAAGCATTTCCTGACAACCTCAACAAGTTCATGTTGGCCAAAATGAGTTACTTGACAAAGGCAACAACATACGTCCACTATGTTTCCACTAGGATTACTTAATGATTAAATTTTGAGAAGGGCCTTTAGAGATAATTTAGTCCAGCACATTCCCATAGAGTTTGGGGCAGTGATGGAAGCATTCTATATGTGTGGCTACTGAGCACTTGAAAGGTGCCTAATACCATTCATGAGATGAATTTTTAATTTTATCTCATTTGATTAGTTTTAATTTTAATGTAAACAGCTATATGTAGTTAGTGGCTACTTAAAATGGATTTTATATATGAGGAAATGCACCTACAAAAGTGAAAGTTACTACCCTAAGATCACGTAGCTAATCTTAACCCTGTTTTTTCTTTCAAAACCCACAATCAACCCAATAGTAAATTCTGACCTTAAATATATCCATTATTGGGGCACCCTGGGTGGCTCAGTCAGTTAAGCATCTGACTCTTGATTTCAGCTTGGGTCATGATCTCAGAGTCTTGAGATCAAGCCCTGCATCACCAAGCTCCACGCTGGGTGTAGAGACTGTGTCAGATTCTCTCTCCTCCCTCTGCTCCCTGCCCCCCAAATCCACTCGCATGCTCTCTTTCTCTCAAAATAAATTATTTATATATATCTCCACTATCTGAAAACTTCTTACCATTCCCACTGTTACCACCCTCCCCCAAGCCATTGTCTTCTCCCTCTGCTTCATCCTTGTGTACAAGGATGACAAAAAAGACCTTGCACGAATGGCTCCTACCACTTTTTGACGTCATTTTATCAATCTCACACTCATTCCCACATTCGGCTCCTTGCCATTCTTCCAATACTCCAGACTCACTACCCAGGTCTTTAGACTTGTGGTGCCCTCTGCCTCTAGAGCTCTTACCCCGGTATCTGCATGGCGCATTCCCCCACTCCTTTCTTCTTGAAGAAATTATGTAGACTTGTATCCACTTAACTGTACAACATTTGGAACACAAGATTTGTGTACAAGATTTGGAACACTAGAAAAGAGTGGCTAAATCTTACACATACAAAGAAGGAAATAGGGTCACCTGAGAAAAATTGAATGCATGACAGCTGAATTGATACTCTTCGTCCCAGGATAAATCTTAGGCCAAAACTGGTCTGGAACCAGTAAAAACAGTTAGCCTCTGCAGGGAAAACTTGGGAAATGTCTTATAGGGATACTTTGATTTTGAAATTACAAGTTTAAGAAGTCCCAACTACTACTACTACTACTACTACTACTACTACTACTACTACTACTACAACTACTACTACTACTTCTACTGCTACTAATAGTAATAATAATTTTTGCCAACGATGAGTTTACAGTCAAAACTTCCAAAGCGCTCAAGCAAAGAAAGAGTCCTGAAGAACAGTGAGTCAGTATTAAGATTTGCATCCAAGAACCAATGATAACAGAAAAGTTTGTTATTTTCAAGTGTTTTATTCCACTATGAAACATGCCAGCAGCTCCAAAACTTGCCAAGTGGCCCAGCTGACTGGAGTAGTCTTTAGTAAGGAAGAGATGATGTTATAGCAGGAGTCCAAAGGCAACCTGGAGACAGAATTCCTTCTTCCTCTGGGAACCCATCTTTCTCTCTTAATGTTTTTAACAGATGGAGTGAGGCCCACCCACATTATGGAGGGAGGGTAGTCTGCCTTCTCAAAGTCTTCTGGTTTACATGTTAATCATATCCAAAAAAAATACCTTCACTGAAACATCTAGACTGATGTTTGACCAAATATCTGGGTACCATGGCCTGGCCATCTTGACACATAAAATTAATCATCTCAAATCCCAAAACATTGTCCTAAATGCAAGGCAGCAGCCCAGGTTGCAATGTTCCACGGTTTTAGCAATTTTGTTTGATTGTGTGGTCTTACAGTATGATATTGCAATATTTCACCTGAAATTTCTATATGCATAGCCAGAGAAAAAACATGACAGTTCCCTGGGTGACGAATATGTGTATTTGTTTAGCCTGTAGTGATTGTTTTGGAAAAGTTGCATCATTTGGTCCCTAATTTGTTTGCATGACCATCTCACTGTTTGAAACAGAGAGGCATTTCAAAAGGAAGTTGAATTAAATGACATTTTTTAAAGTGATGGTAATATTAGTATGATCATCGACTTTCTTCCCCTATAAGAAAATCAGTCCTTGGAAGGGAGGGTACTCCTGACTGTCTTGTATATTGCTCCATTCTATTTTCAACTCTTCTCTCTTTCATCACTACAACAACTCACAAAATAATTAACAGCAACTTTCTCTAAGAGAGGTGGAATAAAAAATACTTTAAGACTTCTTTCAGAATTTCTATTTTAGAGTTTTTATTTTTGCGTGTATGAACAGTTAGCATCTCATTATTTATACTGTTCCCAAGTAGGATATAAATGCACCTGGCTCTTTCTATGCCTAAGAATATCCGATGTCCAGTTTTCATGTCAAAAAACATTAGAATTTACACTACATAAATAATAAAAATGGATGGAGAGACTCAATATTTTATGATAACCTAAAACACTCACAAAAAAGCTATTTTGAACTCCCTCAAGCCAGTCAAAGATCTCTATTTGGATTCAGAAAATACAAAAGATGATTGTCCCTGTCAAAAATAATTATTCTATTTAATAATATGTTTTGAGCAACTACTACATTAGGCATCATCATACAAGACATGCATGATAAAAAGTGAGACTAGAATGGGAAGTTTCAGTCAACACCCTCATGGAGATTTTTGTCAAATAAACCACCTTTACCAAGGAAAATAAAGAGAGTAAAGGAAGGTCCTCAAGATCCAAGGAATGAAACTAATCATGCAGAAATTCATTTTACCCGAGGCAATTCTGACTCCAAGAATAAAGGTAAGAGAACTTAGGCAGTTTTCATCATTGCTTTGTTCCTGAAGCTAGACGTCATCTCAAAGCACCCCAATTGTGTGTGAACATTTGGCTTCCCTAATAAGACCCATGCAGCAGAAAACCCCTTCTATAGAATTAAATTGTCAGCTTGCCCAAACGTTTTGTTCCTGCCCCAGCAGAAACCCTCCTAGTTGAGACAGCACGTTTCTTCTGTACCAGGATCGGCATGATCGTTACCTCCTGTGCCCCGTGCATGCTGTCCACTGGACGGTTAGTGTCTGTGGCTGTCCTCCATCTGGATTCGTGCCCACTTTTGTCCCCACCTGCTTGCCTGGCTTTTAATTCACTCTTACTCCAGTATTGGATATTTTGGACATGGTGGCCTACATCTGCCAGCTTTGTTTCAGCTCGCTGCTCCTTCCTAAACTATCTGAACTGCTTCAGGTCTTTTTGATAAGACACCAAGCCTCGAGTAACCGATCTGGAATAGCTACCCATTCTTCTAGGCCAAGTTTCCAGCCTTGTCACTAGACTCTACCAACCTGTGATAGTACTGATAAAATGGGTCTAAAAATGGGTGTGCTAATAATTTATAGTAAAACTATAAGTAAAGTGGTTTTCCTATCTCCTAAACTTTCTTTGTAGGTTATTTTTTAAATGCACAGACATGTTCCTGGAGTACATGGAAAAAAGTGCAATGTAATCAATGATGTGCAAACCTAGAAGCATATATATAATATGTAAGAGAATAATACTGTGATTCATTGTCTTGGGTATATCCTAGGTGCCACTTAGTGCTACAGCAAAAGATAATATGATCCCTGACCTTGAGTAACTCATGACTTAAAGAACATAGTATGACTTTAAAGAACTAGGATTATTGAGGCTTATGGAACTTGAGACTTGATAACTTATACTTATCTCTACTGTTGGAACTCCAACCTTACCTGATAAAATCCTGCTACCTTGATCTTTCGAAAGGTAATTCCTAAAATGTGCAATATTTAGGATGAAAGCATTTTACTTCCATGGATGAAATACATAGCACATAATATGTTTTCTTTTGTTGGAATATAATGTATTTTTGCCTTCAGTAACAAAGAAAAAGGAGCTAACAATAAAGATGTACTAAGAACTAGTTTTTCTATGAGGCTCTTTGTACATATTAGTGCATTTAATCCTAATAAGGAACTAATAATCAAAACATATTAACAAATTCCATATTAACATATTAACAAATTCCATACAACGTGGAAAATGTGGTTCACTATAACTGAACAAATTTCTAAATAACTAGTAGATGCAGCAGAGTCAAAATTTGAATTCATGTCTATTTGACTTTAAAATCCATACTCTTCAAATTGCATCTTAGGAAAAATATCTTTCTAGAACTAGACAATCAAGAGCTAAAATCTTGACTAATCCTAAAATTGTCTTCCATGAATGTAGTAAAATTTTGCTGGCAAATTTCCCATGATATTCTACTCTGCTTACTCCAGTATCTTCATATGGGGCTATTCTTGGTTTATCTATTCTTGATTTATGTATTTTCTTCATTTTCTGTAAATTTCCCCCTGAATGGGTCTAAGAAGCAAGTCCACTTTAGCTGTTACTGTGTCCCTATTGATCAATCCCTAAAACATGATAGGCATTCAATGTATATTTATTGAATAGAATAAATGATTATAAGGAAGGACACATATTTTTGAATTACTCATATACCTCAGTTTTTATAGAAATCTAATGATTATCAGTAATCATTCAAATATGGATTATTTTATGTTAGTTTCCTCTAGCACTTTTCTTTAAGCTAGTAATATCATACTTTTAAAAATAATTGAATAACGTCTGGTTTTTATAAATCTGAGTCTTTTAATTGATCATGTTCACCACAAAATGCAATTGGAAAATTTAGTTTTACTCCCCACATATCGTATCTGGTTTTTAAAATGTTATAGTGGAAAAAGAATGTATTGAGCACCTACTTCTAGGTGTTGTTGAGTGCTAGGAGCCCTCTTAAACCTGTGGCTTTGGTGTTACATCTGTATTTCTTCACACTGCTGGACTTTGTGGTTAAGTATAACATTTCTCCACACATAACCATTGTTATGGTATATTGACAGAGACTCACAGAGCTCACATAAATTTTTAGCTGTCATCTTTTTTCTCCCTACTAATTTCCAAGTGAGGATATAATTTTTCATTTCATTATCACTCTGTGTGTTTTTTCTCTTCATATACTGTACTTTACTTCTTCCTTTTAGTTTGTTCCCTTTGATAACTTAACAGTTGGATATAAGAGAATGTCACTTTTATTTATTCCCTTTTTTCTTTCTACTGACGGCAAGGAAATTAGCACCTTAATGGAAGGCATGCTGTATAGAACATATTAGCTTCATAGAACTCTTAAAGACATGTCTGCATTGTACTCTGGCAAAACTTAAAGAAGCCATAGCAATTTTCCACCTCAACTCCCATGGTCACACAAATGACAGTAATAAAAATGGGAGCCTTAGAAAGCAAACCGAAGCTCTTTAACATTGTTATCAATCCAAGTGAGAAGGAAGGATCACATTTCTGCCTGTGTGAAAAGATGAGCTGACGGAGAACGGGTAGAGGACATTAAATTACCAAACTTTTCCTCAGATATTCTAACGATGTTCATTTGTTCTTTGCTCTCAGCGAAGGTCTAGGATATTGAACACAGAAAACAGGAGTCTATGACATGCTTCTGAAAATTTTAGTTGCTAGCAGCATAAAAATTTCTTCAGAGTAGTTTTTTTTTTCTTTTTAGATTTTATTTATTTATTTGACAGAGAGAGAGAGATAGCGAGAGAGGGAACACAAGCAGGGGGGAGTGAGAGAGGGAGAAGCAGTCTTCCCGCTGATCAGGGAGCCCAATGTAGGGCTGGATCCCAGAACCCTGGAATCATGACCTGAGCTGAAGGCAGTTGCTTAACCAACTGAACCACCCAGGTGCCCCGTCAGAGTAGTTTTGTGAGGATAATCTTCCCATATTATTTAAGGCCTGCCTCAAAAAATTCTACGTGGCAGAACTTCTATTATTTAAAGGAATTAACACCATTTATTTTACCACTACACAATTAGCAGGCTAACTCTGTAAAAACTACAAGATGTACCTTCAAAAATTTATAGGATGATAGCTTACCACCTAGAAAATAGCATATTTTGGGGGGGGAAGGCCAAATACAAATACATACATGTATTATCATGTGTAAAATATCTTTTAGAGCTCATTTGAATATTATCTGCGATACAAGTCATATTTCATAGTTTAGTGAGATCAGATGCAAAAACTCTCTTTCTTGATTCTAAAATTAACCATAATAAACTTGTTATAATTAAAATGTATGTGTGGCTTCCAGGTCTCTGTAGGACAAAAGTAGCAACCTATACTTTAAACCTTCCATACATTGTCCAAAAATGTTCCAAAACTACCAGGAAAACAGAAAATCAGCTAAGATCCATGTTTAACCAAGTCTTGGAGACACTACTACATGAATTCCTGAAGTCAACAGAACTGGATCCAGAGCCCACACTCACAGAGAGAAGGAGGGAATTTTGCACAGGGAGCAGTGTATAAAGCAGTGGGGTCATGGAAGTGGCCCATCAAAAATAACCTGATAGGTATTACTCCTGGAGAGACTGGATCCTGACTCTATTGGGGTAATATTGAGAAGAGCCCTGAGACTTGGTTGTTTAGTCCACCAAGGGCTAAAAGAGAGGAGTTTGGTGACAGTCTTGGAAAGGCAGTTTGAGGGAAGATCAAGCCAACTTTGAAAAGTGAGGTGTTCTGTACTGGCTTGTTGGTGAAGAGGGGGGGAAATAGATGCAACTAAAGATATTATAAAGAGGCTGAAAAAAGATAGTATCAAAAACTAGAAAAAGGTAGGTAAAAACATAACCATTTGTTGAGGCACCTGGATGGCTCAGTCAGTTAAATATCTGACTTTTGATTTTGGCTCAGGTCACGATCTCAGGGTCATGGGATCGAGCCCCGCCATGGGCTCCACACTCAGCACAGAGTTTGCTTGTCTCTCTCCCTCTGTTCCTCCCCTGGCTCACATGCATGTTCTCTCTCTCTCTCGAATAAATAAGTAAATAAAATCTTTAAAAAAACAAAACAGAAACACAACATTTGTCTTTAAAATTAATTTCATATGGTTCAGAAGAGAGTGTGGAGTGCTCAAGAGATCATCTGAAGCACTTATGACATCCCATTGAATTATGTGAATTTACTATCTAAAAAATAAAAAAGCGATACAACACAGATAAACAGAAAACGAATCCAGTATCTGTGACAGTCCACACAAGAAGAAAACAGAAGATAGAACAAAAAAGTTCTGCAGATGAAAATACTAAAAATAGCTAGGAATCAGAGGAAAACTACTACGTAATGTTCCAAGAGGAATTAAGTAAAATTAAGCACTTGTAGGCATAAAAGAACATCACGAATCCAGAATTTAAAAATTCAATATGGTAATGCAAAAATATTAAAGGATGTGAAATCAGAGTTGACCAAACCTGAGAAAGAAATTAAAGAATAAGACAAAATCATTTCAGAAAAGAAAAAATTAAATTACAAGTGGTAAGGCAGAATAGGTATGACCAAAAACACAGGGACATAAGACTGTAGGTATAATAAAGGATCAGAAAAAAAGTGATGATATAAAAGACCTTTCCAGACCTTTAAAATAGACCTCAAAGAATATCTTTTAAGTATCTAAGTAGATGGAAGAAAAATGAAATAATTGAAATTTCTAATATAAAAATTATAACTTAACATTTTAAAAAACCATAACTTCAGAAAACTTGGTTAAAATAAGACTTGAATCTCGTATTGAAAGATCCCATCAAGTGTGTGGGAAAAATCAATCCAGTACTGTCAACTATAAGACATATGGTAGTAAACTAGTATACTTGAAGGGAAAAACCCTTGGGGCCACAGTCAGATATGAGGTAATTACCAAGCAAAAAAAGTATTGGCATCTAATTTCCCAACAGCAACATACCGTGCAAGAAACAGTGGAGCAATATTTTTAAGAAAATCAAAGAAAGGATTAGGGAAAAAATTAATATTCAGCCAAATTGTATATCACAGCTATAAAAACTCAGTTTTAACATAAAAACCTGTGGCAGCTTTGGCCTCATGAGCTTTTCCTGAGGGAGATCCTAGAAGGAGAGTTCTACCCAACCAAGATAGCAGTGGGGAAACCTATAGTAAAATGACTGCTGGTGAATAAAGTAAATATTTGATAGTAAATCTAAGACTAAATAAATGTGAGGCTAAAAATGGAAGAATAGGGCACCTGGGTAGCTCAGTTGTTAAGCTCAGTTGTTCAGCTCAGGTCATGATCCCAGGGTTCTGGGATCGAGTCCCACATTGGGTTCCCTGTTCACTGGGAGCCTGCTTCTCTCTGTCCCACTTCCCCTGCTTGTGTTCCTTCTCTGTCTCTCTCTCTGTCAAATAAATAAATAAAAAGTAAATAAATAAGTAAAAGAAAAATGGAAGAATACTATGTAAATGTTCTATGATAATATGGAAAGAACACAAATTTTTAAATGTAAAGAGAAAGGAAAAAATAGAATAAGCTCCTGATTGCCACAGATGAGCTAGTCAAAGGCTATCATTTGAAACTGACAGACTCCATCATTTAACTGAATAAATGCATGGTGTAAAACTACCACAAACCTCAGTGGCTTTAAGCGAAAATCATGCTTTCGTGAATGGGCTAAACTTTGCTGAACTAGGCCACTGATCTCAGCTTTTCTCAACCTCACATCTGGGTGTTCACGGGAGACATCTAACCTAGGTGGGGCTCAGCTGAGGAGTTTGGCTTTACTCCACCTGTCTCTCATCTGCATCCTGAGATTTTCGAGCTAGCCAGCCTTGATCTTCTCATGCCAACGGGAGAGGAGCAATAGCGCCCATGGAAGCACAAGTCCTCTTGAAGCTTAGGCTTAAAAATTCATTCTATTGTTTTTATCTCATTCTATTGGTCGAATAAAGTCACATAGTCAAACTCAAAGTCAAAACGCAGGGAAGAATGCAAGTATGCCCCAACATAACATGAGGGTACTATAAAATTACTTGGCAAAGGGCATGGACACAGGGATAGTTGGACAATCAGAGCTCATAACAGTCTGGACCGCAAATAGGAGGAGCCTCAGTAAAGAAAAAGAGACCATGTTCATTTTATGAAATTATTAATATGAAAATTAACACTAGAACAAAATACAAAATGTCATAAATACGAAAAAAATCAAAATAAAAAACAAAAACAAAAGAAAGCAGATCATATTGTGAGAGAAACAGTAAATGTAACAATGCATTTAGTAATTTTAACTTAATGTGAGGAGACCCCAAATATACTAGTCACACTAACAAATGTAAATAGGCTTAATGACCTGTTAAATCTATTTTCTAATTGGCTCACCCATCATAGCTCAAAAGACCGCATGCTGAATATAAGCAAAAAAGCTAAGGAGAAAAAGTACTAAAAGCAGAATTAAAGACATGAGCAAAGGAATTTTGGAAAAATGCAAGTAAAGTAATGCAAAGTTTGCAGTGTTGCTATCTGACAATGTTAACAATCAGGCAAGAAGCTTAAGCACGAAAAACAATGCTTCACAACACAAAATATACAATTTCCAGTGAAGATAGAGCAATTATGAATAGCTATGCACCAATCAGCATAGCAGCAAACGTCACAAAAAGACACAGAAGATCATATAAGAAGAAATATATAGGAATCTACCAGTAGGATACTTTTAAACACAGAGCTCCTTGCTCAAGACAGGTCAAATAGACCAAAATAAAAAATAAGTAAATAAAATAAATAGTGAAGATATAAAAGACCAAAGCAGTTTAATCAATAAGATATAACCTATGGATGTATATAAAATTTGGCACTCTGAGACACATTCTAAAATTAAAAATTGTAGGGGTACCTGGGTCACTCAGTCGGTTAAGCATCTGACTCTTGATCTTAGCTCAGGTCTTGATCTCAGGGTCATGAGTTCACGCCCCATGTTGGGCTTTGTGCTGAGCGTGGAGCCTACTTTAAAAAAATTACAAAGAAATTGTAAATTTTTCTTGATGCCTCCAGCTAAAGATAATAAAAAGCACCTGTGGTCGAACAAGATGGGTTTGCGACTTTCTATAGCAAGTGAGTATGCACACTGGAGGAAACTGTGAACTGTCTCAATACAGCGGTGTTAGGAATGGTTTATTATAGGATTTGGTCCTATGTTACATAATTTTGGGAAAGGTTCAAAGAAGTGAGAGTTTTATCTGTATTGAGTGCTATCAGAAAGGTGGGGAAATTTATTGATTAGATATCTTACGTTTTATTTAGGAGGCAGGAGGAGCTAAGTGGACTCACTATAATTGATAATGAAGAAGCAGTCAGTTGCTCATGTGAAATGGGAGAAGGGGCTCTTTGATCATTTTTATGATCTGCACTATTTTTGCCCTGTTTTTGGTGTCCCCATATGATCATACCATGATCTTGTATTACCCTGTGTCATTATAATCACAGAGTCACATCCCATACTGGTGTTCTGTGAAATTCCATGAAAACAAATATGCCATTTAGGGTATTTCACAAGACACCCCCTGGTTTCTTCAAATACTCAATGCAGTGACTATCAAGATAGAGCCTCAGATTCTTTGATATTCATCTCTTCAAGTGCAGCTTAATTCTTTGTCTCTTGACTGCAGCTTCCATTATGATCCCAAGCTCTCTCTCTGTCTTCTCTTAATCATTCATTCCAGGGGAGCCAGCTGCCATGTTTCATAAGTGCTCTGAAGAGCCCTACGTGGCAAGCAACAGAGGCCTCCTTGTGAAGTCAACGTGTACACCATCAACTATGTGTGTGAACATGTGGATGAACTTGAAGACTAGCTTTCAGTTCCTGTGAATCACCAGATGACTGCAGCCCCTGTCTGCATCTTACCTGGCCCTAAGTCAGCATCACCCAGCTGACCCACTCCAGGATTCCTGACCTACTGAAACTGTGATGTGATCGTGTTTATTGTTGGAAGCCATCGAGTTTGAGGGTATCTGTTACACAGCAATAGATAACTAATAGAGAAAAAAACGTTTAGATTAACAAAGACTAAAGAAATATAATATTACCATAGTGGTGCCTGGGTGGCTCAGTCGGTTAAGTGCCTGACTTTAGCGCAGGTCGCAGTCTCAGGGTCCTGGGATCGAGCCCACCGTTAGGCTCTGCACTCAACAGGGAGTCTGCTTCTCACTCTCCCTCTGCCTGCCCCCACCCACGTGTGCTCACTCACTCTCTCTCTCAAATAAATGAAGACTTTAAAAAAAAGAGAGAGATATAATATTCCCATAGCTAACAGACATTAAGAAATGTAACAAGCAAAGCAATGTATAAAACAATTTTTGATGGCATAGAGACATTTTGGGCTGGAAAGCAGATGATATGAAGACTTATTTCTCAACTATGATAATGTTATTGTGGTTATGTAACAGAATGTACATATTTTTAGGAAATGCAAGCTGAAGTATTTAGGGTTAAGTGACGTGATGTCTCTGCAACTGGCTTTCAGAATAATTCAGCCAAAAGAGTCACACACATAAACACATAGAGCAAATATAGCAATATATTAATAATTGCTTAAGCTAATTTGTGGATGTATGGGGGTTCATTTTTTCGCCCTTGAGAAATTCAAACATTTGTCTGTGTTTGAATTTTTTCATAATAAACAGTTGGAGGGAAATTACATAAAGGTGCCCTGGAAAGAAATTTGACAGTATGTACAAATTGCCTTAGAGCTTGCCAAATCCTTTGACCCAGTAATTTCGTTCCTTGAAATGTAACTCAAGAAAATAATCAGAGATGTGGCATAGGTTTGTGTAACAGGACATTTATTTCACTACTGCTGTAACTGCCAAAATTTGGAAATACTGCCAATTCACAGAGTAGAGAATGAGTAAATAAATCATGGTATAGTCATGTGATGGTATATTTTGCTGTGATAAAAAATAATGCTTTACACATGCTCAATAACATAAGAAATTGGGTTACCATTAAATATTGAATGGAAATACCAGATACAAAATATACAGCAGGATTTTAAAATTCTGTAGTATCATAGAAATTATATACACAGGCTTAGTTTTTATTTATTTTTGAAAGAAAATATGCTATGAGATGTTGATGTAACTGCTCACAATTAATAAAATCATAGTGGGTTTATATTATTCTTTATGCATTCCAACTTTTTTTTCTAAAGAATACAGAAATATTAATGATTTAATCGTTTTTTTATAATTATATTTAAAATATTATGTATGTCATATAAAGATGTTAATCCTTTATAAAGAAGATACTTCGAGAAGACATATGGTTTAGCAACTGGGGATGTTGTAAATATCTAAAATCTAATTCAGCACCCCCCACCCCGCTTTTTTTTTCTGTATAGCTTTTAATGTATCACAATTCAGTATTTACTGGAGTTTGGCAATTAGATTTCATTTCATGATATCTTATATTAGCTTTAACTTAAGCTATTAATTGAGGCTTTAGCTCTGTCTTACTTGATCTTTGATGGTTTCTCAGTGTGAGACATTCCTGCTCAAGTCCCAGTGAACCCTCAACCTGCTGCTTGTCATCTAAACTTTGGATCATATTTAAGGGAAGAAACTCTGTTTCTTGTGCATTTATTTCACACCCTTGCTTTGATGAATCAATCTTGTTTAACATGAACTTTGAGTGCTTTTGTAAACCCTTCTTTATTCTCTCTTCTCAGTTCCATGTGTTCAACCAAAATGCCTTTGGATGATAGAAGCAGCTCAACTGTATTAAATCACCAAAACACCAGTCTAGTTCAAGAACACCTTACTTGATTACCGAAAGTCAAGTTGATCTCTTCCTGTAGTGAAAAGAAAGAAAGGAAGGGAGGGAGGGAGGGAGGGAGGGAAGAAGAGGCATTTATAAACTTTAAGTGAATCAGAACAAAATTTGCTTCTAGTTGAAATAAACCCACCTTCTTCCCGTAAATTCTCAGTTCTTCAGAGTATTGGGGGGAAACCCATTTAATGTGTTGAACGAATACATGTTGAAGTTCGGGCAGCAAAAGGTTGTTGACCTTTTTTTTCCGACACTGACAGTATTATATCACTCTGGTGTGTATTTATCTCTGTGCTATGTGTTGCAGGTACAGAGATGACAAAGACATAGCTTTGGCTTCAGCACTAATGGGGGATATGGACCCATAAACCTATACCGATAATTTCTTTAGTACTGTGAAGGGAATGTATGCACAGCATGTATGAGAAAACAGGCAAATCAAATATGAACCCAGGAATTCATGTGCTATTTCACACCTATTAAAAATATCCTTCCCTGGACTGTATTTTGTGCATCTTCATTAACAGTTGAACCAGATTTATTCCTTCTGACATCATTATTCCTTGAATTTCATTTCTTGTACATAATGCCATATTTTCATCACTATCACTATTAACAAACTAGGTTCAAGAATGGGGGAAGTGAAGTCTGTGTTCATAAAAGATTGGAAGAGATTTAATTTCCCTCAACATAATTACCATTGAACTCTCTGTTTCTTGCTGCCTACTGTCTTTTTTATTTATGGCAGGGATGGTTTTGTATATGCATTTCAAGCTAAACAATTTTCCCTTTGTTTGGGCTTTTGATTCTTTCATCACTTCGGTCTGCAGCTGGCATGTACTTAATCTTTTATTTAGCGTTTGCAATGATTGTGGAGACTGGCATGGACAAAATTTCCATCCCAGACTCAGGCAGCACATTTTGCGAACTTTTTCCCAAGAAAAAGTAAGTCATTTAGCTCTGAGGATTTTGCATTTGACACTCTAAGAAAAATTTCACAGGTTGTAAAGTCACTTTGAGTTTTTAAATTATTCTGATCTAGTAACAATGCTTATGGATTATCAGTTAGCTCTCATGTTGACATGTTTGAAATTGCTATTGTATTTTCCTAGCTTTGGAAGCACACACACATCCGTATAGAGAGATAATGATCAGCAATTCTTTGAAGATGCTGTTAATATTTTTTCCATGATTGTTTTATTCGTCAAAAAATGACTAATCCAACTAATGTGGGATTAGAAGGCTTTGTCACAATTTGGACAGATGTTTCTCCTTTTGGAAGCTTGATTTAAATGTTCTATTTGCTATTTCAAGCTATTCTGTTTCCATGATTTCATTATAGGAATGTTTATAGTTCTTATACTTTCCAAGGGTCTTAACATTGTTACTTTATGCTTCTTTCTGTAGCGGTCCAACCACCCAGCATCTCATGCTAATGACGATAATTTGTTTTTCTTTCTTTCTTTTTAATTTTTTTAAAAAATATTTTATTTATTTATTTGATAGAGAGAGAGAGAGCATAACCAGGAGGGAGAGGGAGAAGCAGACTTCCCGCCAAGTAGGGAGCCCAATGTGGGACTCGATCCCAGGACTCCGGGATCATGACCTGAGCTGAAGGCGGACGCTTAACCGAATGAGCCACCCAGGTGCCCCTTAAGGTATGTTTTTATTTTTTTTAAGATTTATTTTATTTTATTTATTTGACAGAGAGAGATTACAAGTAGGCAGAGAGGCAGGCAGAGAGAGAGAGGAGGAAGCAGGCTCCCTGATGCGGGCCTCGATCCCAGGACCTGCGATCCTGACCTGAGCCGAAGGCAGAGGCTTTAACCCACTGAGCCACCCAGGCGCCCCCCTTAAGGTATGTTTTTAAACTTCAACTGTAATGTCTACCTTTGTTCAGTTTGGAGAATAATTATCAACCCTAATCTACCACCTATGAATAGAATTTTCAAGGTAGAATATTCAACACAATAATGAAGTCCTTGGAAAATTTTTCTTTAACTGTGACTTTGTGACACAGAGAAAGATTTGACAATGAATTTGTTGTTGTTGTTTTTATTTGTTGTCATTTTATTTCTTTATTTTTTATTTATTCAGAGAGAGAAAGCATGCAGGCAAATGAGGGCGCAAGCTGGGGGAGGGTCAGTGAGAGATGGAGAGGCAGACCCCCACTGCAGGGAGCCCAATGTGGGGGCCCCAATGTAGCGATCGATCCCGGGACCCCCGGGATCATGACCTGAGCAGAAGGCAGACACTTAACCGACTGAGCCACCCAGGCACCCCCAATTTGTTGTCATTTTAAATAATAAAGTGTATGAAGTTACTGGGCATATACTAATTACTAGAAAACCAGTGTCTTGTATCCTCAATTACAAAAGAGATCAGAGTCAGTGGCCTCTAAATTGTGTATACATATCCATGGGGGGAGGGGATGAAAAAAAGTTCCACTGGGTTAGAAAAAAAAAATCACAGTTTTCGTATTTACTTCTTATTATTCCATTCTATTGGGTCATCTATTTGCATATGTCTTCTACATAATATATTTATATAGATTTATAATAATTTAATTTTCTGAGCCCCTTACATATTACTTTATGAATTTTGCTGAATTTGACTATCACTTAAGGTAATTTTAATGCACTGCTGAGAAGGACACAGTAAAGGACTGGAAAATTCAGCAAGTGAAAAATGATAGATGGGCAGATAGATGATAGAGAGCTGGAAGAGTGGATGAGCGGATGACTTGACGGATGGATGGAGAGAGAGAGATCTATTTAGAGCACCATCTTTCTCGGAAGGCTTGCAGCTAAAATTTAGGTGGTTCATGCTTAAAACAGTCGTGATCATCCTCAATACCACACCTATATTTTGTGTTCTATATAAAAGGGATTACAAGGTCCCTACCTTAATTTTTACTTTGTCTTGAAAAAATGATATAGCTGGTACAAATGACAGTAGGCTATTGACATATTCAGATAAACACATAACTATTAAAATAACGTAAATAATCTGCAGCCAGTGCTGTCTAAAATATTCTCATTTACTCCCGATACACATACTCTATTCCACACTCAGAGTAATTAACACTAAATGCCCACTCAGAGGCACGTGTGTGCAATGATTGTGGGATGGGTCACAGGTCTCTCTCTTGTATCTGTCATGGGCTAGCTTTAAGTCATTGAGCAAATAACTCACATTCTCTGAACCTCAGATGTCACTGCAAAGTAACTACCCTGAAGGAGTAGCATGATGATTTGATGCTACATAGGGCCTATGTGTGAGGCACACAGTAGGCACTCAATAAGTTAGAGCCACTAACTGCTAACAACTGTTAATGTCCTTGTGTTTGTGTTTCCACTTGGCTGGAGGAAATTTCGGTTAATATTGGTGCCATGAATCCAGCATTAATAAGCCTTCGTGTGCTGTCCTATCTCCCCTCTGTGATGAAAGCTCGGATTTATGACTGTGGCAAACCAGGAAATTAATTTCAGATCCAATTTTGCAATCTCCAGTATTCCTTTCTCCAGGTGTCTAAATGTTGATTTTTGACATCAATGTTCATACACCACATATGAGGAAATGATCTGGTATCTATCTCCAAAATTGTTGCTAGATCTCAGTGCTCACGGCTAATATTAAGAGTCCTCTCAGACTCATTTCTCCAAGTTTCTGAGTTCCTTGAACTTCGTCTAAGGTGGATACACATATCAGCCTTTCTCATTCTCCTTGCAAAATGAAATTTCCTTTCAGCCTTCTCCTCTGCCCAAAGCAGGAAACAACCTTCCTGCTCCCCAGCTGTTCCCACTGTGTTTCCACAATATTAGGAGGCACTGTCTGCAATTTGAAATCATTTTGGCTTATTATAAGGGCTCATACTGTACTTCATTAGCAGGGCTGCTGTGAAATTATGAAACATTTTGATGAAAATTACAAGATATTTAGACTTGTTTCTTGCTGAAAATATGCAAAGCCCTTCAGGGAAAATACAGGCAGATGGTGTTTGAGACATTTATTGTTTTCCTATGTATTTGTAAACAAATACTATGAATTAAAGAGTTCCAGAATGATCTTCAGGAAATCTAGCAGCAAATTAATATATGAACTGATACCAAATTAAAGAAACTGTGATACCCATTTCCATTCTACTAGTGTTTTTCTTTCCCATCTTTAATATTTTGAAAAGGTTTCAAAATTCGTTCAAAATTGATTGTTGAAAAGCTCCAGAAAAAGAAAAAACAGCAGCCTGTTTTTTTTTCCAAGGCATAATTGTTGTAACTCATGGAAGCTCTATAATTAATACTACCAAAAATATTATTTCTCATGTATGTATAGCAATGTTTGCTTGTATCTACCCAGAAAATCTTAGGTAGCACAAATCCACAGGCATTTAGAAATGAATTGAATTATTCACTTCTTACCATTTAAGGGTCTGAAAATGTAATTTATATCCTTTGTAGGTTCTCTCTGGGAAAGGGCTGTGATTTTTGGAAGCTTACAAGTGCTACCCTGAGGACTTCATTGGAGCAAGTGATAGCACATGAGTAACTGTGTAAAGGAAACTGTCCGTAGTTTCTAGCTACTTTGGCCATGTATTACAAGTCTCTAAGGCAAGAAATTATTTATTAGTTGTAATAGTCGGAGTTCAAAGAGGACTCTCATGCAAATCAACAAGGTATATTCTGAAAATACAAATCGTCCATATCCCTCCACCGATAGATCTAAACTTTTCCTTCTACTCTCCCTAATGTGATTTCCCCTTGTTCTCATGGTGATCTCCCTTCACATTCTATTCTTTCATTACTCAGTTTTGTTTACAGAAGGGCAGAGAAAAGGTCCAAATGGGGTATTTGATCACCAGAGAATGTTCCTAAAGACTGTAGTCAAAATAAAGCATCTTTTTTTTTAAAAAAGATTTTATTTATTTATTTCACAGAGGGAGAGAGATCACAAGGAGGCAGAGAGGCAGGCGGGGGGCGGGGGAAGCAGGCTCCCCACTGAGCAGGGAGCCCGATGCGGGCCTGGATCCCAGGACCCTGAGATCATGACCTGAGATGAAAGCAGAGGCTTTAACCCACTGAGCGACCCAGGCACCCAATAAAACATCTTTTTGAGAATGTCTTTGAAGATATGTTATTGATAAGCAATCCTATTTTAGTGCAAAACACAATTGCATCTTGACAGATTAATTTTCTCTGGTTGAAGATGAACACAAAAAACTGGGAGAAAACATTCTATTTTAGTGAAAAAGGTTAAGCTAGTGAATCATATTTTTTTCTGACTTTTACAAACATACATAGTCATTTTCCCCAATATTCTCATAAGAATTGAAGGTAGAGGGTGCCTGGGTGGCTCAGTGGGTTAAAGCCTCTGCCTTCGGCTCAGGTCATGATCCCAGGGTCCTGGGATCGAGCCCCGCATCGGGCTCTCTGCTCAGCAGGGAGCCTGCTTCCTCCTCTCCTTGTCTCTCTGCCTGCCTCTCTGCCTACTTGTGATTTCTCTCTCTGTGTGTCAAATAAATAAATAAAATCTTTAAAAAAAAAAAGAATTGAAGGTAGAAATTAAATTGCCTGTTCTTTTTCTTTCTCTCTCCTTTATTGTATTTTCCACATAGTCTCATTTTTACAAAAAGATTAATAAATAGACAACATTTCAGGAATTGCTGGGAGTTTATGAAAGAATATGAAGATGTTCCTAATGTCATGGGTAATAGTTAGGTGTCCCTCTTAAAATGGGTTGCTGATGAAGGATGAGCTGTGACTAGTCCAGATCCATTTTCTTGATGGACTGTCCCCCACAGGAAGTTTAGTGAAAATCATTCATCTTAAGCATTTCAATGTGAAGAAGAAACAGCCCCGCCTATTAAACAACTCCACAACTAGTGGAGGAGAGAATTACAATACGGTTCTCTAGGTCTTGAGTCAAAGTTTTAAGTACAAAAATAAAATTAGATAACGTTGCCTTAAAGAATACAAGCCTGAACGTCTCCTCTTGGATGACACTGATCCTTTCTTCTTTCGTTTATACCCTACTTTTGAACTGAGTGACTTAACTTATTCAAAAACATTCTTCAGATGATTTTTAACCTGCACCAGAGCCTCCTAATTGACTCACTTCCCAGTCTTCACCTTTCCACTTTGTCCGTAAGTAACCAATCAAATGTTTTAAAAATACGCTGCAGAAGTCAAAGCAGCACATCCTGCCAGCAGATCAAGGAAGATGCATAATTCTTCTCCAGACCCAGAAGACCCAGATCATCATCCACTTTCCTCTGTTCTTCACGAGAGCAGAAAAGCACATGGCGACATCACGGCCACCATCCTTCTTTGCCTCGTTAAGTGTGGAAAATAACCATAGACACATTACATGTGTTTTCTAGAACACAGTTCCCTTTTTACCCTCTTTTGGGCTCCTTCCCCGAAAAACAAGCCTAGCTATCTGAAGTTTAATCACATTAGCAGAACGAGGGAAAGGATTTCCAGACATAAAATTAAAACTTGGTTACTTCAGGATACATTTGCTTAAGAAAGCCTAGAAACCATTCATGATATAAAATTCCCTATAAGACGTTGAGACCAAACAGTAGCTTCTTTGGTGCCCCTTGCATGGGCCGCTGCAAACAAAGCACCTTCATGGTCATGGAACTCTGGAACTTAGAAGCATCCAGGTGCTTTGAGTTAGAGGATTTGTCACCTGATAATGAGAAAGTCTTTCTTCAAAAATAAAATTATACTCTAGAAATATGACTATCAGCAAATGAGGAGTAGTTTCTGAAGAGGAACCACACTTCCAGCTCCAAATAATTGAGCTTGATTAAACCATTCTGGAAGCCGGCAACAGAGCAAGTGTGGCAGGGCACCACTCTTTCTGATGTTAGGATGGTTCCTACTGGATTCCGGACAAACCACAGGTGCCTAAGATCACAGCCAGGTGGCTGGCATCTTGAGGAAATTCAAATTTAGTTTTCAGGTTCTTGAGTTTTATCAAAATAAGATATAGCCACATTTCTGAAATAAAATGGGGTGGGGAGAAGAGGGTGAAGAATTTTAAAATCATTGGGGTGCCTGGGTGGCTCAGTTGTTAAGTGTCTGTCTTTGGCTCAGGTCATGATCCCAGGGTCCTGGGATCGAGCCCCGCATCAGGCTCCCTGCTCTCAGGAGAGCCTGCTTCTCTCTCTCCCATTCTCCCTGCTGGTGTTCCCTCTTTCGCTGTATCTCTCTCTCTGTCAAATAATAAATAAAATCTTTTAAAAAAGAATTTTAGAATCATCAACACGTTGAGTGGAGAATTTTAAAATCATCTCACGTATCTCCCTTATCTTACAGATAATGAAAAATAGACCCCCAAATCAATGAGCACTGTGAGCTGTGCCACACCATCAATAGGGCATAATTAGAATCTAGTTCTTTCATTGGACTAACACTTATGGAGGTCCGGAGATAAAGTAGTCAACAAAATAATCTTTCCCCAGGCGGGCTGGGTTTTGAGTGAGGGGAAGAGACAAACGAATACACAAGTAAATAGAGAATACATATGAGAAAGATTTATGCAACGAGGGAAAATAAAATGGAGGATCAGGAATAGGGAGATAAGGAGGGAAGCTATTTTCTGTGGTGTTTCCAGGGAGAGCCTCACTAACACTTAAGTAAAAAACTGAAAGTGGAGGCACCTGGGTGGCTCAGTCAGTAAAGCTTCCAACTCCTGATCTCAGCTCAGGTTTTGATCTCAGGGTTGTGAGTTTCGAGCCCCCTGTTGGGCTCATTGCAGGGTGCAGGGCCTACTTAAAAACAATTACAGGGCGCCTGGGTGGCTCAGTGGGTTGAAGCCTCTGCTTTCGGCTCAGGTCATGATCCCAGGGTCCTGTGATCGAGGCCCGCATCTGGCTCTCTGCTCAACGGGGAGCCTGCTTCCTCCTCTCTCCTCTCTCTCTGCTTACTTGTAACCTCTCTCCTCTGTGTCAAATAAATAAATAAAATCTTAAAAAAAAAATCAATTACAAAAACGAAAAGTGAAGAAGTGGTCCACATGCTTATGTTCTCACTCCTGTTTAGTACTTTCCTACCAAACCAGGCTAACTTTTGGATTACTTACAATTAGAATATTTACTTGCATGAAACTAAGGCGGGCTTTGTATCATTGACAGTGTGGCCATTGAAAAGGTCACTTTCTTCCATCCAAGATGCTCCGGAAGTAGCTCTTTCAGGGGCCTTACTTCCTAACCACCTGAGCTAGCGGTTCTTTCTAGGTCTCCATTCCCCTTACTTCCCCATCACTGATGGTCTCACCTTTCACGAAATGCTTTTCTCTGCTGGATATTGAGAAATTACACAATTTGGATATACCTAATAGGTCTCCAAACCATCTCTCTTTTTTCTTTAAGATTACTTATTTATTTATTTGACACAGAGAGGAGATCAGCACAGAGAGGGGGATCAGCAGAGGAAGAAGGAGAAGCTGGCTCTCTGCTGAGCAGGGAGCCCGATGTGGGGCTCCATCCCAGAACCCTGGGATCATGACCTGAGCTGAAGGGAGACACTTAACTGACTGAGCGACCCAGGCGCCTGTCTCTTTTTGCTCTCTTCTCCATAAATTTCCTGCATTCATTTGGCTCCATATGAATTAGCTCAGGATGTTCTGTCTTCTTTCCCTGCCACACCCTGTATCAACTGAAACTTAGGCTTTGTGAATGGATTGCCTGGCTTTGAAACCCTCAGTCTGACCCTTCTTACTCAGTGATTTCATGGAATTTACTTGCCCTTTGGGGTACAATAATAATACCTATCTTCCAAAGTTGTTGTCTGGATGAAATGAATTTGGAACAATCCCTGGTGTATAAGCTAGATGTGTGTTAGCTATTATTCTTAGTCCTTAAATGTCGCCTCTGGTGGATGGCAGATTTTTAAATTAACATCTCAAGTTCTCAATGCTCTTCTGAGATTTACCTTCAGGTAAGTCAAGGTTTTTCTAGACCAAAACCTCTTACCCCAAATTACCATGTCCCAAACTATCATCCATTTTTCCTCTACAATTCTCTAGGGATAGGAAAAAATTAGTCTGAGTCTGCATGTGTCAAGAAAAACTCTCCCAAATGGGAAATTTTTTCTTCAGAACTGCCTCATTTCTTCTTTAAAAAAGTTAAAAGCCTAATACCTAAATACATCATTATTAATATGTTTTATATTAAAACGAACATTTTACAACTCAGTCTTGAAGCAGGACATGACATCTAAAAGACAGGGTCATAGGACAAGTGAGGAAAGGCAATTACATGACTCTTCTCATTTTCCCCTCTTTTCCTTTGCTCTAAATATGTTTTGTTTCGCTCAGCTGTGGTTGCTAAAGTAAATGAACAGCTTTGTTTTTGTAAATAAATATTCATAAATCTATATATGTATGTGTATGTATCTATAAAATGAAGACAATTTTATTTACCAGAAAATCTCAAGACTTTCTAGTAATCGCAATATTCAGAGTGAGTCAATGTTAGGCTTCCCGGTACTGGGGCTATGAAGTTGCTGGCCCCCCAACCCTCACCAAGCAGCTGCATCTCTTCTCTCAGGATTAGGTACGGATATCCTGCAAGCCACTCCCCTCCAGAGAGCACAAAAGAGATCAGAGAAGACAAGAAGAAGTGGGGAAAAAGAGGGCTAGACTTTGCACATTTGCCCTGTGACATATGTATACCCACAGTGCGTGTTCTATGCTGTGAGACCCCTGGGGCCGATAGCCTCTTTAAGAACACCTATAATAATATTCACATTATTTAGGGTTCCAAATAGGATTTGTGATTTTTCAAAAGAAGCCCCATGAAAAAAAAAAATGAGCCGTGTATAACATGCATAGATAGCAGGTATTAGAATATAACTCCTCCAAAATTTCTCATTGTCTGCTCTTAGGGCTTCGGATGAAACTGTCCCACACTCGTGATACCAAGTCATCTGTGAATAATGTTTACTAAAACTCTAGTCTAGAAACCAGTGTCCAAACACATATGTGTCTATATAAACCATATGACCTACGGGCCTCTTACGGTTCTGATTCTAATACACTGTGACGAGACCCAACCCTCGAAATCAGTGACAGTGACTACAAGAAGAGATGTATTTACCTGGTGGTACAGGTAAGTTTCAAAATTATGCTGCTATTTAAAGACAAGTGGATGAAGCTTGGCAAGTGTACAGGGTCAGCAAAAAGACTAACATTAACCTGATTTTCATTTCCTTTCTTTCTTCCAACTTTTGCTAATGTGTCAGTTCCCTTTTCCGCTGAGCATGTCCCTTAGAAATACTTCTACACTCATCATCGATAATGTGACTGCCACAGAGAAAATTCAGGCCAGTTACAATGCATGGTACAAAGCTATCTAAAATACAAGTGTGGGTGTTTCAGCTTGGGTCTTATCTCATTTGAAATTGAAATATGTTTGCAGTGCTTGGATGTGGGAAGATTAATTATCACCTCTGTTTCAAAATAAGCAGCAGTAGAAACCCATCACATGAAAATGTGGAAGTGACATTGTTGACAGCTAACAAGAAAGGTTTTCAGCTGGAAAAGGGTGCAAACAGAAACAAATGCATTCATATTTTTCATCTGCAGCCAGACAAAAGTGGTGTTTGATACTGGCTGAGCTTGCCTCAGAGAACGAGGGCCCTGTGTTAGTGAGGACAGTAAATGCAGCAGGATGAAGCATCGAGTTCTGCTTCCTAGTTCGATCAGCGATTGCACGTTTCCAAGGTCAGGACGTCTCTCGCTTCTTTGCTCCTCCTGGGCCCTCGCCCCCTGCAAGAGAGGAAAAAACCCTACAGAGTCTCACCACTGGCCGGCAGTGTGGCCTTAGGCAGAGAAATGCATTTCTCTGAGCCTCAGTGGCCCCATGTATAATGTGGACATACTAAGCATATGCTTAACTCAAAGTGCGGATGGATGGGAGTTGACTGTGCATTAGTGCCAACCAGTGGGGCGGCAGCGGGCATGCAGGAAGAGGTCCACACTTGTCAGCTGCTGCTGCTGTTGCAAAGTCATCTCACTCTGCTAGAAGACAACCCAAAACATTCTTCCTGGCTGAATGCAGCTCTCTGTCAAGGGGTAAAGGTAGTATGAGGTTCGCGTTCTCCTTCCTCCTTAAACTTCAGTGATTATAAGAGATCGTTATGATGCTTCATTCCAGAAAGATATGTCTTCTTTTTGTTGGTTGGTTTTAAGTGCCATCTCCGGACCCCCGTGGTTAATGTCAGATCTGAAAGGAAGGTTTCTTGGGCCCTTTGAGCACTGGCATTTTGAAGCTCAGGTCTGGTGACGGATCCCTTTTGTTCAAAGGAAGGGTTGGAGTTAGGAAGTCTGCTGCCTGTACCATACATTAAGATAATGAGAGGAAAATGGTATAAATTCAGATCATTTGGCCCCCCACCCCAACTCTTATTTCTCTCTCAATTTATGTTGCACAGTGACATAAAGTACCACCTTGGGAGGCGAGCCTGCCCTGTGGTTAATCATCCTGATACATGCTAAAATACCCCACACTATAATTTCACATGAACAGCTAGAGGTTGTGTTGAAACTGTCATGACTCACAGGAATCTGCTAATTTTGTCCTGTTCACCTTCATTCTATAACTTTGCGAGAATTTCTGCCAACATCAGCGGAGGTGGAGAGAGAGAAAGAAAGAGAAAAAGCAGCGCTTTGTGAAATGGCACCTCGAGTCTGTGCCATTGAGAGTGTCTTCCCGATTCCCCAGGCAAGCCCTTTCTGAGCCACTCCAAGCCCTCCAGAGACAATGTCTTTTTTATGAGAGTTAAGCTTCCTTCTATTGGGCTCTCACATCTTCAGCAATGGTAATCATTCTCGAAGCTGGAAGTGTTATGTGCTAGCTGGATGTTGCTGGTGCTGAAAAAAGCAAACAAAGTCAGCCTGATTGTTTGAGGTTGGGATTAGTCTGGAGTGCACAGAGAAACATTTTAAAAGACTTATTTTGACTATCGAAGTGAATCAATATGACAGCAGTCGTCGGGGGAAAAATGCGCACCAGGCAAACACACAAACATCACACAGCCACCAGCTCCAGCGACTTTGGGAGCACGTTAGAGGGGAAATTGTTTTCCCGAACATCAGTGAGAAAGAGGGCAGTTCTCCAAGTTATTTAGGAAAAGGTACAACCACAGAGTGGCATCCAGGATGACATAAAGGTCAAAGGAATTCGGAACTAAATTCTTACAGCACATAATCTCATTGCATTATTCGGTGGTTTGAGACCCATGTATCTGTGAAAATGTATTACTTATAAATCATTCTTGGGTTGGCCATTATGCCCAAGAAACTGATAGTAAGGAGGGTAATTTGGGGTAGGAAATTGGGGGGAAAACAAACTGACACATAACAAAATAAAAGCAAAAGCAAAATTAACTAGTTATGGTATCACACATGGTATCACATAATAATAAAAGCAGTTTTAGAGTTCAACTCAACCACCAAAATATCTGAGTTTATGAATGCAAAGCTGGACCGTTTCAATTATGCTGTGAGGGGCCATTGTAGACTTGTCATTCAGATGAGAAAACTCCTATTAAACTGGCACAGAAACTGTATGACTCTCACCAAAATGCATGAAATTAAAGATGGATTTTCACTATTACTTCCAATAATCAAATTTCTATTTAATCAGTTTGAAATGTCATATGGTTGCCATTTTCCGAGAGAAATTAAATCTTCCAGCACTTATCCTGGTAAAATGTTGATGTCTACTTAAACACAATTTGCATCTCCCAGCTCTTTTTGTTAAAAGACAGAGCACAAAAATCTACTCACTTCAGCACAAATGAATATTATTTGGAAATAATCATCCTCAATGTGTTCCCAAGAGGTA
The DNA here is from genome assembly GCA_002007465.1 of Ailurus styani. NCBI lineage: Eukaryota > Metazoa > Chordata > Mammalia > Carnivora > Ailuridae > Ailurus > Ailurus styani. The sequence continues at coordinate 1,102,854 of LNAC01000444.1, read as the reverse complement.
GACACACATTGCTGTGTGATATATTCCAAATTTATAGACATGAAAACAAAGTGGGGTAATTTCTTCCTATTACTTAGAAAGGAGTTATACAAAATACTCTTTCAGATCATCTGGAGGAAATGTATGAAATCATATTTTAAAATATTTCTAAAGGCAAATATTCAAAGGCAAATATGTTTTTCCTACATATTTATGCCTACATTTCTCACCTCTTAGTAGTTAGATTCCTACACAAAACAACAAAACAAATTCCAGATTTATTATAGAAATAAATACTAAAAAATCACAGAGTTAGCAGAGTAAAAGTATGCTAAAACAGTCATCTTGTTTGAGAAGCATCGTTATGATTTTTAAGGCGCATGCTCCGAAGCTCCTACCAAGCATGGAGCATTCTCAGAGGAAAGCCTGGGCCTCATACCCCCATCAGGGCCAGAGCTGGTCTGAATCGGACGCCCCTTCTCAACACCAGACCTGCTCTGTGAAGTTCCTGATCTAGGCTTCTCAACGAGGGAAAATTTGTCCTGAAATATGTTAGATAAAGTCGGCCTAATCCTGTGGTTTGATTTATCTCTATTCTCTCCATATCAAATAATTCAGGCCTTAGGTTTAGAAAAGAAGTATTATTATTCATTCTTTCAATATTAAATAACATTTGGTTTTATATGAATATATATTCCTAGATAACTTTCCCTATCCCTTCACTGAGAAAAAGCCTGAACCCCAAGTATAGTTTTTGTCTAAGAATGCTTTTTTTTAGGGATCGTAGACCCTTTAGTGGTCAGGGTCATTGTGGTCATGAATGATGCCAAAAAAAAAAGGCTCATGAACATGGGAAAGAGGGGGCAGAGCTGAGACCAGGAGCAACAGCCTACGCCTTGCCCCTGCTTTTCTCCCTTCTCCCCCACCTGTCTCCAGCAGCTTCTAAGGTCACACTGTTCCAACAAGCCCTCCAGAGAGGAAATAGCTCTTCCCACCCACTTCACTGTCAGCAAATGGAGGGGTGGTGGGAGGTGGACAGAACTGGTTTCTGACTGGCTTAGCTTGAATACAGGCTTAACTCTATGAAGGTGATATAATTGTCAGACCCTCCTGAACCATATGTAAAAGAGAAAGAGTTCCCCAATAGGAACTGGTTGGAAAAAAATGGTGATGAGGGTGTGTGGATATTAACCAAAAAAAAAAAATTGCTAAGGAAGTGAAGATGACGAAAAGTATTGATCCTTGCTCCACCTCCCTGTGCTATGGACAGACTGTGGCTGTTAGGGAGAAAATTCATCATCCAAATAAACACATTCATATGTGTTTTGATTTCTCTGTCTCTTTCCAAATATACCCATTCTGTGGAGAAACATAAAACTACCTCTGTGTGCTTTCATCGCCTGTGGTGAGTCCTAACACAAAGAAGACAGAAAGCTCAGAGACCTCACCCGGGGTATCGGTGCGTTGTGTTCTGGATGCTGACAATAGAGAAACCAACTCGAACTTTCCAAGGAAAAATGGGTGTGAACCAGTGCAGTCCATAGGAGAAAATGAATTCCCAGATCAGACGTGAGTCCTGAAACCCACTTGGTGTGAATGAGCGGTGATTCTAGACTTTTATAATTACCACAACATACAAAATGGAGTCTGAAGGCCATCAGGGACTGAGACAGAGGAAGTTTCCTATTCCAGCTCCTCCCCCCTCATCCCCAGTCCTGCCACTGGACTTCATAGAGATTTCATGAAAATTAAATGGGCTATAAAAATGTCTATCAAAAATTATAACACAGAGACATTGGATAAAATTTAGTTCCTTTATTTGATCCTTTTTTTTCCCCCAGAACAGAGTTAACAGAGCAAGACTGAGATTGCTATCCTAAGAAATGCCTGCTTGCCAGGTTGGCCCTTGGCTGGCATCTAGGAATTTGGATTTTATGAGAGTGCTTACCATTGCCTAACTGATAATATTGACTCGTGCCTAAAATGTACAAACTCTATGGTTTATGCTGAACAAAACCCTCCCTTTTGTCCCCCTGGAAATCTCAAATTTTTATGCATGTCTGGCAGAGGGTGCTGATCTGACCAACCCCCAGTAAAAACCGTGAGTACTGAATGTTTAAGGAGCTTCCCTGATTAGACCACATGTCACAATTTAATGCTAGAGGAATTAAGGAACTAAGTGACTCCACGGGGAGAGGACTCTTGGAAGAGTGGACCTGGTTTTGCCCCATGTACATTTTCCCTTTGACAATTTGGCTTTCATTTAATAGATCTTAGCCATAAGTACAACTCTATTTTGAGTTCCGTGAGTCCTTCTAACAAATCACCAAGGTAATACTGAAGGCACCTGACCCAGCTTCTGACTTCCTAGACACTTGCTTCAAATTCAGTTAAACTTTCTAATATCTCTCGTTTACCACCCTGTGGTTGATTTCCTGTAGATTCTACACAAATCCCACATGCACAGAAAATATAAACCTGAGTTTATATCCTGAGAGTAAGAACAGTCATGTTTTCTATAATTTGCTAGTGGAGTTAGTTAGCTAGATAAACAAAATATAACTATATATTGCATATATAAAAATTTCAATTTCAAGATCTAGTTAAGTCAACATATTTGATTATTTTACCTATGCAACTGATGTCCAAGTATTTATATCATAGTTGCAACTTTTGTAGTCTAGAAAAATTTTAAGGTGGGTATAAGCAAGATGCCTGTATAAACCAAGCCAAAAAGAAAAAAAAAAAATCAACACAACTCATAGAGTGCCTAGCTTTTGAGCAATGCTCATTTATAGTGCTATTTCCAAAATAAAATAACTGTAAAGACTACCTCAGAGAAGCTGGCTGAGGTGACTTGGTGAGTGGAATTATTTTTACTTTGGACTCCTTCTACTTATAGCTCATTATTTCCCCTCAGCTGATAACATTAAACTCTCTATTCTCATGTTTTTCTGGGTAAAAAATAAAATAAGTTTTCTTTATTACTGAACGATTTTTTTCTTATCTTACTTTGTCATTAAAAATGGTCTAGGACACCAGGTTTTACCATGAGCAGATAATGTTCTTAGAAGATAGGAATACAGGTCTTTTCTCTTTCTGAAATGAACAAGCTCTACCAGCATAGAAAGTCAAAGGCTCACTCAACATTCATAAACAGGAGTTAATAGACTACTTTTGGTGGCTTAATGGAGTCTTGAGACTTTAGAAGACTGCAGAGCACAAGAGCTATACGCACATGCACAAGCCCTCTGGTTTCTCTGCCAAGGGCACAAGATAACATGCACCGTCCATGTCTCTAAGAGCCCTCTCGTCCTCCCAAATGTGCAAAAACTTTTCTTTCAGCTTTACTGAGATACAGTTGACAAACAAAAGTGTACGTATTTATTTGCTAAAGAATAAAGCACAGAAGACCAGCCACAACAGGAATGGGGCACCATATGGAAGACAGATGGAGTCAGTGAAACTCCTTATCCTTGAAACTTGCCATCACTGCTCCATCCCCTCCTTCTCGCTCAGCTCCTACCAGCAGACAGGACTCTACCCTCTTTCCATCCAAGAAGGTAATATTATTAGTGAAGGAAGTAAATAGGGGTAAGAAAATATGATTTTGTACTGTGGTTAAAGTCAGGGATAGTTACAAAAACCTGAGAATCAGGGGAGCATGTTTTTCTCTCCAAGGAAACTGGCCAGCTTGAGAGGAAACATGTAGGAATTTGTGGCTGGCCTGATGAAAGAGCCATGTGTCTACCTGACCATCCAATAATGGATCCCTTCACTCACCTCGTGCCACCCATAGGCTCAGGGCTTCTAACCCATGTTTTATGCTTTACTGATAAACAGTCTTTTATTATTATTTTTTATTTATACTTTATTGATATAATTATTTGTAAGCAGCCAAATATCATGAGACATTGGACAACATTCGAAAATGAAAGCTAATAGCCAAATACCCCTAAAAGGAGCTCAGAGGAAATAGAAACGAATATGTAAAAACCTTAAATACGCTCAGAAAGACAGAACGAGAATAAGATTCTATTTAAAAAAAGAGAGACCTTCAGAGAATAAAAAATGCAGCCTTCAAATGTTAAAGATATGATAACAGAAACAAATATCATTCACAGAATGGTTGAAAAATGGAGTTGAAGAAATCTCACAGAAAAGGAACCCAAAATTCAGAAGGGAAAAATATAGAAAAGAAATTTTTAACTAAAGGAACAACCTAGCAAGTTCAACCCCCAACTGTACAGGATCTAAAAAAATAAAAATAAAATAATAATAATGTGGAGAAAATAGGTAAGAGAAAAAAAACATTAAAGAAATTATGTATGGTTTTCTTTCCTAACTAAAAGACATGCATCTCCAAATTTAAAGGGCATGTCAGGTGCCAATATAATGGATGGAGAAAGATTCACAACAAGACACACCAATGTAAATTTTTATAACATCATGGAGAAAGTAGAGATCCTAAAATAGAGATCCTATTTCCAGCCTGGGGAAAATAACAGATAACACAGATACGAAACTTAGAAAATACATTCCAGTTCTCAGAACCAATACTAGGACCTAGAAAATAAGGGGGAATAAAACTTCAAGACCATTTAGGAAAAGTATTTTCGACATAGAATTCTGTATATACTCAAACATTGACTCAGGGGTTGAATGAATGTATTTTTAGTCACACAAAGGATCAAAAATCTTACTTCTTTTCCCCCCATTTTGTACTACTGGAGCATGTGCTCAGTAAAATGAAAAAAGTAAACCAAGAAAGAGAAAGAAATGGAATCCACAAAAATAGGGTAATCTACAGTAAAAAAAAAAAAAAGGCAAAGGAAATCCCTACAGTAATGACGAAAAAGAAATAACAGGGGGAATGCACACCCTAAAAAGGATGAGACAATAAGCGAACCATTACTGTCTAGTGGAATGATAAAATTAGATGTTTGTCCTCCTCAGGGGACATGATGTGACTGCCTGGAACGGCAGCCCTTTGTGAGAACCTCTCCACTGTACACCTAGAAAATGGGTATAATGGCCTTGATGTTGGGTCAGAAGAAGAAACGTATAGTAGAGCACCACAGGGAATTGCTTTAACTTGGTTCCCAATCTCTGGAGTCTCCAAAGGCCCTGTGGTCAGTCCCTGTGATCAGGTTCCAACTAATCTTCCAATTATGATGTGTGACAGTCTTTAGGTGGTACCCAGAGGAATCTGGGTATGATTGCTTTGCACTATTAGAGTGATATGTTTCTTCATTTGGAAAATGTTTATGAAGTGCATTCTCTGTCCGAAGCACTAATCTATGTGCTTAGGATACATCCAGGAACAAACGGACAGAAATCCCTGCCAACATGGAATTTGTATTCCAATGCAGGTGTTGTAGGGACCACAGGGTGTTGTCAAGCAACAGAAAAAAAATGATAGGTTGATAAACAGGAATATTATAGAGTATATTAGGATGTGATACATGTTATAGAAAGAACTGGAACCAGGCAAGGTGGGTGAGGAGTGCTGGGGGCTTTGGTTGTAATATCAAATAGGGGTGAGCAGTGTAAGCTTCATTAAGATGATTTTTGAGCAAAGATTTGAAAGAAGTAAGAGACTTTATCAGGCAAATATCCGCAGAAGTGTGCTTGAGGCTTGAGGCTTGAGGCAGAGGGAGCATACACTATAGAAGAACCCAATGTGGGGGCATGACTGGCATGTTGGGTGAAAATAAGGGAAACATTTTTACTGGAGACATGTTGTGTTCAAGGATACTTCTCCTCCAGCCGGAGTGCACTCCATTCAATTTCCTTTTCTGGCCCACTCAGACTCTAGGGCATGCTTCTCTCCTCCGATCCTCTCTAAAAAGAACCACCATTTTGAGGAGAACTTTATGTAATCCCCTTTGGGTTGGGAACCTCTGAGGAAAGGTGGACATAACATCTCCCCTCGTAGCTGAAGAACCCAATATTCAGAGAGCTTGATTCCTTAAATCAGATGGCCCAAGTCCAACACCAAATTTTTCACTGCAAGCCCACTGGTCTTTCTGTCTTTGCCTCTGATGTCCTGGATTTGCTGTTCTTGAAGAAATCCTCATCCAGTCTCTACTTGGGGAATGTGACGGAAAGAACAGGAAATGATAGAAATCAGGGAAAGATGGGAAGTATGCTGACATTTAAAAATAAAAGTTTGAGTAAAATGCAATGCCCATTGTGTCTCCATTCAGATGTGGATATTATACTGCTGTCACTAAAAAAATCCAGCTGTTTCCTACAAGCACACACACACAGACACACACACACACACACACACAGACACACACACATACACACACACACACACACACACACATTTATGAAACAAAGCCTTCTCCACACTTCTTTCCCCTACTCTCTGCCTTAGGAGTGACAGAAGTTACTTAGCCCCATATAGAAAACACAAGTGTACAGCATCATCATGACTAAAAGTCTCCATGAATTCATGCATTCTCCATGAATGCACTGTATATACTTTCTGTTTTAACGATGGCAGGTTGTTCTGAGTCTTCAGTGACAAGGTTGTATAAGCTTATAGTTTCCCTCTCAGTCCTGTTTCATTACATCAAGGATCCATACGTGTGACCTATTCATAAGCCAGTGTGAGGGGTGAGGTAAGATGCAAATTGCAAAAATCGCCCCCAATAACTGTTTTATAAATTTGTATGCATGTGTGAAGGACACGAGAAATAGCTAGATTTTTTTTCTTTGTTCATACACTAAACATTCCCTTTCCTCTTGTCTTCAGCTTCTATTCCATACTAGCTCTGGAATATGACGGTATCGATTTCAATTCCCTACGCCCTGACAACATCTTTTTCAGTGGTCCCTTTTTAAAACTTGCCTTGAATTATCCTAATTTGAGTGTGCCATCTGTTTCCTGCTGGAAACGTGACTGATAAAAGCACCATCTTCCCCTCTACTAAGCCCATAGAAATGATAAAGTATAAAATGATAAAAGTAAAATGAAAAACTGGCATTCAAATGGGAAGATAAGTACTGCTTTGGTCCCATAGTGAAAGAGGGACACAAAGAGTAATCTGGCCTAAAAAGCAAATCTATAGAACCTCAAGCAAGTAGAGAGCTCTATTCCTATAGGATAAAGGAGGTTAAAAGTTCCTCATATGAATAAGCTAGAGCAGACTGGACCCAGGCTCCCCATGCGAAACGCGAGTCCACGGCCTCCCTTTTCTGTCTACGACAGGAAACCGAAAACTACGCTCTCAATCTTACCGTGAATTCTGGCTGCCTCTATAAAACTGAAAACTGGGGGAAGAAGGTAGTGGACATATCCTGGTGGATAAAGACGAGACACTCTGACTCTCTGTGACTGCCACTTCCTAAATCATCACTCTATCAAGATTTCTGAGCTCCTGGTGTATGACCAAGTCAGATCAGGAGTTCTAGAAAGATAAGCAGAGGTGTTTATAAAACTGCTTGACATTGTGGAGTTGGAGAAAAAAGGAAAGAAGAGTAAGAACAGGAAGGAAAAGAAGGAAGTTTTCTTTTTGATGAGCAAAGAGATGTGGACTTCTTCACAGTCAGTGAAGCAGTCAGTGAAATCAACCAGAAGATTAATTCTCCCTAGAAAAAAAGGAAAGGAAGGAGGGAAGGAAGGAAGGAAGGAAGGAAGGAAGGAAGGAAGGAAGGAAGGAAGGAAGATTGGATGAAAATAACAGAGTACTCAAAAATGACGTTCGTATCGTGCATATCATTAAATAGTGTTACATAAATAATATGAAATGACAGTATATTAAAAATAGGACAATCCTTATAAGAAACATATAGAACAGATTCTTAGGTTCAAAAGTAGTACAGCAGGGGTTGCAGAAAAAGAAGACAGAAAAAATGAAGAGGCAAAAGGTCACTGAAGAGAGAGCAGCTAGGAATCTTCTCGGCAGAAAGACTTGTGTCCTCAGACTGAAGGTGCGAATCAGGTGCTGAGGAAGAAAAGTAGGAAAGGAGTCTGCATCTCTTTCTTAAAGGCAGATGTGATATTAAAAATATTTAACAGCCCAAGTGACACAGGCATCCACGCATGAGAGGGATGTTAGCTTTTGTGTTAAAGCAGGACTCAGAATGCCCTTTGCTAAAGTTCTTTGAAAAAGCATCTATTGAAAATGCATAGAGAAACCTGGAGGTTTCAGGGAATGGGCTGAATATTGTCAGGGGCTTGGGCCCATAGCTATTTACCAAAGGCTATGGAAAGATTTCAACATTTTCCCAACCAGTATGAGCACACTGATAGACAGGGATATCATCTCCTGCCTACATTACCTGTGCTAACAAGTTCCCTTCTCTCTGTTCCAAATACAATTGCTGCTTCACCGCTCCTTATCGCTGTTTGCCTAGACAATGGCAACATTCTGCTAATTTTAAATCCAGATCTCCAATTCCTTTCTTCATAGCTCTGTCTAGTGATCATTCAAACCCTGCCCATTAGTGTTTTCACTTGCTGAACTTTTGATTAATACCACCACTGCCGATAATAAAAATAGGTAATACTTGCTATTTTTGTATTTACTTCTCCTCTGATACTCTGTTGTCTCTTTTAGGTATTAGATAGTGTTAGCCTTTCTGGTTTTAGAGAAATTTCAAAAAATGTGACATTTTGACATTTGTATGTTTAGTAGAGCAAAGACACACTTTGGGGGGACTGGGAGTAGAGAGGCGTATTGAAAGCAGCAAAGTTTCTGAACCAGTTACTCAGTATTAAGAAAACATTTTAAAAACATATTTTTAAATTAGCTGAAGGTTTGGAGGAGAAAGCATCACTTATGTTTTACTATAAATAATGGATTTGTGCAATCTCACATATGACAGTAGATCTTAATTGATAACTACACAGAAAGGAGTAAAATCTCAATATTTAAAGATAATCCCATCCTGCCATTTTCGTTTATAGCATTGTGTTTTAACGTGACAATGGGTCATGTTTAGTGTTTCCCATCATTTCTACAAGGATTTGAGGATGTTTTTGGCTCAAGCATAAATCCAACTTGCATGTTATTAAATCAAACAGTAAAACCAAAACCAAGTGATTTGCTAACACCTGTATCCTGGGGATCGTTTCCCGTGCTTTCAATGAGCACCTGTCTTCTGTCATACACAGATAGCAATTCCCTGCTAAGTCAGACACTTGACACTTTAAAACACATTTGGAAGGAAAAACGACCCTGCAACACACATGTCAATGTAACCGCAGTGGTCAGTTAGGGGTAGACAAATTATTTTTTGGAGGATTTCTTAGCATTCTCCTTTCGAGTCCAGGTCTCTTTACAACAGTTTGATGGCTTTCTTTAAAGATCTGCATTTCTACTATTAATCCATTTAACCTGAAGTATATTCAGTCGATCTTCATTTTTTAATGAAAGCATCTATTTCCACAAAGCCATTCGTAATTTAGCCCCATAGTGATTCCTAAGTACAAATAATAGTTGATGACTAAAGAGGGATGAACGATTTTAAACAATTCTGAATGTAATTTTAGAAACAATGGAATAGGATATTAAAACTCATGACTATCCAAGAAAATCAAAGCTGCATGCGTGATTGATATAAACCTACAGATGCATTTATAATTTTTGTTTCTTCAATTTTTGGATTAGGTAAACAAAGTTTTTTCACAAGAAAAATTAGTGTTAACTAACAACATTTTCAAATAATATTCATAATATATATAAAATACAATAGTACCTGTATGTATATGGCAATGCATAGTAATATCATATTCATTATTATTATGTCATCATAATAATTGTGTAATAATATTTGTCTGATAATAGCTAAACCTATTTAATGTGTGTTTTCAAACCAGAAAGTAGTATTTCACTCAAGGAATGAAATTCTAATACATGAATTTAAGCAACTAGTGGCAAGCCCATAAAAATATTAAAGATCCTGAATTACATCATGTTGTGATTTAAGTATAAGCTATTTTGAAATAAAAATAAGAGACAAACATTAACCAAAGTGAACATATTTGTTCCTAATTAGTTTAAAAATGACACATAACTATTGCCTTCTTATTCAAGCAATTTTGAGATAAAGTTTTTAATATTCCCATTAGAATTATATCCCAAGAGGAGCAGGAATTATTTTCTTTCTTTCTTTTTTAAAGATTTTTATTTATTTATTTGACAGAGAGAGACACAGCGAGAGAGGAAACACACGCAGGGGGAGTGGGAGAGGGAGAAGCAGGCTCTCTGCTGAGCAGGGAGCCGGATGTGGGGCTTGATCCCAGGACCCTGGGATCATGACCCAAGCCGAAGGCAGACGCTTAATGACTGAGTCACCTAAGCGCCCCAGGAATTATTTTCTGTTTTATTCTCCTTTGTATTGCCCGGACCTAGTAGACGCTCAATAAATATGTATTGCATGGCAAAGATTAGGTATTCAATAAATATTTACTTGATTTTTCTGTTGAAATAATCTCCAGTACAAACATGAACCTTAGAAGGACAAAATGCTGATCCCACATATAAGACTTCATTCCTAAACATTTTGAGGGACAAGGGGTTCTATTCTTGGTATATGGAGAAAGAATATAGCAAACTGAAAGCATGAACAGGTAATTCAAAATACAAAATACCAAAGAATATAGACAATTGTTAAACCCTAACAAAACATTCAACCTTGGTAATAAATAAGTGTTCATAAAAATGCAAATAGTTTATTTTTTCCTTATGAAATTGGAACTTTTAAAAATGACAGTAACGAGTCTGGACGTGAACAAACAAGACCGAATTAGTAGCAATTCTAAAGAACCAAAGAAATCCCTTTTTGAACGTATAAGTAAGTATTTACCAAAAATAATTGTTCATAGAAATCCCTAACCAAGGGTACTAGTCTCTAAAAACTATTCACTATTAAAAAGAATCGGGACTACGAAGGGGAAAAAATGGCCAAGTTCAGGTCTAGGGCAGGAAATCTTATCATACCAGAAAACAAGGAAGTTTATCAAAGAGTATGGGATCATGTCAAAAGGACAAACAGCCAACGCAAAGATTCCCACAGGCCAAAGATGGGAGGATTTTAGAATCGTAGCACCAGGACAATTTTTAAAGAACTTTAAAGAACATTAAAGAACCTTTAATGAGAAAACAAATATTCTTGGGCGCCTGAGTGGCTCAGTGGGTTAAAGCCTCTGCCTTCGGCTCAGGTCATGATCTCAGGGTCCTGGGATCCAGGCCCACATCAGGCTCTCTGCTCAGCAGGGAGCCTGCTTCCTCCTCTCTCTCTCTCTGCCTGCCTGCTTACTTGTAATCTCTCTCTGTCAAATAAATAAATAAAATCTTTTAAAAAAAATATTCTTGGTTGATTTCTAAGTTCTGTTTTGTCTGTTAAATTCTACTACAATTTATAATTTTGTTGAAAATGTCATGTCTCTTTTGATCCCAGTTTTGTGTGCCTACCTTTTTTCCCACTTTTTTATATACACATATAATTTATGACTTTTCTCCCTACATTGCTGAAAGTTATATTAACAACATATATTGTTTTTTAGATTATATAATTTACCAAGTGAGAAAGACAGCAAACTTTTTGAATAGCAAAATGTAACTGAAAATATGTCACTTAGTTTTGGAAGAGACTGGAAAGAAATTTTCTATAAAATATTTTTTAAGGTATAGGTATTATTTCCTGATTATATCCTGATACACATGATTGCTGATTACTTATAATAAAACAGTACAATCAGTAATGTGGCATTCTTTAGAAAAATAAATGCAATATGCTGATAACATTGTTAGGATGCTGCTTCAGTTACACAATTAGTTCTTATAAGCTTAGAAGGAACATAACAGGAATCTCAACTGGCCTTTATTATATTTTTACCGGATAAGAAATGCCATACATCGTCTCTGGACCCTGGCAGCCTGCGGTAACCATTTATGTTTCTGGAATATTTTTAATGCTTTATTAATAATTGAGGGTATTTCTGCCTATCAAAGTTTCTTTTTTTCTTGCTCTGTTTGTATTCCATTTTTACAACTTCACATTTTTAGGAAATTGTCTAAGATTACATTTCTGCATTTTTTTATGCTAAGGATGGCTGAACAAATATTTTAAGGTTATATTTCAAAGAAAACAATGTAATATTCTGTTTCAGCTGTAATATGAACACCATATTATTTCAGATTCATCAAAGACTGGATGTGTAACCAAATTTGTGGAGAAGATGGAAACCTTTAATATATTAAAGTGTTTGTTTATAGCTTTTAAACTTGAAATCAATAACTCATACTATTTTATTACAAGTGAATTAATTATATTTATAATTTATACATTCATTACTTTAGTGCTTAGCAAAGGCTAAACACTTACATTTTCAAAAGTATATATTTTGACAAAGTTTTCCTTTTTATAATAAAATAATGACTTTTACATCACTTTATTCAAACTTAGATTTTAATAAGAAATTTTGAAACTTGCTTCTGGTATACCATTGTTTTGTTGTTCGATATATAAAAATCTTATCTCCTACGGTGTTGGAAACAGATTCCACATTAGCCCTTAGTGGCCTATCATCGATCTAACAAGGCATCCATCACTGTCTACCTGGATTAAGATTGGCATCTACAGAAGCCTCGGTAAAATGATCCTGCCTTCTCAGTCCCAGTCCGCTTACCCATCCTGATTCTACATAGATTGCCAAAAATGCACAATTTAACAAACTAGGACATAGGATCATTTTAGAGAAATTGGCACCCAATTGCTCAGGGCTTTCTGCCACACGTAATGTTAAATTTGACAGAATTTTTTTCCTTCCAACTAATAGTTTACTCAAATAATCCTTAAATTCCACATGAAATTACTATCTTTCCTACGATCAATTTACTCCCAAAGCAGGGAAACTAAAGGAGATGGCTTAGCTTAATCAAGGAGATTAAACAGCAAATTTCAAATCAAATCCAATCAAATGCCAAATTAAGTTTGCTCTCTCTTTCTCTTGGATTTTTCACTTAAGTTATTTTAGAGAATGTGGGCAACTCAAAAATGCATATTCCTCAGTGCTTCTCAAACTTGACCATGAGTAAGAATCGCCAGGAGAGCTTGGGAAAACAGATTTCTGGATCCCTCCTGCAGAGATACTAAGTGTGACTGAGTGTGGGAGGGGGTCTAGAATTTGCATTTTTAAACAAGGTTCCAGGTAGAGCCGATGGCCAATTGGAGCAGCTGGAGTCTGCATTCCCAGTTGAGTTTTTAGACACTGAACTCTGCCTAATCAATTTTCCCCTTCCCGCCACTCGTCTTTAGTTTTAACAATACCTCCTTTTATATCAGTTTTTATTTTCAAATGTCCAGGAAGCGTCTGTCCACATGCCATCCCTTCGTCCAGGAAACGGCCTTCAATAATTTTGCTTATCATTTCATAGAAGGAAATACTAACATGGAGGCAAGTTTAAACGGCCTACAGGTCAAGGCCATCGCCCCCCCATACGTTGCTGGAATCATAAACAGCTTCAATTCAGTATCACACACACAAAAACCTCTTCGCTTTGGGCGATAATGTTTATGTGTCACAGTCCAAAACAAAAATGGCTTTTTCTGGTATTGCCTGTGAACTTGAAAAAATCTGTTCCTTTACTAAACTTCTAAGAAAGAAATGATACACTACTCATCTTCTAATAATCATCATCAGCCCTGTGGGATCGTGTTCCATAGATTTAAGTGCTTAGGTTAGTTACCAGCTTCCCTGTATGTATGTGTTCCTTGCAGTATTTTACCACTAGACGGAGGATAATAGCAGACACCAATATTTTGCAAATGATTTCTAGGATGAAAACATTTCTAATAACATGAAACCAGGGTTCCCTGAACATCTGGCACCAGAATTCTTCCTGGGAAGAAAAAGGTTGCTTTGCTGAAAACTATCTTGATAAGTCAATGGAAACTGAAGATAAGGTATCAAGGGAGTTCAAGCAACAATAACAAAAGAACCATTTTCTTAATAAACATTTCTGTTACCTCCTCTGTGCCAAAAACTGTTCTAAGTGCTTATACATATTAATTCATTTGATCATCAATACTACATTTGCGAGATAGGAATTCTTTTCTCCTGCACTTTACAGAGTGATGAGACTGAGGTAGAGAGGTAAAGTCACTTACCTGAGGTCACTTCCCCTGGAGGGGATGGTGCTGGGATTCCAACCGAGGAAGCCCCACCCCACCTACCATGCTGACCCTATCTGATGAAGAGGAATTTTGTAGGTGTTTGTTATTTGTTCTAGGAAAAAGAAGAGGGACAATGGGAGGGAGAATGAAGCAGAAAGGGAAAAGAACCAGAGAAAAAAATGCAAAATCTGGAGGACAATGAGGCATGAGCTCTGTTTTGGTAGAAATGAGACTAAAAGGATTTTCAAGACATGGAGTGTTTAATCCGAAATGCTATATTCTTTTTTGATCAGAATACCTTGTGACCCCTCCTCATGACCCCCGCCCAAGTCAACAGTAAATATAAAATCACTAGGTCTTGTAGAAATCACCAAAAGTGCAGAGTGTCACATCCTGGCTAATGTTGCATTGAACAAAAATTTTACAGGGGTTAAACACACACACACACACACACACACACACACACACACACGCACTCACATAGAAAGCATGAGCCCAGAAATAGAAGTAGTCAACAGATCATAATCCCAGGTGGTCTCAAAAGTCTTGGATCAGGCTTTGGACTTCCAGGCCACGGAACTGTGGTTCAAATAGCCTATTCTAAATCTCAAGCGTAAGGGAGCTCGCAGCTGACATTTGCATTTCAAGTTAAGAAAATTATCTTGTTTCCTCCACTATAAATGAAAGGGGCGGGGGGTAGTATACTATTCCATTTTATTCCATTTTAACAATGGAGCACCACGTTCAACTCAAGAAATACTACGGGTACCTGTTTTAGTTATAGTAGGAAATGACACGAACGCTTTTAAAATTAAGGTAAGAGTAATAAGAACACTTTCAAAAACTTTTCCTTTATCTGTGGGCAAGTCTGTTTACTCTGGATGGACAATTTCTGTTCCAGGTCACCTTCAATTTTTAGGATGTTCTTGAATTACTGTAAAGATGTATTTCCACGGGGCATAAATCAATCATTTTCTCTCATATGTAAAGCCAAGATGCTCCTTTCTCATCTCTGCGCCACCACAGCCCAAACAAGGACAGGCAGGCTGAATAAGGGCCAGTCCCAAGCTGAAGACCTGCTTAAATGCGTACACTGGCTTTTACCGTGCAGCTGAGGCCATCTGAGCCCGGGAGGTTTCCCAGACGGAGCTTTCGCAGGTGGGCTTCTCGGGGAGTCAATGAGAGCGCTAATAAGCTTGTCTCAGCTGGATGATACTCTTTGCATATCTTTGCATTTCCTTGTTGTTCCAAGGAACTGCCTCCCTGAGAAAATTCACGTGGGTCACCAATTACAGTGCTCCCCAAATGGTCTGTAGTTGTTTCAGCAGACCTTATTTGTTGCACACAGAACTAACTTTTTTGGTTACTTCCCCTTAGTTCTCACAAATTTAAAAAAAAATAGATTAAGCAGCATCAATGGCTTTTAAAAGAAGACATTTTCATTTATTCATGCATTAAGCAATTAATAGATTTTTACTGAGGATTCAATATGAGCTGAACCCTACGCTAGGCACTTCGGGGGTGGATAGAGAGAAATACCAGTATTTATTAACTGTTTGCTATGTGCCACCCACTGTGCAGAGGACTTTAAATCCATCATCATGATTAACCACAACCATATGAGATATATCCCTGAGGTACACATTAGGAAACGGAGGCTCAGAGAGGTTAAGAGTTTTCCCCAAACAGCCTCTAGGTTGCAAAGACTAGGTATTGTCTCTGGTCTGTGTGATTCCAGGCACCATTCTCTTGGATCTCCAGCCCCTGGTTTCCCTTACTCCAGGCACCATTCTCTTAATAAGTCTAGTAACACATGATTCTGGACCTCAAGAAGTTTACAATTTAGAGATTTATAGAACTCAATATAGGAAAAATTAGCATATATTAAGTGCTATAATAACGGCCTATCAAGGCCACCAGCAAGACAGATTGAAATAATACCACGTTCCGCACTTTTCCCTGGGGACATTTATTCATTCTAGGTCCTTAAGGCAAAGATGCAACTGTCATGGTATCCCAGGTGAATGAACACGAAAGTAACAGCAAAGGGTCAGAAGCAAGAATACAAGGGCAGATTTGAGACAGCCAGTAGGGTTCACTACAGGAAAAGCATAAAGCTTGAAAACATGGGTTGAGGCCAAATCAAGAAGTATCTTGGATTTTACAATCACAATAAAAATCAAGATATAGTGGTTACCAGACATAAACACTAAAGAAAATTCAAATTTTAATCCAGTTTCTCATATCAGTGTATACACTATTAATAAAAACCACCCAGACTTTGTGAATGTCTTCTACTTGGCATATCTTCTTTCCTCTGTACAGTTAACATAGACTGAATTTCACTAAATCGCATGGACAATCCATCAGAATTCTAGGTTTTAAGGTGTAACAAGCCACAACTGTACTCTTGTACTCCCCTCAGTTTCAAAATTTTGGTTACCTTACTGGTGATTGAGACGATGTCTGATTTTTCTTGAGAATGAGATGGAAAAGAACTGATATCAAGTTCTTTCAGCCTTCTGATTCTGTTCTCCTAGGTTGAAGGATACAAAAGGGAAAAAGGAAGGAGGGTCAGGTACCTCAGAGAGCTCCCTGAGACACATAAATACTCCGAGTGTGTGAGAGGCAGAGACAGAGAGACAGTGCGAGCGTGTGGTCGTGGCTTCCCCTTTCCCTGTATTACGTAAGGGTGCTAAGCATGCCCGTAACAGGACAACCAGTACGCTCCTCTTTCAGTGAAGACATTGAGTTAATCATTTTGTACAGGGAAATAATTACATTGTGAGGGAAAGGGTAACAAAAATTAGAATTTTTAAACAAATCACTTTATTATATGGGTCCTGAAATATTTCATTACAAGTTCCTGATCGTTCTTTCTTCAAATAGACTTCATGTTCTTGGCTGTTTTCGAATGCCATGACTTTGACAGAACTTGTAATGCGTACCTGTATTTGTCACTGATTATAGGATTTCTTAATACATTATGTATTTCTGATGGAATATGGATAGGAATATGGTTTTTACCCTTGTGAATCTTTTCACTAGAGTTTAAGACTTGGCCTCCCATATTGAGGTCTTTCTGCCTTGCTGCGTCCTACCAGTTAACGCAGACCGAACATTTTTCTTCAGGAGGCCAAGGTAGACATGGACAATTTGGGGTTTCCTGTGTGCAAAGCTGATGTGTGCAAAGCTGATGCAGAGTAGAATTTAACTCTGCAGTGCTACTCTAGGACCTGTCCTTAGCCCTTCCTTCGGGAAAGGCAAAGTTTCAAAGGCAGCCACAAGGCGACTGTAAATCCCATTTTGCCCCATGAAAGAGAAGTTAATCCTAGCCAATGTGGTGCTCCCTTTGCTACGTATTTGTGGACCGTGGAGTACACACTAATAGATATTCTGCTGTTTTTGCTATGGCAACTGCAATGCGTTGTCATCTAAGCCCCAGTGTGTGCATAATATCAGAGGCGTGGGGCCAAGAGGACAAACCGCATCAGCATGGGGAGTGAAGTTGATGTCAGTTCCCTTGTTTTGTTTTAATGTCCTGCTGAAATATCACTGAAGCCTCACAAGACACTTGGCTTTGATCAACATCCTTCAACTTTCAAAGGCATCCTGGAGGTGTTTGTGAGACAGCTGCTTGCTGAAATAACCTTGATTGCTTTTTCTAAGAATTGTCATGCCTGCCTCAGAGATTATTATAGAGTCTCCAGCAGAAACTACTGAGAGTGGCACCCAAGTTCATCTACATTCAACATACCAAGTCCCCCCCCAACTATTTTTCCCGAGTGACACCTCATATGATTGCGTGCACAAATGTGCTTAAATGTTAGTCATTGAAGATACTGCCCATTTTTTAAAAAAGATTTTATTTATTTATTTGACACAGAGAGAGAGATCACAAGTAGGCAGAGAGGCAGGCAGAGAGAGAGAAGAAAGCAGGCTTCCCGCTGAGCAGAGAGCCCGACGCGGGCCTCGATCCCAGGACCCTGAGATCATGACCTGAGCTGAAGGCAGAGGCTTTAACCCACTGAGCCACCCAGGCGCCCAGATACTGCCCATTTCTATTCTGAAGACTCGTGTAATTTTCCTTATACAAAAGTAACACACGCTCAGTTATAGAAAATTTGAATATTTGCAAATATGAGAGAAGGAAAAATATCCTGAGATCACCACTGAAGCCTAGGAGTACTGCTTTCTAGTAATCTCTAATATGAATAGGCTTTTGTTTTGTATATTGTTGCATAAAATTGTAATTAAGATGAACACAGAATCGAGGCTATAGGTTTATTTTTAAGTAATTACATAATACATGCCTTTTAATAGTAAAAAAAAAAATCACCCTGGTGTTACATTGACGTTCTGATTAAGTCTCCCCTTATTCTGTCAGCGTTCTTATGTTTTCCTCTTTCTGTTTCCAAGCATTGGCAATACTCTCTGTCACAGAAAAGGAAAAAAGCCAAGTTAAATGGTTGGACACTTAAAGAAGGTTGCTTTGAGACACACAAAAGTCAACTTCTGAATTGAAGTAATTATTATTATTATTGAACAAAAGAACACAGTGGTCTTCCAAGTATTCTGATTCACTGTCCCATGTATGGAAAAGTGAGTTTTCCAACTACTCTCAGGTGGCTCACAGAGAAAAGATTGTCAAGGTGCTGGGGAGGGTAACTAGCATCCACCTGGAATGGACTGTGGGGTAGTAACAGGGAAATCAAAACTACCTGAAGGAATTGGAGGATAAAAACCATAGAGATTTAGAAACTTTTGCAAACCCAACAGAAGAGGAAGAGAAGAACAGGAGGAAGAAAACTAACTAATATTTGGTTTGGCACCTGGGCCAGGTACTGTGCTAGGCACTTTGCAAACATTACCTCATTCACCTTTACAATTGTGCCGTAAAGCAGAGTGACACACTGAAGCACAGAAATGTTAAGTAACCAGCCATTTTTTTCGAGTCAGTAATGACAGAGAGCTATCAGATAGATTTTCAAAGCAAATCCAATCAGAAAAAAGGGGTTTTTTTAGAGATTTGTACGGACCACTAAGAATTGACAACAGCTAAGATTTTGTAATATTTGCTTGATTTTTAAAAAATATTTGAAATAAAATATTTTCATCAAGAGTTCCCCTTACCCCTCAAACTACTTTCTCATCCTCCTGCTCCCAGAAGCTGCTAGTATCATGGATGTCTCCTTTCTATTTTATTTTTTTAATTATTACAGGATTTTGAAATTTTTGGTTTTAGTCATATATTTTTATACCAAACACAGACAACCATTTTAAAGAAGGTAGCACGAAGAACTGATATGGAAAAGCAACCAGTCAGAGAAAAATGTAAGAGAGAATCCTCTTCTGAAAGTTCATTTTGGTCATATTCATAAGTTGAATTCATCTCGCGTATTCCTAACTGGCCCATCAAGATGACTTCAATGTTTCAAAATGTTTAAAATACATAGCAACATTTCTCTCCTTTGGGAGTTTTTATTTACTAGAAACAAATACAGTAGAAATAAAATCAGAAATTAGAATTCAAAATGATTGACATTGGCAATACATTATTAGAGGAGAAATGTTTGCAGAAAGAGCTCAGCATGGTCTCTATTATTTCACTATCTAAGATTATGTATGAAAGTTACATTTTTAAAAATGGTTGAAGAATTCCAAACATGAGGACATGAAAGCAGCTTTTATCTATTTTGATGAAAACATGTTTGCCTAAACACAAAGATATAAGATATAACCTTTCGCATTTATCGTGAAAAATATTTTTTCATGAATATTTACTTAATGTGCATTAACAAAAGGAAGGAACAATACGATTTTATCTGTTTTGAGGATGTTGGATATTATATTAAATTAACTTCATAGTATTAAATACCAATAGGAAATAATTTGGCTTACGAGCTATATAGAAAAAGCTTGAAATTAATGAGAAATTTCTATAATTGTTCACGAAATCTTATATTATTATGGAAGAGTTTTGCAAGTCAAAAACAAACAAATAACAAAAACAAAATCCCCACCCCACCCCCTGAAACCCCAGGAAGTGAGAAATGCTAGGTTGGAGTCTGTCCAAGGCCTTCCTACTCTGTAAGGCCAGGACCAGAGGAAACTCATCCTTCCTCCACCCACGAACTGAAGGCCTTGACGGAAAGAAATGGAAAAAGAAGATATATAATAGTCTGGTGGATCGATTCACCCATGAGGCATAAATCAAAGGGAAAAGTCTGGATTATTTTTAAGAAGATCTATGTACACCCCCCAACCTTAGATGAACCTTTCCAGACAAAACAGTCTAACACGACAAAATGCGAAGCCTGGGAGTCGTACCTAACACTAGTTCTCGAAACTATTTTGACGCACAGAACTTGGAATTTCCCAGAGAGCAAGATTTCTAATATGATGAATTATTCTTATTTGTTTTTTTCTGCAACGTTGGCTGGTTAACAAGGTTAAAATGTTTAGCATCCGCTAAACCTGAAATGGCATAAAATGACTGACGAATAAATTGAGTACGCCCTCTGGCCTCTCTGTGGATTGAACTTCCTGTTGGATTTTGGGGAAGGTAGCGAGTGTGCTAGATAAGTAATCACTGCCCCTCGGTATGAAAATTATGAGAATTATGGAGAAATATATTAAAGGGTTGAATTCAGCATTATCGCAAATTAGCTAATCTCGTCTTCTGGCACAAAATAAGCAGCCTGCTTTGTACACATTTGGAAGGTTTTAAAAACAAATCAATATAGCCGTACACTCAGGACTACACTAACTAGAGCTGCTGATAGGCACACGCCGCTCCTCCACGGTGGGCCCACTGTGGAGGCGCCGGAATGTCCAATCCACCTTCCAGCTGTTGGAGGAACCCACAGGAGAAGCAAGTACAGACGCAGACACCCTCAGTCAGATAATTACCTTGATTGAGATTCTCAGAATTAAACGGAGTTTAATCAAGGACCCTGTGAAATTGTGAGCATGCCAGTTTTCTGGGCCTGTCCTCCTTTCCCCTGCAGATGGTGAGTTGCCAAACAAAATCAAAGGAGCCTTAATTACAAGGATGAGAGGCAGAGTCAGGGAATGAGAGAATCTGTGCTTTGTGATGGAGCTGGACCAGCACCAATCAGGGGCACACTCCTCTCTCCTCCCACCCAGAGACGGAGCTACGATGCATCAAAGCTGAACACACTAGCAACATTCCTCCACATTCCCGACAATCTGAGGGACTGAGTTAAGAGCAGTGCCAGTACGGCGAAGGTAGGGGCTAATCCCAAATCCTCTGATGACATACGTAAACATCTATCTATCCATTTATTTATTTATTTAAAGATTTTATTTATTTATTTATTTAAAGATTTTATTTATTTATTTGACAGAGAGAGACACAGTGAGAGAGGGAACATCAGCAGGGGGAGTGGGAGAGGGAGAAGAAGGCTTTCCTGCAGAGCAGGAAGCCTGATGCGGGGCTCGATCCTAGGACCCTGAGATCATGACCTGAGCCAAAGGCAGATGCTTAACGACTGAGCCACCCAGGGGCCTCACTCCCCCCACCCTTTTTTTAAGATTTTATTTAGACATATGTGAACTTTTTAGGCAATGTTTGGACTGATATTAGAAAAAAACAACCATGTCACTCCCACTGTTATTAAGAAAGCATGACCTGACCTGGAGTCTAAACCAAACCATTATTGGACATAAATTGCCATATAAATAGAAGACTGAAAATCAGGGATATGGGAAGGTCAATTTTCTTTTTCTTTTCAATTTTCCTGCTTTCTCTTGCAGATCACAAGTAGAATTGGTTCGGAAAGTACTCCATTCCATGACATGTGTCAATGTCTCCTTTAAAGTCCACTCACTGTAACACTAATGTCCTTGTCATGTAGGTTGTTACTAAGCCTTTTCCCACTGGTCCTGTATGTCTATATTGGGTCTTTCAATGTGCAAAACCTTATATTTCTATTACTTTGTTTTGTTTTCATGAAATTTGGCCTGTTATTATAAGTAACATCAATGAATCATCGTCCACTGATGGTAATTCATTTGGTGCAGCCACTCTGGTGTAGAACATTATAAAAACCATTGTATCCCCTCCCTAAGTCATACTGATGATAATGTCTTCTCATGTAATTTCAGATATTTTATATTTTATAAATTAAGCACATATCCATCCCTGTCTATTTTCCTGTCATTTACCATTATTACAAGCCACAAAGGCAAACTGTTCACGGTCAATTTCCCTACAGGTTTTCCTCTTATCAATCAATGCTATACAATTTCTATTCCTAGAAACTTACCTTTTTCTTATTATTTTGTTTAGATCTTCAAAGATTCCTTTGAACTGTTCTTCCTATACGCCCTCTCCTTTGGCATCTAAAGCTTTACATTTTCTCTTTTTCTCAGGTTCTATACTATCACCCCCTTATATCCTGACACGTAGTGAGTGATAGAGTCTTCTACTTTGGGCTTCTTATTCTTATGATTTATTCTTAAACTTTCTTCCATTTATGCATCTGGAATGATCTCTGTGGTCCCCATGTCTGTACCTCTGAGGACTTAAAGCTAACTCTCTGACCATATGTTATTAATGGCTTCTCCCTCAACCCCCTCCCCCACCAGATCCCCTACACAGGTCTTTGCACAGCAGTTTTGCGACTAATGCTTATTCTTATTTTGTTTTCCTTCTGCCTTTTCTTGTTATACAACTGGCTATCCTATTCTCCACAGTTCTTCCTAAAGTGCCTTCTGGCAGCCTTGCTTTATCTAACAGATAAAGAGATGGCACGCCAATCCTACAAATACAG
Organism: Ailurus styani; assembly: GCA_002007465.1. Classification (NCBI taxonomy): domain Eukaryota; kingdom Metazoa; phylum Chordata; class Mammalia; order Carnivora; family Ailuridae; genus Ailurus; species Ailurus styani. The sequence continues at coordinate 1,079,941 of LNAC01000444.1, read as the reverse complement.
GTTTCAAGCTAAATTGAATGATTGTTTTTCTCAGCTGCATGTTGTGTAGATATGCATAGGCAATTTTTATCACTCTTTAGACATTATACACTCAAAATTTCCTAACCACGTATTAAAGCCCAAACAATTTGTACAATATGCTGATATATGAAAAGTAGCACACTAGTTAAGAAGTTAAGAAACTTGGACTTCAGTTCTAATTTTGTCACAATTTTATGGTTAGTTTTCGTTTTGGTTTCGTTTGGTGTTCACCAGGGAACACAGTCAAGTAAAATGGTTGATTTGTATCATACTTGTACTCTAAGTGAATATGTCATCTATTTAACCTTCAAAAAATTACTTTTAAAAAATAAACATTCAAACTCTCTCCCTAGAATTGACTCCAATGAAAAAGAAAACATTTTTAAAAAAATTTTTTTAAGATTTATTTGAGAGAGAGAGAAAAAGCGAGCATGGGGCGGGGAGGGGCCGAGGAAGAGGAAGAGAGAAAATCCCAAGCAGACTCCTTGCTGAGTGCTGAGCCTGACCCAGGCCTCAACCCCATGGCCCTGAGACCACGACCTGAGCCTAAACCAACAGTGGATGCTCAACTAACTGAGCCAAGGACTAACTGAGCCCCGAAAACATTTTTTAAATGTATAAATGTCCTACATGCGTCTTCTGTAATTTTGTTCTGTGTACTCTTTTATATCCTGAATTCTATGGAAATTTACTCATTATTTAGAAAATGAACTCTCTTATTTACTTTTGGATTGGGCATGGAACCCTAAGAAGGTACCACCGCACACCTATCACAAAGCTACAATTAAAAACACCAACCACATCAAATGTTAGTAAGGATGTGGAGGAATTGGAACCTTCATTCACTGCTGGTGGGAATGCAAAGTGGTATAACTACTCTGGAAAGTAGTTTGACAGCTTCTTAAAAAATTAAACACACACCTGCCAAATGATCTAGCCATTCCACTCCTACATATTAATCCAAAAAATAAAGTATATGTCCATAAAAAGACTTGTTGTTAATGTTCATAGCAGTTTAATTTGTAATAGCTAAAATATTGGAAACAATCCAGATGCCTATCAAGAGGCCAATAGATAACGGACAAATGGATGAACATATGGCAAACACATAAACACCTTGGTCTAGCCACAACTCAGCAATAAGAAGGAATAAATTATTCATACACATAGAAACATGAATGGATCTCAAAATAATTTTGTTGAATAAGGGACTCAGACAAAAAATATTGTAAAAGTCCATTTAATAAAAATTATGGAAAATGCAAACTAATATATAGTATAGAGAGCAGGTCATCAGTTGCCTGGGAAACGGTGGTGAGGAGGTACTTGAGGGTGGAATTATTTTGAGGGAGGAATTTTGTGGATAGTGAAGTATGTTTATTATCTTGATTGTGGTGATGATTTCAGTGATATATCAATAGGTCAAAATATATCAAATTACACATTTCAAACATGCCCAGTGTATCATATATCAATTATATCTCAATAAACCTTTAAAACGAAACTGGAAGTGTAGAAACGTCATTTCACTCAACATTTGGAAAATGAAATTTAACTTATATGAAGACATCATTCTGAGATAAAAAAGGAATTTTTATCTTGTTGAATTTTATTAGATTTTATAAAATTAACAGTTATATTTTTTAGTAAAATTCTTAGAGACAGGAAAAATAATTAAAGCATAAGGTGAATATGATTAGAACCATGACATTTGCTTAAAAAATCGCATTTTCTTGACCATGCAAAAACAACTCCTTTCTGATCAAAGTGGTCAGAGGCACAATAGAAGCTTGAGGATACTCTCAGCAGTCGGTATAGAGCAGGCCCCAAAACAGGGGTGGGCTTTGAGATATCAGTATCAGGAAACCAGAAGGGAGCAAGAGCTAGTATAATAAAGTAGCTGAGAGCATGGAGTCCACAGCAAGTTGTCCTGGGTTTAAATTCCAACCCTGGGGTGCCTGGGTGGCTCCATTGTTAAGCATCTACCTTCGACTCAGGTCATGAACCCAGTGTCCTGGGATCGAGCTCCACATGGAGCCTCACATCGGGCCCCACATCGGGCCCCACATTAGGCTGCTTGCTCAGCAGAAAGCCTGCTTCTCTCTCTCCCACTCCCCCTGCTTGTGTTCCCTCTCTCACTGTGTCGCTTTCTGTCAAATAAATAAATAAAATCTTTAAAAAATAAAAATAAAAAAAAAATAAATTCCAGCCCTGATGCTGACTTACAGTATAACTTGGCAGATTATGAAACTTCTTCAATCTTCAGTGAGCTTATCTGTATAGTGGGTGTGATAAGAGTGCCTACCACACAGTGTTATAACAAGGACTAAATGAGCGAATTTATGTAAAACACTTAGATATCTAGCACTAGAAAATGCTATTATTTGTCATTCAGTAAGAACGCATTATTAAACTACAAAATGATCATTTAGTGTCACCCTGGAGCTGGAATTAAAACAATCATAATTCTATTAATTGAAAGTTCGACAAGGAAAACAGTAACTTGAGTCTAAATTATAAAAAAGTTATTATGGGTAAATAGACTTAAAATTTAGTTAGAAGAATTATGTATGTTCATAAGCTTTAACAGATCAGACTTATTTTTTCTCTACCTCTTGATTTTCAATTAACTAATTTTAGAAGCTTTGTTTCTTGACTTTATACCCGATGTAACCATTGCATGAAGAAATTCATGGTTTAAAATGACTTAGCAGGGGTGTCTGGTTGGCTCAGTCGGTTAAGCGTCTGCTCAGGTCATGATCCCAGGGTCCTGAGATACAACCCCACATCCGACTCCCTGCTCAGCGGGGAGTCTGCTTCTCCCTCTTCCACTCCCCCTGCTTATACTCTCTCTCTGTCAAATAAATAAATAAAATCTTTAGAAAAAAATAAATTAAATCAAATAACTTAGTATACAAAACAGTTGATAAAACCAACAACATGAAATATTTTTTAAAACCTCTTTATTTTTCTCAAGTAATGCCCGATGATAAGAGTATTACCTTATACATGTATTGCTACAAAGTGTTACTATAACATCATTTCCCTAGTATATCTGTTAAGCTCTTTTGAATTTTAGTAAAGGAAGCCCAATCTCAATAATAGTGAGGCCAATATATATATATATATATATACTTGGAATGGAATTGAACTAGAACATGAAAGCTTTCACTTTTACTGCCACATTCCTAAAATCTAGAACAATCCCTGGAACCTAACAGAGTCCCTGCAAATATATGCATAATGAATGAATAAACAGGAATCAAGGTAATTCTGGGGACCAGGAGCTCTGCTTTTATCTCATGATCTTCATGTTTTCTATTTCTCTTACCTCAAACTGGCCTATTGTCCCCACACTCCCTACTTCCAGATCCCAGAAAGTGATCGTCTCCTTTCTGTAGCATTACTATTCATCCCCGCTAAGCAACATGGATACTAGTCAACCTAAAAGCACAGACTACTCTTAAATTAAGTATTCAGTCCTTGTTCACGTTATGAACAGTACCAGTGAAAGAACAGCCTAGTGGTATTTTCTGGGGTAAGACATTGTAAGTGGAGCAGAACATTCTCAGAGATCATAACTACAATTCCAGTTTAGTGCGCCAGCGTCTGAGAGAAGATGGACCTAACCGGCAAGTCATGAGGAAAGAATTTATATCGAATCCTTGAAATATTCAGTGTAACTGTGAACATCAAGAGAAAATATGATATACTTACTGAAGAAAATCGCTAAGAGAAAGAAGAGTGCAGCTATAAAAAAATTCCAAAAATATATGAATGACACCTACCAAAAAAAGAATTACAGGGCACCCAATCAAGATTGTCAAATGATTTTAACTTTTCAGTTTCAGTTTGTCAAACCTTGACTACTGACAGGTTAGCTAATATTTTTATCACAATTGTCTGTCTTTTTCATACAAGCTCTTTGAAGAAATGATCTGCTCTTTAAAGTATATTTACATAGAACTCTTCAGAGTACTATTAGTGCATTCATGCAAAAATGTGATGTTTATTTCATCCTGAGTCATATGTCTTTTCTTAAGATAAATAACAGCTCTAAAATTACAAGAGGAGAATAGACATATACTCATAATTTTATAAAATTTTAAATTTTCCCCTAGGACAAATGATACTGTAGCAAATGTAAGTAATCTAAAAATGCCTAACTTGCCATGAAAGAGAATATAGTCATAGAGTGGAAAATGACCTTACACATATGCAAAATTAAGTTCTATTCTAAAACTTTTGGCTCAGCAGGATCATCAGTGTCTTTTTGTGTTATCCAACCAAACATTTCAATTACATAAAGGGAAACTGAGCTTAAAAAATATTGATGATACCTCTTTCAGTAATTGGTGGCACAGAGAAAAATTTGTACACCATTAACAACCTTGACCTTACTTGTAACTATAGAACACTATCCTTAATATTTGCAGACATACATACTTTTCAAGGACACGTAGTATATTCACCATGATAAACAATGTGCTAAAAAAATAAAAATAAAAATAAAATAAACAAGGTATTAAGCAATTGAAAGAATGATTAATAAATTTTAAAAACATAAATATACAAAATATGTCCTCTGATCACAATGCAGTAGAATTCAAAAATAATAATATATCCAAGATAACCCCAAATATTTGGAGATTAAATAATTCACTTTTTAATAATCCATAAAGTCAAAGAAGAAACCATAAGAGAAATTAGAATATCTTTCCAAATAAATGAAACTATATCAAAATTTCTTAGATGCAGGTAAAGTAGTGCTCTGAGAAAAATTTAAGGGCTTTAAACCCAAAAGAAGTGTGGTATAAAATCAATTGCCTATGGTTCCAACTTTGGAAGCTTGAAAAATCTGAGCTAAGTAAATGGAAAAGAAATAGAAGGGATGGAAATTGTTCAAAATATAAACAATAGAAAAAAACTAATACATTGAAATTTGTTTCTTTGAAAGAATAACAAAATTGATAAATTCCTTTCTAAACTAATTAATAGAGAACGTAAATCACCAATATTAATAATAAAAGAGATATGATCACTTCAGATCTTACAGATTTAAAATGATACTAAGAATATTTTTAACAAATTTTATTGCAAAAAATCAATGGCTTAGATGAAATGACAAATTTACTGAAAAATACAGCATACCACAACCAGCACAAGATGAACACAAAATCAGAATGCCACTATCAATGAGAGAAATGGAATTCATTATCAAAACAAACCTTCTCACAAAGACCAATGCTAATAATATTTTTGATAATAGCAATATTATTACAGAAAAGACATGTAATGTTTATTTTATGTTATATGATTATGCTATAGTTCTGTAATAAAATTATTTGTTAATCAAAATAAATTATGAAACTGACAAATTATTAATTATACATAGTATTACATAATATGTGATTTTATCTAGTATATTACAGGTTTATTATTATATACATACTGTTTATTATGTACCAGATAGTTTACATACATCTCATTTAATACAACAATACTGTGACATAGGTTTTATTATTTCTAGTTTACCAAGGAAGAGATTGAAGAACAGAGAGGTTAATTACCTAAACTCATACAAATTATAAGAGGCAGAGTAGGCTCTAAAGTCTACTGTGATGGATTGAATTTAGAAGGTGGAAAGGAGTTTGATATTACTCAACTGTTTCCAGATGTGGTGACCAGTGTAGCATGGTGCCATTAACAGGTTTAAGAAAGAGTAGGGGCGCCTGGGTGGCTCAGTGGGTTAAAGCCTCTGCCTTCGGCTCAGGTCATGATCCCAGGGTCCTGGGATCGAGCCCCACATCGGGCTCTCTGTTCAGCAGGGAGCCTGCTTCCTTCTTTCTCTGCTTGCCTCTCTGCCTACTTGTGATTTGATCTTTCTGAGTCAAATAAATAAATAAAATCTTAAAAAAAATAAAAAATAAAAAAATAAAATAAGAAAGAGTAATAATCACCCAAATCCCACATGTTCATGGAACTCTTACCAAGTGTCAAGCAGTATGTTCTAAGGAGTTCTCAACTGTCACCATCTTTATTTTTCACACCAACTCTTGGATATGAGGTAAGCGAGACTTGTAGATACATTGGTTAACTTACTTTCACTGGATGATGCAGCTAGCAAACAAAAAAAGCCAGGATTCAGACCCATGACTCCAAAGTCTTGCATTTGTAGCTACTCTACTGAGGGGGGAAAAAGCGATTCCAGATTAAGATATACTAAGATATATAGGCTTCTGCTTCGGACCTCAGAAAGCAGTTAGGGCAACCGAGTAGTCACTGACGCCATATTAAAATGTGATACACTGTTCCGCTCACGTGGACGGAATAGCTGCTGTTCTAGTTTAGGAAAGTACAGTCAACCTAATGAGAGCCCCTATTAAAGCTGGCACATAAAGCCCATCTCCAGAGTGGACATGCCAAGAATTCACATTCACCTCTAACCCCTCATGTAGAGTCATTCATGCTGAGAGTAAAGAGCTCCGTGATAGGCAAGTTTGGTTTTAGTGTGGAGGGAAGGGAAGGGATGATGTCCGAAGAGAAGAAAGATTTTGAGTGCTTCACTGTGTGGTGTCACCTGCATTGTATTGACTCTGATCTGGACCTATCAGCAAAACTCAGGACAAAAGAAACAAGTGCATTTCCTCCCATCTCAGTGCGGACAGTGAAAGATGGAGCTACTTTATCCCTGGTATAGGTGCTGACAGGCGGTGACAGCTGGTGCCACACCCTGGCTGGGACCAGGGGGCCCGTGCAGTGACTATGGATCTACAGCTACGTACCATGAGCACCAGGGCATCAAAAGGAGGATCACAGATGCCTCTCTGTGACCCTGGGACCATTGATCACTGTGCAAGGCAAGAGCCCATGGGAGGCATGCCGAGGCTTGCAGAGGAGAAGGAGGCTTGGTGTCCATACCAAGGAGGACATGGACAACAGGAGATTGCTTCTTGCCATTATTCCACGCACCTGGTTGACCTGTCCCGGCTGCTGAGGCCTGAGCAAACACACATTAGCAGTTGTTCATTCTTTCCTGTCACGAAGCAATTTTTCTGAGCTCAGCTCTGCATATCCAGTTCTAGTCAGTCATTCTAAAACTCACTCCAGAAAACCTGAGCATCTAGTTTAAAGTCAGGATTCCTTTTTACATAGAGGGTGACGAGTAAGTTCCAGATTTATATTGCAAGGTTTTACTAATGTTAGACAGAGGCTACTGTTTTCCAAATTACATTTATTGGTGTATTTTAATGCCATAATGGTCTATAATTTTGCTAGCCTCTTCATATTTAAAAAAGGTTATACATTCACATAATTAGATATGATAAATGCTCAGAGAAGTATATGATGAAAGTTAAGGCCTTCCGCAAGCCCACACCCTGAGTTCCTCTTCTCAAAGAGACCCAAGGAGCCACTATGAACAGGTACTTGTAAGTCCAGAAACAATTTCCATACATATAGCCACATATTTATTTTTTAAACATAAAAAATGATCATACGATACTCACTCTTCTATACCATAGTTTTACTTAATAATATGTATCTTGAAGATTTCCATTCAATCAACAATATACATATCTTTGCTTCAACAATGTCTGTTACAGTCTTAATTACAGTGTCTTATTATAATTGATTGTTCTTATGAAGAGAGCTATAATCACATCAGTGTACTTGTATTTTTAAAAAAATTTTTGAGTGTAGTTGACGCACATTACATTAGTTTCAGGTGTACAACCTAGTGATTCCACATCCCTATCCCTTATGCTGTGCTTCCCACAAGTGTAGCTACCATCTGCCACCATACAATGCTACTACAGTATCATTGACTATATTCCCTATGCTGTACCATTTATTCCCATGACTTAACTGGAAACCTGTATCTCCACTTCCCCTCACCCACCTTGCCCATCCCCCTACCATCTTCCCTCTGACAACCATCAGTTTGTTCTCTGTATTTATAGGTCTGATTCTGCTTTTTGTTTATTCATTTGTTTAGTGTTATAGATCCTAGATGTGAGTGAACTCATGTATTTGTCTTTCTCAGTCTGACTTATTTCTCTTATCTTATACCCTCTAGGTCCATCCATGTTGTCATAAATGGCAAGACGTCATTCTTCTTAAGTCTGTAATACTCCTCTGTGCATGTGTGTGTGTGTGTGTGTGTGTATCGCATCTTCCTTATCCATTTATCTATCTATCTATCCATTTATTTATCTAACACTTAGGTCACTTCCATATCTTGGCTATTGTAAACAACCCTGCAATAAACAGGGGAGTATATATATATTTTTTGAATTAATATTTTTGTTTTCTTTGAGTAAATACCAAGTATTGGAATTACTGGATCATATGGTATTTCTATTTTCACTTTTTGAGGAAGCTCCACACTGTTTTCCATTGTGGCTAGACCAATTTACATTCTCACCGACAATGCGTGAGAGCTCCTTTTTCTCCATATCCTTGCCAACGCTTGTTATTTCTTGTCTTTTTTATTTTAGCAATTCTGATATGTGATGTCTTGCTGTGGTTTTGTTTTGCATTTCTCTTATGATTACTGATGGTGAACATCTTTTCACTGTTGGCCACGTGTATGTTTTCTTTGGGAAAAGACCCATTCAAGTCCTTTGCCCCCTTTTTAATTGGATTGTCTTTCGGTGTTGAGCTATAAAAAGTCTTTATATATTTTGGCTATTAAACCCATGGCTATATGATCAATTAATCTATGACAAAGGAGGCAAGAGTATCCATTGGGAAAAAACAGTCTCTCTAGTAAACGGTGTTGAGAAAATGGGACAGCTACATGCAAAAGAATGAAATGGGACCACTTTCTTACACCATAAACAAAAATAAATTAAAAATGAATGAAAGACCTAAATGTGAGACCTAAAACCATAAAAATCCTAGAAGAGGGAAGAGCAGTAATTGCTTTGACATCAGCTATAGCAACATTTTTCTAGATATGTCTCCTAAGGCAAGAGAAACAAAAGCAAGAATAAACTATTGGGACAACATCAAAATAAAAAAGCTTTTGCACAGCAAAGGAAACTATAAACAAAGCAAAAAAGGCAACCTGATGAATGGGAAAAGATATTTGCAAATGACATATCCAACATCAGTGTACTTACATTTTGATGCGCTTTAAATTTCAAATATATTTCAGGTTTGGTAAATATTGCCAGATTTCATTTGATAATAGGTTTTGTCGGGCTCCAGTTTCAACAACAGCATATGACAGGCCTTCTTTCCCTACAGAACTGATGTTATTAACCTTTAAAGCCTTTGTTTCACTGATTAACCATTACTATATGGTAGTAAATAATACTGGTAATAAATAGCAGATATTTGAGGTTTTGAACATAATAAAAATAATTTAAAAATAACACAAGTGCACCATGTTTGTTCATTAATTTCAAAGTATAGTTCTGTGTTTCATGTTTTGTTTGTTGGTTTGTTTATTTGGCCCCAGTATAATATTGAGGTATTTAAAAAGTGAGAGAGGAAAAAATCATTTGGGATTCCTTTGAAATTAAATGAAAGAAGATATAGACTTTCCTCCTATTATGAATTGTGTATTTTCTACATCTCCCTTAACAAATCAGCATGGAATTATATAAGAACTCCAAATATTGAATTTTTCTGGAAAATCAAATATTTGTCTTGGAAAGGAGAAACGACAGTCACTAAGGATAGTTAAATGAATTTACAAATAAGAAATTCATTTTATCACATCATAGGATGTATCTCATTGACAAGAAGCTTTTATTACATTGATTTTAGGAAGTAATTTTTATTGTACATTTGTACTTTTCTGGCTGGCATAGTCACTGGAGAAAGAGGAGTCAAGGAGAGAAAAGAGTCACAGGAGGGAGAGGAGAGAGGAAGACAAGGAGAGTGAAGAAAAGAAAGAGAAAGAAATGCACTGGTGTGAAATGGCCTATTTTCATTTCCTTGTGGGATTCCCTTTACTTACGAAACAATGTTTCTTTCTGACATAGAAGATTCATGCTGAATAATCCCAATGTATAACACTTTCTTCTGAATTTTGGTTTGATTTTGATGAGGCTGATCCCCGAGTACACTGGGTTCACATCTGGGGGATTATCAGGTGTAAGTCAGCAGAAAACAAAATGCTTAGGTGAGAATGGATGATAACAGAATACGCTTTAAACTGTTCAACTTCAAAGAATTCTCATCCAGGGTGATCAAATATAAAATTAGCAAAGATTTATTCACCATTAGTTTTAAATGGTACAGGAGTGTTGTGCAAAGGGACATGGGTACACACGCTACACGGTGTAAATATTAAATACTGTTTATAGGGTAAAAGCTTATAAACAGAAAGAGCAGAGAACACTACTCCCCCCAATCCCTTATTATTCCATAGAGATGTATGCTAAGATGAACCTAGCTGGGCTGGATGCCTTACGGTTGAGGGCCCTGCCCTGTGAAAACCTTATGTATTTATAAGAACCAGGGCCAAGGGGAACCTGGGAAGCTATGCAAACAATGGAAGCTCCCTTGTTGAGAAGAGACATGGTGGGGGTGGGGGGGCTGCTGGGAAAGGACCCCAGCTTGTTCTTCCACCAAACTAACCCAAATCAGCTAAGCCAGGTCTTTACTAAACTGCCAACAAGCAGAAGGAGGATGTTCTTCCAGAGTCATCCAGATTTCTCTCTCCTCTGTTAGTCTGAATATTATTCCACCGAATGAAGGTCCTAGGAATATAAATCCTGCTACCATTTCACAAAACACAATTAACGTGTCTTAGATTTGAATATAATGTAGGATAAACACAACCCAGCTTTTTTGTTTCTCCATTTATTTCACTGAGCTTGTATTCAGTATTTTGGAATTCTAACTCTGCTACTTGCTGTATTTATGACCTCGAGCAAGTTACTGAACTTCACTAAGCCTCAGCTTGCTCACTTGGAAACCAGGACTACCGATTCCTTTATCTGAAGGCATTGTTTAAGGAAGAAATAAAATAAGTCATGTTTAATTATTTTAATGTGAACGACAAGGTCATAAAAATTAATTTCCAAATATCTCTAGTTTTAAATTCATAAAACTAAATTAAGCTCAAACTCTAATCACCTGAGAATTTTTAATTTCTTTGATTGTAGTTCTTGGTAATTCTTAATATGGTTAATGTTCAAGCTCAGACCTGCCGTCAGCCCATTTCAGCTCATGAACACATATTCTAAGCAGAATAGAATGTCTCCTTGGCATTAGTTTTAGGGAAACAGGACATCAGATTCTTCTCTGGGTATTCTACAAAGGGCTTTTATTTGAGAGAGAGTGTCTCAAGAATATGTTTGACCTGAGGCATATCTGAAATGGAATAATAGAGACATGTGTCAAAATAGACTATTCTGTTACATGAAACATTTCCCCAAATCTCCCACTGGTAAAATAATGACATTTGGTTCTGAAAAGTAGGTCCACTCTGGTGGGAAAAGGCAGAGTCATCACTTCTGGATTTCCTAAAATTTTCAGGTGCCAGAAAAAAATGCCACATTTTTCCCATTTGAGAACTCAAGTTAAAATGCCTTCAAAAATGGGAAATAAGTGAAAACTTTATTGTCTTTTAGATTTGGGGCAAGTATATAAACTGTTACCTCCTTTTGTAATGTCTGTATCTTTAGGATGAAATGGTGGTATTTTTGCTCATCTTGCATCATCCATAGGCATTATGGAAACCTCTGAATTTTAGAGTGGCTTCTAGACCACTTGTCACCATTGGGCAAGCTAACGAGCCTCAAGTCCTCCATCTTGACTTCACAGATTTAAAACGAGGATTAAATGTGGTCATAAAGAGCATGACCATTGTGTAAGAACCTCAAAAAGTACAAGTTCCCTTTTATTTTGTGGAAAAATTCCAAAACTATCATCACGCAGAGGCATAATAAAAGAACAAATGGCTGATTCTCTGCCCCACTTGCAAAGCCATAGGTTCCTGAAATTCATTACAAGATGCAGTAAGTTTAGACAGTTTCATTCATCAGTTCAAACAGCTAGCAACAGGCCCCCTTCCCCCACTCGCTAGTCTGATTGGAGTAACACAGTATAGTGTTAAGAGATTGGCTTTTATAGTCCAAGGGTCACAAGTTTGAACCATGACTCCACCGCTCAACTGTGGCACCACTGATAAGGTACCTATACTTTCTGAGGCCATCTACAACATGAGTTAAGTGCTAAGCACACTGTGGTATCATACGCTGTACTGAATATTCTAAGCGCTCCATAAATATTATGTTTACTCCAATGTTGCTTTTTTCAAAGAAAAGAGTATCAGGTAATGTGTAGAGTTTGAAAACTTCTGCTAATCAGGAAAAAAAAAGGAGGACATTAAACAGAGAGCTTTGAGCAGAAGAGAAAATAAAGGTATTAATTAAGTAAACACAGTAAAGAACCCAAAAACCACCTAGTTCAAAAGAAATATGTTTTCCTCTGCTATCGCTGACATTACAACAAAATGCTATGACATCCACACAACATTTCAAAATATCAGAGTGGGAACTTTGAGGGTTTTTTTTTTTAATATGAGATTCTTGAGTTTGATTTCTAGCTGTCAATCAAAATGCTACCTTTAATCTTAATAGTTCCTGTCACTGAATTTTGATATGAATCCCATTAAATTTTATTGAAAAGCAGCCTTTATAAACAGTTGCCATCCAAAGCTAATGAATAATGTAACATACTGTTCATACTAATTCACAAAATCCATAAATAATGAGACATGAAATCTAATCAGTACATTGTAGACATCAATGTTTATCTTTAAGGATGATGTGCTGAACCGTATTCAATTGGAATTGTTATTTTGTTAAAAGATTTGCAATTTAATCCATATGACATCTGTATCCTGTGCATTTTAGCTCACTCCTAGGTAGCTAGCTGTCTGCCCCTAAAATAACATATGGTAGAATTAAACAGATGTCATCACTTGTAGATGAGCTTCAATTCTTACAAAAGTTAAGACAACTATCTAACTCGCAGAAAGTCAAAAGAATTCTAAACCCCTCTCCCCACCAATGAGGTATGTGCCAAGTGGAATACAATTCTCTCAGAAAATAATCACCTCCAGGAAATCCCAAGGGGAGAAGTTGTACACATTGTTCCACAGCCTCTGCATTGATTCAGCGTAAGGTACCAAGAAAATTAAAAAACTGGTTTTGTGTACAGAAGACACTGTCTTTCTCTCAATACTTTTAAATGAACTCACCTCATTCTTATTCATGGAAAGAAAACACCTACACACTTCTATGAAACCAGAGTCAACAGAAATATCCACATATCCAAGATAAGGATTTTTGTCAAAGAGGAGAGATGTGCTGAAGGTATTCCTAACATCAAATAACTTTGTATTTTTTTTAATTTGACAATGTTTCTTCTGCTGAAATAAGTCAAAATGCAGCCTCCAAATTCATAAGCTATTTTTTCCCAGAATCTACCCAACTGTCCAGTAGTATAAAATCTAGATCTCTTCAAATACCAAGTGAAAGACATTTATCCTTACTTATAATTGCTTAAATAAAAAGTGAAACAATATTAGAGAAACACTTTTGATTATAAGGAAAAGGTTTTGGCACAAGCAGTTTCAGCAAGCTTGTGGAGAAATGAGCACTTTGATATACTTTAGGTCAGGATGCAAATTGGTGCAAATGCTGTGGAAGACATTTTGACAATGTCTATTAAATAAATGATTTACCACCTTTCAAGTCAGAATCTTTCCTGTAAGAATGTACTTCTACACGTGAGCATGAAAAATGCCATGTTTGTTCATAACAGCAAAACAGTGGGGGACTCCACCACCCAGTGAAAAATGTATAACTATAAATTTGGTGGCATTAAAGCGAAGATGTAAATCTGGTTGGGTTAAGCATTCAGTCACCGAAAGACTCTCACATGAAAATACCCTCCTCCAGTTGGTCTAGAAGATAGTGAGCCACTTTCCTAACATCTAATGGAAGGGAAAATTAAAAATTCTGAAAAGGAATGAGTTAATGAATGAATTAGCACTTCTCTAGTGCTGAACTAGTAACCTTAAAGTTATAAAATGCATGACAGGCTGCCACAAAAGGATTTCTATCTCTCTCTCCCATGCTCATGTTTTTACAAATGGTGATCTTGAGCACTGTGATCCCTAGAGATGTATAATTTTTCCTCAGGATAAAGGTTATGGAAATTATTTTCACAATTAATTTCAATTACATAGAAGAGCAATTTATCTTGGGACACTTGGGTGGCTCAGTCAGGTAAGCAACAAACTCTTAATTTTGGCTCAGGTCATGATCCTAGGGTGGTGAGACTGAAACCTGCACCTGGCTCTGCACTGGGCATGGAGCCTACTTAAGATTCACTCTCCTTCTCCCTCTGCTCCCTCCTAAAAAAAAATAAATAAAATAAATAAATAAATAATAATAATTTTTTTTTTTAAAGATTTTATTTATTTATTTGACACAGAGAGAGGGATTACAAGTAGGCAGAGAGGCAGGCAGAGAGAGAGGAGAGAGGAGGAAGCAGGCTCCCTGCCCAGCAGAGAGCCCGATGCGGGCCTCGATCCCAGGACCCTGGGATCATGACCTGAGCCGAAGGCAGAGGCATTAACCCACTGAGCCACCCAGGCGCCCATAATAATTTTAAAAGAGCAATTTATCTAGTTTACTTTAAACTATACTCATTTGAATGTAAATTTATCAATAAGATGTGAGTTCCATGAAAGCTAGATTTTGTTTGTTCAATGCTGTATCTTTAATCCCTAGCACCTAGAAGAATAAGTGACCCACAATAGGCAATCAATATATATTTGTTGAAAAATCAATAGGGTAATTCTTTTTCTTTTCATTCATTCATTCATTCATTTGTTCATTCATTTATTTATAGAGAGGGAGAAGGAGGGGGGAGGGGCAGAGGGAGAGGAAGAGAGAGAATCCCAACCAGGCTCCACTCCAGTGCGGAGCCTGAGGCGGGGCTCAATCTCACCACTGATCCTGAGATCATGACCTGAGCCAAAATCAAGAGTCTGTCACTTAAATGACTAAGCCACCCAGGCACCCCTCAATAGGGTAATTCTGACGGAATTCTTCAATTGTAAATATTTCTGATGTAGGGGTGGCTGAGTGGCTCAGTAGTTAAGCCTCTGCTTTCTCGGCTCAGGTCATGATCCCAGGGTCTTGGGATCAAGTCCTGCATTGGGCTCTCTGCTCGGCGGGGAACCTGCTTTTCCCTCTCCCACTCCCCCTGCTTGTGTTCCCTCTCTCACTCCGTCTCTGACAAATAAATAAAATCTTTAAAAAAATACTTCTGATGTAATTGCATTGTTCTTCAAAAAAAATAAAAATAATGAAAACATAATTTTTGTCCATAATGCACATTGGCCAATACTTTTACATATTTGTCTTAAGAATCTTGGATCCTTTGAGTCATCCATTGATTTAAAGATGTCTAAGAACTTCCAAAAAGTAAAAGAACATCCTAGTAACTGGCAGTCAGTTTTACACAAAAATGGTAGAATCTATTTTCATTCTATAGAGTTACTAAGATTATGACATTTATTTAAAAAAAAGCCAGGTACATTAAAAAAGACAATTTTGTTGTAAAAATGGCTCTGACTTTGATTAGTTTTGTCATTTAACCATGCTCTTTAATCCTGGGTTTCTCTATTTTTACCTGTAAAATTGTAGGATTGGGGTTGGGGAACCTCTGAGCTTCATTCCAGCTTTAAACTCTTTGATTCTATGACTTTGCAAATACCGATGTTAACAAACTACCATCACTATGGAATTATCCACAGAACATAGATGCCAGATAGAAATTCACCTGTGAGGCAAAAAACAGACAAAAACAGAAAGCCAACAATAATCTATTGTCATTTCCACTCTTGTGCTGCTGTGTACTTCCAAAGATAACCAGAAAAAATTTCTGACATGGACATTCCTCTATGCACAGCATCTCTTTTCTCTCTCCCTTACCTCCACGCTTTCCACATTTGCACAGCCTTCCTTCTCTGAGTGAGAACTTGCTGGTGAATTTAGCAAATAGAAGAAATCTCTTCTCTCCATGGATTATTCATAGATCACTTGCTAATTGAGCAATGAAACAGATATTCACATACTGCTGTACCACGTTTTGGTATAAAATGACAATATAAAAAGAAAGCTTTCAAAACATGTATAACATTTGATCTAATAATTCCACTTATTCAAATGTATTCTTTGAAATTATTTTGAGATAATTTCAGAGTTACAGAGGAGTTGTATAAATAGTTCAAAGAATTCCTATGTATCCTTCACCCAAGTTATCCAAATGTTAACATTTTACCACACTGTCATTCTATGTCCTGTCTGTCTCTTTAGATATTAAAAGCTATTCATTGGAGCATGACTTATAATGGGGGAAACTGGAAGAAATCTAAATGACAACCATCAGGGAAATGGTTCCTTAAATTACAGCGTATCTACTATATGGAATATTAAACAGGAATTAAGATGTTGAAAATGATTATTGTGAAGTTCAGGCTTATTAGATAATGCTAAGTCAAAAGGAAGTTAATAAAATTTTAAGTGATCATAATAAAGACTATAGAATAATGCACATTAATATTGCCAAGTGAAAGAAAACTTGGGATACAAATATGACAATATTTAAATAGATTCGTATGAAAAAAACAAGGGAACATGCCAAAATAAATGTAGTTATATCAGTTGGATTGATTAGGATTAGGAATAAGTTTCTCTATTTTCTAAATAATATAACTTTTTTTTTTTAAGATTTTATTTATTTATTTTGACAGAGAGAGATTACAAGTAGGCAGACAGGCAGGCAGAGAGAAAGGAGGAAGCAGGCTCCCAGCCGAGCAGAGAGCCTGATGCGGTCCTTGATCCCAGGACCCTGAGATCATGACCTGAGCAGAAGGCAGAGGCTTTAATCCACTGAGCCACCCAGGCACCCATCTAAATAATATAACTCTTTACGGATAATTCTTTAAGATCTTATGGGTGGCTGCTTGAAGGTAGGCAGGAGAAAATGCTGAATTTGGGAAATTAATCATGAAATTGTAGAGAAGAAGCTGTATAAATCACATACTATAAACTCTTATGCTTCATGGGAGAAAAAAGAAAATGTGTCATTTTTTCCCAAGGAGAAAATAAAGAGGACTCAAAACAGAGAAGAGATTATTTGAATTGAGATTTCCAGAAAAATCAAAGTCACACAGGTTTGTGATGAACGTTTAACAAACAGAATGCTGAATTCTACTACACATGGGTTTAATTCTTTTACTAAACTACATGATACAATTGGATTGCTTCTACCCTGAAATTTCATTCTCTGGATATTACTACCAGATACATGCAATCTGACTGCCAGACTGAGCACAGAGTCAAAACCAATGAAACAGATCTTTTAAGCACTAAACATTTCTGATAATTAAAATCTAAAAGAAAAAGATGGGAATCTTTTAGCAAAGAACTTTCCCGGTATATGACTTTTAAAAGTTTAAGGGCATATGCACCACAAAGGGAAACATTTCTGAAAACAAAGTTACATCTCCAATGATTTCTGCTGTCAAGGTTACATGGGGTATAAAGAGATCTGTTTTGGAGATTTCAAGTTGGAGATGTTTATTACTCATGCAAGAGGAAATAATTAAATATCAAGTGGGCAGTACCAGTCATAATACATGGTGAATTTCTGACAAGAAATCTCTTTATCAGAAAATCTAGTCTACATAGAGTAGAGGTGATCAGTCCCTTAGTAAAACAACCAGCTACACACTGACTGGATCCCTTCCCAACGTGAGACCACCTGAGTAGGTTTAACACTTTAGAAGCTGGTACTTCAAACCCAGACTCTACTGAAGATAATGTCTTTATTGTATCTAAGATAGACTTCATGGTGTGTTAAAACTGCTCAAAGAACACTGAAAATCTAAAGCTGATCATAACTCTAGAGGGAAACTAGCTTTTTTCTCTTTTTAAGAAAAGGATGCTTTTATTCTGCTCACAGCTGAGTTTGTCATCTATTGTTATTTCACAGATGACATAATTCACAAGTTATTAAAGGTTTCACTGCAGTCTGAACCTTTTATTGCTACACATTCCAAAACACTTTCAATTTTTTCTAACTACTCTCTAAAGTAATTTCAGTCCCAAAGAATAGAGGAGGAAAAAAATATACATCGAACGTATAAAATAGAGGCAGAACACTGATCTATTATGACATTTATCTTTTTGAAAGAAAAGATGGGATGACTGCTTGTGGCCATATTATTTATAAGTTCCTTATAGACATCACTCATCTTATAGACACTTGTTAAAGAGAGGTTAGGACTTCTTTTTCTTAAAGATATTTATTTATTTATTTGACAGATAGAGACATAGTGAGAGAGGGAACACAAGCAGGGGGAGTGGGAGAGGGAGAAGCAGGCTCCCCGCTGAGCAGGGAGCCGGATGTGGGGCTCGATCCCGGAATACTGGGATCATGACCTGAGCCAAAGGCAGACGCTTAATGACTGAGCCACCTAGGCACCCCAAGGTTAGGATTTCTTTACACTTTATACCAGCTATCTCTCTTCAATCTTCACGATTTTCATAGCTGTCAAATTTCAAATACCAGAGGACAACTTATTTTTTTCAGTTATCCCAATGGCCTTCAACATATCCACTGTTTAGGACTCATCCTGGAATAAAAATACAGCCATAGTTTAATATTTTATATACAAAATCATATACAAATAAAAATTAGTATCTATGAAATTCAAAGGGTATCCAGATCTGGTAATACTCAAAAGGGACTTTGAATCTCTTCAATATGATATTTATTATTCTTTTAAATTATGTAATACTAAAGGTTCAGTTATACAAGGTAAGTTCTAGAGATCTGTAGTACACCACTGTGCCTATAGTTAACAATATAATATTGTGCACTTTAATATGTATTGAGAAGATCTCATGTTACATGTTCATAAATAGGAGGTAAATAAAACAGAACTATGTCCATCATGATACACATGCCTATTTGAAAATATAAAATATTAACAACAGCATATGTTTGTATATGCCTAGCAAAAAATTATATAAACTAAACATATAAATACATATACTAAGCAAATGGCAAAATTAGCCATTTTTGTTATGGAGCAGGAATAAAAGCAATGATTACTTTTTATATTATACATTTCTATATTGTTTGCCTTTTATAACAGGTATGAGTTATTCTGAAAACATGAGAATAACTAAGTTATAAAAGGAAGAATGAGAAGTATGTGGAATAAAACAAATATACACTAATCCTTAGAGTAAATTCACATTTGTGAACTTGATTCAGAAGCTTAATGCGATGTCAAAAATAATTACAAAAGGAAAGTACATTATATGAAAATAAAAATTAACTCTAGTTAGAATAATCAAGCTTATATAAAAATGGAACAATAGATATACCAAAGAGACCACCCTCGAATTCTTTTATTTAATTTAGAAAATGGTTACTAAGCCTCTAGTATACAGAAGGATCCATGGAAAAATCAAAAAGAAAAAAACCACTTCTAAATTTCAAAGTATATGCTACTAACAAATATCACATTCATGTATTCTAAAATTTAACTGGGCCATACAGGGATTAATATTACCAATTTGTCTATATTATGATTTTGAGAATACTATGCCTATTATTAAAAGAAAAACATTCTTTCACTAAATCAGGCTTTAAAATATCCTTGGAAAAATTACCTCTTAAGAAATTAAAAGATAAACTCTGGGTCAGTTTTAATCACTAGGTTCTAAAACTTCTTTCAATCATTCTACAAATATTTATCAAGTTTTTTTCAGGTATCAGAAATACCAAAGTAAGTAAACAAAACTGCTGTCCTAGTAAGCGTGCATTCTAGAGAGAGGACAGAGAATAAACACAATAAGAAAATATAGAGAATGTTACATTGCGATAAGGATGGGGAATAAAAGCAGAGGAGAGAGACAGGGATTGAGAAGGTGGTTATGAGGTTACAGAACCGCTGAGTGGGTGCGAGGGTCAAGATCAGAGAGAGGTGAGGGTAGGAGTCAGAACACTATCTGGGGGAAGGGCTTTGCAGGCAGAGAGAGTAGCAACTGCAAAGACCGAAGACGGTGCCTGCTTTTTATGCTTAAAGAGTAAAGAGACCTGTTGCAAGGTAGTCGGGTTGGGGCTGATCCTGTGAGGCCTCCAAACTTATGACAAGATTTTGGTTTTACCTTGTATAGGACAGGAAGCCAACAGAGGGTTTTGAGTAGGGGAAAGACACACCTGACTTGAGTTTCATCAGTATCCTTCTCACTGTTGTGCTGAGATTATTTTGAAGGGAGATAAGAGGGAAAGCTGGAACACCAGATAGGAGGCAATTACAAGACTTCAGTGAGGGATATTGGCTTAGAGCCACGCCTGCATTAGAGGTTAGAGCAAATAACATCAGTGCTCAGCCCATATTCCCTGTGTCTCTTTCAGTCTAATCCATCCAACTTCCAACTGTCATCATTTGCATCTTTTTGCTTGAGGGTCTTCTGGGGTTGGAGTTAAATTTTCCCATACATGCGGAAACCCAGAAATATCAAGTTTGTCCTCTTGGTTAAACCCTCCACCAATGATAGACAGGAACTGATTTCTAAGTACCATAGCTTTCTCACCCACAGAGTGGGATGAACCTGAGGCATGTGTTAGACAAGGGGTCCAGAGTTCACCAGTATGATTTAGGACCAGGTGCCTACTGTGGAAACTTGCTTGATAATGCACATTTTACCAGCTGTTCTCCCTTGCCCATCTCATTTCCCTGCTCCCTACTGAAGTCTTCCGGAATTGCATCCAAAATAAATGACTAGCACTCAAGTCATTGTCTCAGGATCTGATCTGATTCTGAAAAAAATCCAAACCAAGAAGTTGTCCTAGAAAGGAGAACTTCAGGGTGGAATTCTGGAATTTGAGAACTCTCTGGTTGGCAACAAGGGTACTGATGCTGGTATGAGTAGGGTGGTGATAAACCATGGACTGTTACAGCATAAAGGGTCCTGAGACTCTCACTTGTGATGGATTGGGTGGAAACGTGGAAGTGAATGCACTTGCTTTTGCAATAATACCAGCATTTCAGATGTAGGGTCAATACTAATTATTGAGGTCTATGTAGTTAGTTGAGGGCTAAAATAAGAACATCTGGCTCACATCTGCCAACCATTAATTTAGGTACCATATATAAGCCAGAAAACCTCTATGAAAGTAGTTAAGCATTACATCTCCTATGGCCAATGGTAGAGAATGCTGAAAATCAGAAGCAGGCCCTGATTCTGAGAGTACTACAATTACAAAGTGGGCTGAAATCACACCACCACCACCACATGTCTATACACAAAGCAGAATCCTGATAGAGAATTCATACTCTGATGTCAGAGAGGGGTCATCTGAGAGGATGCACTTACAAGCCCAGAAAACTCAGCTTCCCATGAATTTCCTGGACCAGTAGAAGTGGCCTACAACCTACTCCTTGCAAGAGGATAATAGCCTCCACTTGTCTGGACCCATGCAAAGTCCTCACTGAGGCAGATGCCCAACAAGATGATGCTTACCATCCTCAAGATCTTTTATACCTCCTCTCATTTCTTCTAGGTCTAGACCAATAAATATAGTTAATACATGGGCTAATTGTGGAAGTACAATCCCTTCTATGAAAGAGATTATTACCAACAGAGATGGAAGACCTAGATAATATATTTGACAGGAATTTGGAGAATGTGTTGGGGAATGGATCTGGAAGGTACTGGACCACTGGAGACAGAATAACAAGCTAAATAGGGGATGTTTATTGATATATGAACCTAAGAGATACTTTTAGAGTGTGATAAGACTACAGAATAATGGAGATGGGACTATAATGCTTAACTGTCAGAAGCCAGATGGGTGTCAGTTACCATAATGAACCCCCTGAAAGTACAGAATGGCAACTAGAAAGTTATGATTCATAGTGATCTATGGTGATGGCGGTGACCACAGTGTTCCTAGAGGTGAGAAAGCTGGGAAATGAATACAGGCATTATTTGATAGACATAACAGATAAAGATCCAAAGTGGGTGAGCAGAAAGCAGATGATGTAAATCTAGCAATAGAGAATCATGACCCATTGGCTCAATTTTCAGTCTCGAGCCTGCTTCTGACCCAAAGTTCATCAATTAAAAGGGAGGGTAAGACCACTTGGAGAAAGATTTTGCAAACACACTACAAGTAGACATAATGATTACTCCATTTCTTTCCCAAAGGACTGATCCATTTATCAGAGTAATTGTACAATGCAGAGAAAAAAAATATCCAAATCATTTGGAGGATGTGGAACACAGTGTATGAGCTAACACTGATGCCAGCAAACTCAAATCACCCACCCTTGACAGAATGGGGGTGTATAGAAGCCAAGTGGAAAATGAAGTCCTGGTTCAGATTTGTCTCATGGTGGAACCAATGGATCCCTTACTCACTTGTTATTTCCCCAGTCCATGAGGACACAGTCAAGATGGACATACTGGCAGCGAAGAACACTCCTATTTTGCAGACTTTTGTTCACCAATATTTACCACTTCCCTTCCCTGCCTCCATAGCAGAGTATATTCGCCTTTGCCATCAGACTTGTTTTGGTCAATAGGATATTAGCCAACAGAATACAAGCCGAGACTTGAAATGTTATTAGGCAGCTGGGCTTATTCTCTTGCAACTCTACCATCACACTAAGAAAACTTTTCTCTGTGTTGCTGCTACCACGTCAGCATGAGCAGAAAACTGAACAAATATAGAATGGACCTAAACTCAACTAGTGTTGTGAAATCAAGGCCAGCCAGACATCCAGATTCAGAGCTTGACGCACAGCGGCCCACCCCAGCCCAGCCTAAATCACCTGACCCCTGGCCAACTTACAAATGAGCAAAAATAAATAATTGCTGTGTTAAGGCACTGAATTTTGTGGTTGGCTTGTTGGAGAACAACAGATAACAGATTCCTAATGTGATATTAGTTTTGTGATGTGATATTAGTTTTGCCATATGACATTGGTCAGTGAATGAACTGCTCTAGGAAGCTGGAAAAAAAATGGTGATGAAGTGGTCACATGAGGCTAGAAAAATAGTGACCCATATTATATACTGGCAACATCTGGTAAAACTCTTGCCTGCAAAATACGGGCACAATTAACTGGAAGAACTGGAAGGAGGAATCAATGGGAATTTTTTAAAGGATGAGGTGGTTTCTGCTAGCACATTTGATAAGGTACCGTAAGAAAGAGATAGGCTTCAAAAAAAATTGGCTACTTTGCAAACCCATTTTTGGGAGGATATTGAAACCCATAAACTGCAGTGTTAAAAATTTAACTATTTTCAGCCAAACAGGCTTTATAACACAACCTTACCAAATCCAGGAGCTTCCAGACATATTTTCAAAGTGGGACCCTTTGTTAAGATTTGTGATGGAATTAGATTGGAGTCTTGTTAATTCTTTCAACTAGACAGAAGAACTCCTAGAATGATTTAGGGCGCAGTCTCACAGAACCCTCACATGTCTAACATACATACATAATGGAATGTAGGAGACATTTGTCCCAAAACAGAATTGTGTGAGTCACTGAAGTTCAGTAACATAAAAAAACTACAAAATTCTTGAGAAACCTGTGTTTATAAATCACCACCAACATGGACTAAATATGCTTGAGACTGAAATGTAAAGACCTCTCAGTCTATGACTTTCTATAGTCAAGAAAGTTGCCTAGCCACAAAGAGAGCATTTTCAACAATGTTCTCTTCAGAAATGATTGAGGACAATAGAAAACAGTGTCAGAAGTCAGAGCTCCAAAGGGCCGTAGACAATAATAGACATGGAAGCTACTTTTAAGAAATAAAATCAGGCACTAAACAAGCAACATTTCTTATATCCTGGGGAAAGGGCTCTGACCAGTTTGGCTTAGAGGGCTATCGGAAATGCCACGAATGGGTTCGTCTTCCTCTTTTTTACTCTCCAAATGGCGCTGTTTCCTGGGTCTCTCCTGCCCCTATTTCACCACTGGGCATTGGATGTATGTGAGGCAGATCACCTGTTTTTTTAGTTCATGCTTTTTCAGATCAAGAGGTGCCACATCTGGACCATGAATTCCTGGTGACCCTAAGGCCACGATTAGCCAAGAGTCTGGGAAGTACTGAAGGGGGTGACTATTCAGCATTTGGGAGTTCCCATATTTATGAAAAAAAGAACAGATGGTGACAGATTCAATTATTCAAAATTGTTCATTTGCTCCCCTCCCATGTCTCTACCCCTTGACTGTGGCACAGCTGTGTGACTGGCTTGGTCAATGGGATGTTATAACACACGACACTAACAGAGGATAAAAAGGTTGAGCTGTCTTTCTTGTACTTCTGCCACTGCCATGAGAGAAGACCTCCATTGAGAAGCTCCCATATCCATAAATATCCAAGTTTGAAACAATTCAAACAAAAAGCTGAGATGCCCCATAGAGCTTATTTTTACTTTACACATGGGCCAGTTGTCCAAATTAACTGGCAGGATGATCAGATATTGGATTCCTCCAGATATGGTTCCCTCCAAGTGTGTACCCATGGTTCTGGACTACCCCAAAGGTAGAGGGGTTATAGAGTAACTAGCACTTCGAAGGTCTGTAGAGTAGTTAAAGGAATAAAAATAGGAGAATATATTATGTACTGGTAAAATGATTATTTGTTCTCCTATTTCTAATGCTATTCAAATGTGTTTAGGATCAGGGCAAGGCAAATCTGGGTCATAGGAGAAGGGAGAGAACTGCATATACAGTGTATTTACAGGGTTAGGCTTGGACTCAAAATACTTAAAGTTGTCAGTGACTTTGACACCATAATTTGATCATGAGGTTTGGGTCAGGATTTGAAAGTACACCATAGGAGGCTATAAGGAGAAGGTAATCAGAAATGCTCAGAATGAAATTCATCAGTGATAAACATGAGAGTAGCATAATTCACTTGGGGGACTAAAACCATTTGGGAATCAAAGTTAGGTTCATTTCTGTCAGGAGAGATTTAACATAATCCTACCTGAGGGCAGGAACTCTCTGAATTTTTTCCAGTTCTTTGATACTAAGATCTAAAAGGAAAAGGAAACTTTGAAAAAAAAATGCGTGTATGACTTGAAAGACTGTACATCTGGATTGATATTTAATATTACCATCCCATTTCAAATGCACAAATGTTTAAAAATGAGTGTCGATAGGAACTGTAAGCATCCAAATACTCAAACCCCCACAAATTAATTCTGTAGTATGACCTTGCGTGTATGTTAAAAATTTCTAAGGGATACAAGGAAGCTTTTGGAGCTGAAGAATATGTTCATTACCTTCACTGTGGGGATGGTATCATGGGTATAAACATATGCCCAAACTCAGCAAACTGTACTATAGTTTTTTATCAATTATATCTCAATAAATGTTTAAAATTTTTCCTATGGACCCACAAATACTATTTGTTCATAAAATTTTCCTCTATTCTTCATGCATTTCCTTCTTCCTTTCCAAATAATAAAGACCAAGGAAGTCAGGGAACCATGGTGGGCCAAACATGATCCATGGTCAATGGTCTATTTTACATTTTTGTTTAAAAAATAATCCATGGAAACATTTCTCTTTTTCAATTTATCTTATATCTTGGAGGGCTACAATCCAAGTCAGTTCAGTTCAGCCTCATCCAACATGTGGGTTTTGAGCCCTCTTTAATCATCAGGCAGGCCCCAGTGAAGATGACAAGAGTTGAGAGTTCTCAAAAAGCTTCAGGAAGTTTAGGAAGCTTAAAGTTTGGGATAATGTTATTGTTTTTTACTTTATATTTCATCTTTATTTGATGCCACATAAGTTATTTCAGATGAATTATAAAATACAAACATAAAAGGGAAATTTAAAGTCACATTTAAACCCATCACCCAGAGAAACTATCATCATCAATTAGATACAGCTTTCGCCTTTTCTCTATGCATATTTAGATACCCCAAAAAAATCACTTTGCAAACACTATTTTGCAACATGCTTGTGTCAATATTTTGGAACAATCTTTTCACATCAATAAATATCAGTCTAGCATACTGATTTGAGTTGCTGCATACTATGCCATGTTACATATTATGAATAAGCTTAATCTATTGAACTGTTCCTTATTTTTTGACACCTAGCTATGGTCGATATTTTTTTTTCAAATGGCTAGACCATTTTATTGAGAAAATATGTTAGGTTAAAATATATTTTATTATTATTATTATTATATTATTATTTGCCCCAGGGGTACAGGCCTATGAATCATCAGGCTTACACCTTTCACAGCACTCACCATATAGCACAAACCCTCCCCAATGTCCATAATCCTATGGTCAATATTTTCACTATCAAAAATAAGCATCCTTCATTAGTCCCACTTTTTAGTAAAAGTGAAATCCTGGTTTTAAATAAATGTACCATGTTTAAGGCTTTTAATATATCTTCCCAAGCTACAGTACTTTTTTAGTAATATTTATAAAATTATCCAATCCTAATATACTTATCATAACAAAGGGAAAATTGCTCAGAGCAGTACTTCCTGAAGGATGTTGGACACATCTCTTCTGCCTTCACTTGAGGCTGCCCAGGAAAAGAGTTTGGTTCAAAGAAGTTTGGGGAACATATTATTTCCCACACTTTGATAGTCACAGCTCATATTAGCATTTCAAAGACTCTGAAAAGTCCAGTACTAAAGAAACATGTTCAATTTTGTTTAAGTCAACATTTATTAGCCAGGGCACACTGTTTGATGTAATACTTATTGGCATGCTTTAGAACACCCCTTGCTGCTTGAGAAAATAATTTAAAAATGCCCGTTTAAATAAAATGAAAATGCACTGAGATTTTTACTCAAAACAAGTATAATTTAATATGATTTATTTAGTGGCTAGCATCTGAAATACAATTTAAAATAATTATAACCATAAAGAAATATAATGGCAACTTTGAATAACACTTATTGGAATGTCTCAGTCTCATATTGTTTTCACATTTTATTGACTGCTATACTGGAGATCAGCACTTTATTTTTACTAGGTCTGAATGCACATAGTAGCAAATTGTATTTCATGAGATTCTATGCTATATCTAAGAATGAGACTGGGATCAAGGTTTGCAGTATATATGCTTCAGTGGTTAAATATAGTTCTCATATATGATACGGTAAGAAGATGCTCTAAATAAATCCTAAAGTGAAATTAATTTCATGACCATTATATATTAACCAAAAAAAGAAATAAGATATTAATGCATAATCAAATACTTGCTGGCTATCTTTCATTTGCTTTCAGATGATATCAACTTCTAGATGGAAATATAAGGTATATATTGATCTTTTTCATATGTCAATCAAATACCTAGTTAAACATGAGTAGAACATCATATCCATGTGGAAAAAACTGCCTTGTCAATCAAATGTCTTGTTATACACAGGTCTGACATCAGATTTAAGTATAATAAGGCATAAGATTGACAACTAATTAGTCAAATATGAGAAAAATAAATTGTCCTTTGTTTTCCTTTTCTTTTTTAAATGAGACAGTTCTTAGTTTTTCATTCACTCATTGCTAGACCAAGTTGTAACAGTTCGTTCTCATTGTACTGCTATGCCACAACTCCCTTTAATTTTGTGCCGTTTTCCTTACTTTCACTGGCATGGACATATATGTGATCTATCTATGTTGATTATATGGTACTAATTAATGGATCAAGTACTAGTGGAAATAGTTACATGGAACAAAATTTTTAAAATGAGAAAGCTAGTGCTTCACAGATTATCCTAAGGAATAATAACCACAGAAAACTGAGCCCCAAAGGAATATACAAACTTTGAACTCACTGACATTTACCACTAAATCCATAGCAGTCCTAGGTGCCCACAAACGTCACTAAACTCTTATGCTTACTCTATCTCCCAGGATCTAGGACATTCCTGCCCATGAGGATGAATCTTGTGTATATTGGAACTTAGTGTCTTACTATGGCTTAAAACTACCCTACCAGTAAGACCAAGCTAAAGGAACTGAGTCATCACATCGGTTCAGTGATTTGGTGATTGTGAACCATCAGTAATAGTTCTTTAGGACGGCATAAATTTTGAACCAAGTTTAGCTATCCGGGAGGAGACCAAAATGTCTAACCACCTTGGTCTTTTAACACTCTCAGGGTTTGAAGGCAACCATCAGTTCTTTTTTGAAGCCAGAAGCATTAAGTGATATGCACTCAACATCATGGGTATAGGACTGAATCAGAGCAGTTTAATTCAAATAAAAATATCTCAGGCTCTCTCTTAGTGCAAGCCACAGTGCTAAATCAAAGAAAGTAAAAAACAAAAACAAAAACAGTTGGCAATATACAATGACTGACTTCAACCTATTTGCTCTAATCAGGGTTTGGGCATGAAATGAAGGAATTGTAAAACAAAGCAAACCCTTCTGATGCTTTCAGAGAGGCACAGCAAATACTGTGAGAGAGTAAAGAAGAAAGAATCCATATTTACAGCAGATCATGAAAATTTATTACTTGACCCAGGCCTTGGAAGGAAGAGTAGAATTTTGACTCAGGAAAAAAAAAAAAAAAGGGAAGACAAAATACCACGGTGTGGAAGTTCACATGTACTGATTTTGGCAGAATAGGAAAAAGTTCAGTTAGAAAGAAAAGGAGTTGAAAAACAGGAAGATAAGTTACGGGTCTCTTGTAAAGGGACTGAATGAAGCCTGGAGGTTAGGTACCCAGTTCGATAGGTAGTCAGTAATCAAGTCAAAAAACCTTGTTGATTTTGGTCTGTTTTGGACAGAGACAGTAAGAGACAGAAAGACCATCTGGGAAGCTATTGCATCATTCTCAGAGAATGGCAATGAAAATCTACATGAGAAAAGCCAAAAGGAAAGTCAAGGAGAAAATGGAGGTGGGAAACGAGACAGGAAGACACTGCGGACCACCCCCAAGCCACTGTAGTGATAACAAAATGAAGGTTGAACAGAGATCCAGAAAAGGAAAATGGAGAGTTAAGAGTAGAAGACACACAGCATGGAAATGACTTGGAGAAGCTGACTGTGCAGATGATGAAAGTTTAGAAAGGTTAAGAGATAAATGGACTGGAGACAGAGAAAAGTTGGGAAAAGAAACCAAAATACAATGTATGATTGAAAAATACAATGAATAGTGGGCATAATATCACACAGAGATGAAATAAAACTAAAGCTCTTCACAATCAACTAGCATTTCTTTGCACCTCTTGCTAAGATACCACAAGCCTTAATCTACAGTTAAATGGTTGCCTGCAGATAAAGGTGCCTCCCAGCTCCATCAAAGGGAATCATGCTCAACCATCCGCTTCCTTTTACCCCTCCCTCTCTTTTTAAGTTCTGAAAGGAAACCCACAATGTGTGAATGGCAGAACCAATCCCTCATTTCAGCCATATTCATTTTCCTCTGGGAAGATTCTTAAACTGAAAATGGAAGTTTTCAATGGAATCATGGAATAAGAAGCTAATCTCTATGGCATCTCATGATCATGACACCCAGACTGTATTATGGTCATGAAAGACCTTTTCACACTGAACAAAGATGTGTTTTCTGAGCCCAGTCACACTTATTGTGACGTCCTGAGGCTGCGTGTCGCAAGAATATTTTCGGTAGAGTATAATCATTTTCTAACAGCTGTGTGCTCTAAATACTCTTTTTGAAAGTTGGTACCTAAAAGAGAAGTTTTCACTTGAGTCTGGTAAGCATTACCTGTTAGCTAAGAGATCTTCAAATGTACGTATCCTTTATTCTGGTTTATTTTGTACTAATCTTTCTTCAAATGAGGAGACTTCCTTGAAAAACAAAATTATACTCATTGGATTTTTGATAAATGCATGACATGGTCAGATAGGGTTATTCTGGCAATAAAAACAGAGAGAGAAAGAGAGAGAGAGGGCTGGAAGCAGACAGAAAGCAATAATCTATTCTGGCATGTGACCTTATCAAGTTTGTAAGTGTCATCATAGTCATTTACGCGTCCTGTGGAAGAGATGTTATGTGATTTTAGGAGGTTTTTATTTACCAGTTGAAGCTTTGTTGGCCTCCTGGGAAACAGAATTTACAGAAATAGTAAAGACACACACACACATACATACACACACACAGAGGTATCTCAACAAAACTACAAATTGAATCTTGAAATCCAAGTGTTTAATTGCCATTTGGTCTACTTCAGTACAAATTGAGGGTATGCAATAACCGAATATAATTCTAGCTTGAAGAAACTGTCTATCCAAATGTTAGACGTATACCTTCACTTCTTTACATTTTTTACACTTGCCTTTTTGTTTGAATCAAATAATATGAGAAAGATGGAAAGAAATTATTTCTCCTTTTTGATCAAAAATAACAACCTTGCTTTTCCTGTATCACTATAAGTAATCTTACATACAGGTTAATAGAGTCATTTGTCCAAGGGGACAGGCTTGGGGAAGGGCTCGGGGTGTTCTATTTCAGATTGGGCAGGTCCAACCACCTTGAGAAGGTCATCCCTGGGCATGGGCTGACTTGACAGTGGAGGGGGGTTGAGGAAACAACCAGTGCAAAAGCGCTGTGATTGGAACATGCCTGGCACATACAAGTGACAGGAAAGTGTGACTAAAGGAGGAGGAGGGAAGGAAGGGGAAGTGGCATAAGAAGATAGGGAATGGTTACCAGATCCTGTAAAATCTTATAGGCCGTTGTATTCTAAATGGAATGGGGAGCACCGCAGAGAGTTACAAGAGGGGTGACATGGTTTCCCTTATGTTTTAAAACTTTCACTCTGACTGTTCTTTGGAGAATTGCAAGGAAACAAGATGGCTATTTAGGAGACAATTACTCTAATTATGTTACTTTGGATAAAAGATGGTGGGAACTGAAAAGGAGGTATAAGCAGTGGAGGGGGGATAAGGCTGAGTCTGTGGATATATCTGGATGGTAGAACTTGCTGATGGATTTGGGTGTGAATTGTTGGGGACAGAGAGAATTTAAGGATGATATTAAAGCTCTTGTCCTTGCACCTTGGAAAGATGTAGCTGTCATTCACTTTCTTTAGGAACATTTGCTTTCAGTATCCTCATAACAAAAACAAGTTTAATACATGGGAAAATGATACTGCTTTGGGGCTATTCACTGAAAATCTATTGATTTGGGCTCAACTAAATCGGAATTTATGATGACCCACCAGGATTACATTGGCCAAAGACTTCCTTTGTATCCTCTATAAAGGAAATATTTGCAAAGAATATTAATGCTTCTTAAAAATTTTAGGAAGGGAAGAGGAAAACATTAACTTGGAATAGAAACTTTTTTTTTTTAAAGAAGTACCCCTTTATACAGGAAGATTTTTGTCTGTATGGAAATCCTTAAAGACTGTGAAACCTGAGCTTGGCAACACATATTTTTGTGTTGCTGCGAACAGCTGCTTTGCCTGAGTCAGCCATGAAGTTAATCTGCCTCTCACAAATACATATATGGGAAGACTAACCTAATGAAAAATGTTCAGCCTAGCTGGTCATCAAAGCCATGTGAATTTAATCAATAATGAGATCCTGTATGACATCCATCAAATTCGTCATAGTTTGAATTGTTTAAAAGAACATCTGATTTTCAAGGTTCAAGATTGACTGCATACATGTGTGCATCCTCTCGGCCAAAATCCCACTGCAATTAGAGCGGAGATGTATACACGTGGAAGTAACAGCAAGGGAAGTGAGCACTATAAGCAGGTAAGGGGTTTGACAAACTTCTAGAGGATGGGTGGCAGGTGGGATCACTTTTAAAGCTATGCCACAACACAGACAGCCAGAGTTCAACATGTGCACGAGCAGACTTTATCGAAGGTGAAAGTCGCCATTTCCGCAGATGCCCTAGAGAGGTACCAGCCTTGCAGTCAGCAGATTTGTAGAATAGCCGTGAGCTGTGGAGCTGAAATCAGTACAATTAGTAATGATGCTGTCGACGGAACAGCTGGAAGATCCCGGACCGCAACACCTCCCCGTGCACACACAGAAGGCTGGCCTGATGGCATCCGGCCTCCGAGCAGAAGCTGGAGCTAGAGCACTCTTCTCGGAAGAAATGTGACAATCAATCCTGGGAGACAGTGGGGAAGAGGGAGACTGAACACATTTAAATTTAAAATAAATTTAAACTAAAGTCATATTCTTGAGAACGGGCAACCAGGAGAGGGTTTTTGTTTTACTAAACAACGTACACTTACCTCAGAAATATTTAACCTAATGGCTGTCAAACTTTACTATTCATAAGATAACATTAAGGGATGGACAATTCTCAAACTTAAGTGTTCATAAGATTACTGGAGGAGCAAATTAAAAAGTATGACCTCCAGGGCGCCTGGGTGGCTCAGTGGGTTAAAGCCTCTGCCTTCAGCTCAGGTCATGATCTCAGGGTCCTGGGATCGAGGCCCACATCGGGCTCTCTGCTGAGCTGGGAGCCTGCTTCCTCCTCTCTTTCTCTGCCTGCCTCTCGGCCTACTTGTGATCTGATCTCTCTGTGTCAAATAAATAAATAAAACCTGTTAAAAAAAAAAAGTATAACCTCCAGATAGGCTCATTTAGTAGGCTGGCGGTAGGACTTAGGAACCTGTATTTTGCAGAAGTACCCCTATTGACTCTGATGTAGATGGTAGAGAATAGACTAAAAGGGAAACAGAGCAGGAACATTTGGTGCCCTCTCTTGTACTAACGTCTGTGTCCTCTTCATTCTTTCTTCACAGACGGCCTTCCCTGTTCCTTCACGTTTATTCCTCTCCTTCCCGTATGTCAAAATTCAAGTCTTCACCCACTGCCACCGAAATCTCTTTTCTCTGAATGCCTATAGGGCTTTTTCTTTTCTTTCCATTTATATGACAACTACGCACTTTTTAAACACTACCAGTATTGTATCACTGAAATGTTATCGACGCATTTCATTGTTATTAATAGCCCCCATGTTTCTCTCTTGTCTCACTATACAGTGTAACTTCCACCAAGTGCTTTGAATACATTAGCAGTACCAATAACTATTCATAGATGATGGACTTACATTCTTTATAGTATAAATTGATATTTCACCCTTCCCATGCTTTCCAACATAGTGCTCCGAACTAAAAAAAAAAAAAGGCGGGGGGTGGGGGCGGTTTTCTGTTGCTGAAGGAGGGAAGAAAAGAAAGGAAACATAAGAAGCAAATTCTGGGGGGCGCCTGGGTGGCTCAGTGGGTTAAAGCCCCTGCCTTCGGCTCAGGTCATGATCTCAGAGTCCTGGGATCGAGCCCTGCATCGGGTTCCCTACCCAGCAGGGAGCCTGCTTCCTCCTCTCCCTCTGCCTGCCTCTCTGCCTACTTGTGATCTCTCTCTGTGTGTCAAAAAAAAAAAAAAAAGAAAAAAAAAAGGCACCAAATTCTGGAACCATGTCAAAATTTTTAAATACATCATTTTTAATATCTCTATTGTCATTTAATGAATTTCAAATTAAATAACAGATATGTTGAAAGATAAATCCTTGGAATTCTGTGAACCTGCACCAGTTCACGTGTTTTTCCAAAGTAGCTATTATGTATAGTATATGCAGGATACATATAACCGTGCCCAGAAGGAGCTTATGGTCAAATATGAGAAAGAAAATAAACATCAAAAGAAAAATCCAACCTTAAGCTCACTAATTCAAATTTAGAAATCTACAGCAAAGCATTGGTATGTTCTAATACAATCTTAAGAATCCTGATTTATAGGGTTTTTAGATCATTTATAGTCATAATGATCTGAATTTGAAAATATTTTTATTTTTTAAAAAATTGTTTAAATTGCAGATGCAAAACATACTCATGTTACTAAACAGAGAGACTGAAGACTAATAAGTAAAGTGTTCCTCAAACTCATCCCCTTCTGTTCATTACAGTCCTCTTTCCCAGGGCAAATTGCTTTTAGCAGTTTATGGGAATTATCCCAGAGTAGGTTTCTATATAATCACAAAACAAAGGTGATGACATTTATAAAGTGTCTGCTTTGTGCAGAACACTGGGGTACATGCTTTACTCAGACTACTTCATTAACTCTCACAATGACCTTGTGAAATACGGACCATTCAGATCTCCATTTCACCAGTGAAGGAACTGAGACTGGGAGGGATTAGCATAAACCAGTGAAACCAAAACTCAACCTGAAGTAGAAGGGCTCAACCTTTGACATCTTTGTACCATAATATAGATGCCAATATATGTATCAAATCACATATGGGAACTACATAAATGAGATATGCTTAAGTGTCTATGACTTTTGTTACATAAATGAGATCATGCCATATGTATTTTGCTATGACTGGGAAGATTAAACAGGATGGGCTAAGTATATGCCAAGCACGGTACACGGTAGTGTCTCAAATGGTCTCCCTTCTAACTTCTAGACACAGTGAGGCATTTGATCTGAAGTTATTTCTGCTCACCACAGCACTTTCACTTACTCATAAATATTTCTTTGAGCCTTTTCAAACAAACTTGGCTACGAACACTTTTTTAATTTGAGCTTATTCAAAATTAACTAAGATAAAACTCATCTGAACAAAACTACAGTAAATGGC
This sequence comes from Ailurus styani, assembly GCA_002007465.1. Classification (NCBI taxonomy): domain Eukaryota; kingdom Metazoa; phylum Chordata; class Mammalia; order Carnivora; family Ailuridae; genus Ailurus; species Ailurus styani. The sequence continues at coordinate 1,045,281 of LNAC01000444.1, read as the reverse complement.
TGGTGGGAAGATGGATGATGGAAATCTACTTGCCCCTTTGGCTACACCTGGAAGGTTTCTGGAAGACTACAATTTCATTCTATCTTGAGGAGGTCACTCTAAATAGTAGCCAATACTGTTATCTGGGAAGCAATCAGATATTTAATCAAAGAGGATTTCCTTTGACTAGGTTGAGTGGTCTTAAGTTTACTCACATGTATCATAGGGAATTTAGTCTGTTTCAGAGTGGGGTTCATGGACAACCTACATCGGAATCACCTGCAGTGCTGGTAAAAAAAAAAAAAAAAAGTGTCATTTCCTGGGCAGATGCAGACTATCTCAAGTGTGATCTGGAAACTTGCATTTTTAATAAGCATTCCACTTGAAACTTATGTTCCTGAAATTTTAAGAACCATTGATTTGGATTTTACAGAATTATGTTGCTAGAAGTATTAAAATGCATTGAAAAATGCTTCAATTTAGCCAAAATTTCCCCAATTTTTAGTGCAAAATTAATAGAAATATATGACTTCAGCCAGGAATCTTCCTTTTGAATGAATGACTTCATTTAAATGCTTTTGTGTATGGATATAAAAGGGCGTTAATATACATTTTGATGCAACATGTCACAACTCCTCATGTCTGGGTAATTTTGCCAGCAGTAGCAAGTATAGCCTTCCTTTAAGAAATTAAATGTTAGATTTTTCACACTTTGTTTTGGTTTCCATAACAGGCATCTTTTTTGCGCAGGGCAAATTATCAAGTCTTCACTGGTTTGTGTTTTCCTCTATGAGGAGAGATTGCAGTTTTTGCCTCTCTTACTTTAGAATGTGTTAAATCAAGTCCAAATTTTCTGAAGAAACAGTATACGAAATGAATTTGAACTGAGTCTATAAGCAGGGAGAAAGCCCAAATTGAATCAGAACTGAAATTACACTCTGATTTAGTTATCTCACTCTGCCCCCGAAAAAGTGTTCCACAAATGGTGGAAAACAATGCTCCCAACTTAAACCGGAAATAAAATAAAGTTCTGGTTTTGTGGCATATGGGACCACTGAAGGTTTGACGGAAGAGCAGATAAACTAGAATAAACGTCGATGTTAACTGCACACACAGCAACGCTGTCCTGGGGGACTCCCAGTGGATAAGGCACGGTCTCCGCGCTCTGGGAGTCCACAGTCCGTCAGTGGAGGAAAAGCATGACACAACACAGCAAGTGAGAAATGTTATAAAGGAACATGAATAAAATGCAAGGGGAGTTTATAGGAAAGCAAGATTATTTTTGAATACAAAAGGATTATGAACACCTTCAAGTAAAGTTGACATTTGGAATTTATTGCGAACAATTAGAAAAGGGAATGAGGATTCAAGGTACAGGAATCCTACAACTCTTTCTACCTCCCCTCACATTTTTGGTTGTGCCATACTCTCCTTGGGGGAAGAAAGAGCCAAGCAAATAGAAAATTGTCACCATATTTTGCAACCCAAAGCAGTTACAAAAATCCTTATACCTGGAGAACAAATTATAGTATTGCTCACTTCTGGGGCCTCTTCCCACCCATCGGCGGGCAGGGAGGTGAGGCAATATAGACACAGAAACATCTATGTGTATGTATACTCCGTCTGGGGGAGACACCATAAGGTCTGCAGAAAAATTGCAAGCCCATAGGTTTTTTGTTTTGTTTTGCTTTTTTTACTTTATATACATATGGTTTAGGTCATCATAAAATCAAAATAACCTGTAAAGGAGCCCTATCACTGGGCAATGTTATTGCAACTCAGTTTAAATTGTATTACATGCACTATTTGGTCAAACTCCACTGGGATCTTGGCCCATCAAACTCCCTTGGGATATGAATGTAAACATTTTTTAAGACTACACCTCCAGAACTGGTCTTCTTTTCTACAGTATCTTTCTGACGTGTACATTATCTCCTTAACTCACACTGATTATATCCATTAACCACTGACATAATCATGCTAAGTTACAACCAAGCATAAGACCTTAGTAGTATATAACAATGCACATTTAACTCATGCATCTGTGCATCAGCTGGGTGTTGGCTGATCTGGGCTGGGCTCAGCAAAGTATCTCTGCTGGTTTCAGCTAAATTTGCTCATGTATCTCCCATCCTCTTTCTGGGACCACGAGACAAAGCAAGGCACGTTTTACTCATGAAATGACAGGGATACACAGGAGCAAGCAGAGACATGGTAGTCTCTTTAAGGCTAAGGCTTGAAACTGACACACTGGCACTTCTAGTTCATTCTGTTACCAAAAATAAATCATAAGTTCCATTCTCTCATTAAAAGCAAACCACAAAGCCAAACCCAAATTCAAGAAGCAATGCGCCTTTAGAAGGAGGAAGTGTGAAGTCAGGCAAAATGGGCAGATATACCCCACACATGAATTATGCCCTTCACCCCTGTACGCTCCCTTGACACACGGTGTTTACTTCTAAACCTAACAGCACAACATAGTATAGGAAGCTTATAATTTGCTTCCAGAGGATCTCTAGAACCTCGAAGAAAGTCTGACATATAGACACCAGCATTTCTTGTTAGACAGATGGCAGGGAAGAAGAAAGCTACACTATCTCAAACACAGGACAAAATTGCTATAAAGGGAGAGCATGACTCTATTTGCTAAGTTTTTTAGATCTGGTACAACTTTTTTTTTTTTTTATTTTTTTTTTTACTCCTCCAAGAGTAACTGAAAACAAGTTCTTAATAATACACTTAATTTTTTCCCCTTAATTTCCTCCATGAAAACTTGGATTAAAGTACTCCCTCACTCTGAGAGTCTTTCTCAGATCTTGGAATGAGTGATATCAAGTCACTGCCAATGTCAACGGATACATGGTACAGCAAGGAAAGGCACTTCCCTTATCATTTGGCAGTGGTAAGAAATTATATATTTTTAAAGATCACTAATATAATTAGGCCTGGGGCATTCAAAGGTCAGGATTTTTCAAGAGACTAGGACATTTAGGATTAAGAAATGTGGATTTCTTTACAGGTCTATTTGGGTAAGCTTCTTAAAATTAAACCTCTTTAAGGCTCCTCCAAGCTTCAGTTGATTCCATATGTATAGATTTTATTACTAATGGTGGTCAGTTCTTTGTGTTTGTAGGATATTTTTTTTAATTCAAAGAGTTCCAATTACTTTATAGCAGTAGTGATTCCTAGGTAATTACTACTAACTACTACTACTCAAGTCTAGAATGCTTATGGCAAAGAACTAGTGTGCCTGGCAAAGTGCTAGGGAATTTACATACATTATTTTTAATCCTTAAAGTAAACCACTGAGGAAACATCTTTTGTACATTTTTTGTAGAAAAGTGGGGGTTAGAGAATTTGAGACATGCTCAAACCAACCCCAAGTACTGCCAGGGCCAGAATTTAAACACAGATCAATATGATTCTAAAGTTTGTAGGTTCTCTTCATAATACCTAGTTATATTCTGCATTTTTAAAGCATTATTATTTATTTAAAAAATAAATGCCTTCTTTAAACCAACAGAATAAAGAATAAAGACTTGAAGTTACAGGCAATACAAAGTCTCTAACTTAGTTCCCATCTGACAAGCTGTGGGTGCTAAGTTCACATGGAGTTGTCGATATGCAAACAAGATAATAACTGCTTCGACGCCCAATATTTGGAGCGGAAGAACGAAATGCACTGACAATACAAAATTCTCCTGAAATCTATGTATTAGATTATGTGTACCTTGGACACTGTCTCAGGATTTCAGGTCACATGTTTTCCACACGTTTATTTATTTTTAAAGATTTATCTATTTATTTGAGAGAGAGAGACAGAAAGAGAGTGCATGAGCTTGAGCAAAGAGAGGGGAAGAGGGAGAGGAAAAGGGAGAGAAGCAAACCCCCCAATGGGTGGGGAGCCCTACAAGGGGTTCGATCCCATGACCCTGAGATCCTGAAACCACAACCTGGGCCGAAATCAAGAATCAGATGCTCAACTGACTGAGCCACCCAGGCGCCCTTTCACACCTTTATTTCTGATGATCTAGGTGTGTTTATTAGGAAAAGAGGGGAAGGCATAACAGAATGAAACAGATCTGAAGAATATGATTTTACTTTAAATGGCAGATTAAGAAATCAAATGGATCATGACTCTTATTTATATCCAATTCCCAGAGTTGCCAGATGTCAAAAAGAAAGATCCTCTTTTCTTTTTCTGTTACTCTGTCCCCTTCCTTCTTTTCTTTCCTTTTATTTTTTCCTTTAAAGAGAAGGAACATTTATTCGATTTTTTTAAGTTTGTTTACTCATCAGACAACATTTTAACTACATTCATGGCGGTTGAAATAAATGCTGAAGATAATCACACACAATCCTGTTTTCATCTCCCAACCCCTATTCAAGGTGAGGAGAAAATGAGACGACACAGGTAGGCTAGAATAAACACCAAATAATTATCTCAGTAATGAATCGTTAAAGTGCCCAGAGAGGACAGTGCAAGTCAATGAATATGTCTTATCAACACATTAAAAAGGCATTTAAAAGGGAACTGTGATCTTTAGCTACTATTGCTTCAGAATTGCAAGTAGCAAGATCAAAAATCAAGGGCAGGGAATGGCATTAAATTGGAATAAAGAGAAAGACTGGCACTATGTTTTTGTTTGTTTTCATTTGAATCAGGGATGCCCTGGTAAGTGTTTCATTTGTGTAAATATACACACTGGAGTCAAAAAGGATTAATTAACATGTAATCAATGGTATTACAAATGCCTTACCCCACACATAACATCAGGAATCCACACATAAAATCCAAAGTGGAAGAGCCCCAGATGGAAAATCTGAGTAGCAGAGTGGTCACGGACCAGACAAAGGTCGCTTTGCTACATAGTGATAGAGTCCTCACTGGACACCTTAAAGATGAAGACCAAGTCAAGAAGCAGCAAATTAGCCCACAATTTTGCATGTGTTATTTAATCTTAAATACAATTCTCAACAATACATATTTTTAAGCGAGAACATTCATATTTTTCCAAAGAGACAGAATGTGCAGGAAAAACAGGATTCCAGCTATCTGTATCTGACAGAGACCACCATACCTACACAACATCATTACTCTTTGGGAACTTTATTCTCATCCACCATTTGCAACTCCTCATAAACGGATATTTTCTGCAAAATTAGTGATTAATGTCTTAGTTCCTTTATCCAAGAATATACTGTAGATATTGCATACAGTGAATCTGACCCAAGTATTTAGTATCACCCCTGATTGCTGCTGACTGCCTGATGTGTTTCCTATATACTCGTTACCCTTCTGCTGTAGAGTCAACAGCACACTTAAATATGAGATGAGAACACAGAATGGAACCTGAGATACAGAAAAGATTCCAAAATGGGTGTGTCATAGTAATAATGACGAAAACGATCAAAGATGAATATACATTACTTGAGTACATAACACGAGCTGTACAGATATCACTTGCTGAAAATCCAAAGGGTGATTTTTTTCTTCACAAGCAGAAGATAAAGGTATGTTGGGAATTCCCCAAAATATGAAACACTCTGCTAAGAGACTCACCCATACCTCACAAACTCTGGGCAAAGGTGACATTGTTCCCAGTTGATAGGTGAGTATGGACTCATGCATGAGTATAGATAGTAGAAAATGAGTATGAGAGAGGCTCATAAGTTCCCAAGGTCACTGAGCTAATAAGATAGAGAACTGGGGATTCCTGAAACAAAAATATATGCTCTCAACAACACAAACTGCCTCTGAATGAGCCACTTCTGTTGTCCAATTACAGGTATCTTTGGGTCACATATGCCATATTCATATATGAAATTTTATTTTTTTTTAAAGATTTTATTTATTTGTCAGAGAGAGAGAGAGCATAACCAGGGGGAGCAGGGAGCCTGATGCGGGATTGAATCCCAGGACCCTGGGATCATGACCTGAGCCGAAGACAAACACTTAACTGATTGAGCCACTCAGGATCCCCATACATGAAATTTTAAATTTAATACAGCCACATCAAAATGAGAAAGTAGATTCTGACACCCAAATTGAAAATTAAAAAAAAAAATGGAAGTAAGGATAATCCTATCCTTTGGGATATCTTTCTTTAATCTCCAGATTGGTGGAGAAGTGAGTACCCCTCCGCCATTTTATTCCTTCATCACAGAGCTCATCACATCACACTGAGATGATCTGGTATTTTGTCTGTGCCTTTCTTATTTTACCAAGCTGTGGAAAGGTGGAGATCGCTGAATTTAGTATCTTATTTAGCTAAAATGTTTTCTAATATATGGGTATCACTACATAAAGGCTTCCTGTCTGAACTAGTTGAATCGTCACCACCGGAGTCAGCAATTTCGCCACCATTTTAGAACTCTTCAAGATTTTTGGTCCATGACATGCTGGAGAGCCTGTGACATATTATTCATCTAGCCAGATGGTAGCCGTCTACCTGGTGATAGAGCTAACTACCCACTGGCACACTAAAAAGAATAAAAGGTAGTGAGGGAAATCAGGGAAGAGAGATTGTCATGCATACTAAGGCCCCCTTCACCACACACAAAAGGAGCTTTCTGCACTCCTTGGACAATGGAGAATGGGTACCCTGTGCCTGCAGTCATCAAAGCCTATCTCACATAATCTCTGCTAAGTCTCTTCAAAAACCTAAGAAGATACAGAGCCTCAAGGTCTCATCAGAGACAGATGTGAAATATAACTACCAGCCTCCTGAAATAAGTTCATCAGCTCAGAAAAGAACAAACGAGACTTGACAACAGTCTTGTCAAGAGAATTGATAGGAAAGGCCAGGGCTTTGCCACATGAGTACACACTGATTTTTGCTCGGGGCTTAGAGAACGACGAGCGAGCGGAGGCTCTTGGCTGGGAATGTTAGCCATGAACACTCAGAGAAAGAAAAGGGTGATTAGAGCGAAAAGTTGTGAACTCTCAGATGCCATTGTACCTGAGAACAAACTAACTTTTTTCTCTCTGAGTTTTTAGAAGCCAAGCTAAAAAAGAAGAAAAAGAAAAGGAAAAACCTGCACATTTTTTTTTCTTTCATTTGTGATAATGTTTCAATGCCAAAGAGAAAATGTGATGAAAATGCCAAAGAAAAGAACTGTGGAATCTATAGCATTCATTGTGTTTATATAGAGATTATGCTTCTGGTTAACAGCCTCCAGAAGGTAAGCAAGTGCTAAATCTATGCATTTAAAATAGAAGAGAGTGGGCACAGTTCCCATTTTTTTAGTAGAGCAAAATGATTTGGGGGCTGAATATAATTTCCTTTCCCATATAATAAAACTTTATAAGAAGTTACTCTCTAACTCAGAGTTCCTGTATTTTTTTTCTTTGCTTTCTAAAACATCTTCATGACAAAAAGCCATGGCCTTGCAGTTTTGATATTTCCCAACCTGAAACCGTGAGGCAATTAGAGGCTTGCAAAGGATTAGCAGACATATATTCTTGCTCTTGTCTTTATCTGCTCTGATTATGGTCAAAGTTACTCTGAACCTCTATTCTACCCCCACACCACACGTGTACATATTGGAACACACACACGCACACACACACGTTATTTCAGGCTTGAGTATAAGTTTATGCTCAATGAAGTCAGAGCAAAACGCAATACATTCAATTTCTCAGGACTGCAAATAAATCAGGCTGAGAAACACAGAGGAAATGCAGATATGAATAAATTATTCCAAATGACTCCATTTACAATATTCCCAATATTATTGCATCAAGAAGGTGCTAAGTGTATTGGTTAAATGAATGATGGCACAGGCAATAGGCTACCACTGAGGCCATTAATAATGGGGTTTTGGAAGAATAGGTAAAGACTCTCAAAGATGTCCGTGATATATTGCTGGCTGAACAAACAGACTACAAAACAACGCCTACAGTTTAGTCCCAATTTTGAAATGACAAAATAGGATCATTTGACTACCAGTCTCATCTGCATCTAATAGCAAAGAAAAAAAATAGTCTATCCTGAAGCCCTAGAATGTATTTTCAATACATTAATAAAGGAAACATTCCAGAAAACGTTTGTTTTTTTTTTCTCTGAGCGGTAGAATTTTCTCTTGTTTGCTTATCTAGTAAACGAAGCAAAGACAAATGAAAAACAAGATGACCTGCCTTTTTCCAACATCGGTGAGTTTGAGGATTTTTGAAAAATAACCTCACAAATAAGGTATCAGTGGCTACTTTTAATTGAGCTATCTTTCAATGAAGAGAAATTGCTTACTGATCTCTCAACCTTAAATAATAAAATGATGAAATCCATAACCTAGCTGGAGTCCCATTAATCACCATCAGTGCGACTGTGAAAATTACACCTGAGAACGGAGAACTTTCTGTAATTTGGAGCCATGAGTAAAAGGAAAGGGAAATAGGAGGCAAACAAAAATTAGTAAAAAAAAAAAAAAATTTATCTCCTTACCATCTCTCTTCCGTGGTTCTGCTTCTCCATGGATATTTTTAAATGAAATTCTTTCAAAATTACATGAAATACAAAATGGGAAGGTAAATCATTTATGGCTCATAACGTTTCTCCTTTCATCAGCTTCTGTAGGTAGGCTGGGTCTTATCCACTCTGCTTTTCCAGAAAGATCACTGACCATTCAGAACTAAAAATGATTAATACCGCTGTATAGCTGGAAGGAAACATTATCTGAAACTCAGTTCTCTATTTTTTTCCTTCGATGAATTTGAGTCTGGATTTAAGTTACTTCTTATGCTTATTTAGTATTCTGTGGGCACTACGAGCCAACTCTATGAAAACAATAAAGCATCAAAACAACAAAAATAATCAAAGCTCCCATGTACTGAGACTTTACTGGGCTGAACTCCTTATATGGTTTATAAATACATACATGTATGTGTATAATCTTCACAGTATTTCTTTTTTTTTTTTAAGATTTTATTTCTGTTTATTTGACAGAGAGAGAGAGACAGTGAGAGAGAGGGAACACAAGCAGGGGGAGTGGGAGAGGGAGAAGCAGGCTTCCCGTTGAGCAGGGAACCCGATCCTGGGCTCGATCCCAGGACCCTAGCTAGGATCATGACCTGAGCCGAAGGCAGATGCTTAACCAACTGAGCCTCCCAGACGCCCCTAATCATCACAGTATTTCTGAGGTACTTTTATCCCTACAGTAAGCATTTTAAAAAGACCCAAAAACCTGAAGCTCAGACTCATCCCAATTCACCCAAGCCCAGCCAACAGCCCAGCACTGGAACCAGAATCGGAAATGCAGGTTTTACACAATTCACAGGGCTCACCGTAGCACACACCCTCCCAGTGTCCATCACCCAGCCTTCCCATCCCTCCCACCATCACAGACCTGTACCTCTGAAACAAGTAATAAGTTATATGTTAATTAAAAAAAAGAATTAACATGGTAGCAGAATTTTAAAATAACTTTACTGAACTACAATTCATATACCATAAAATTCAACTTTTTAAAGCATATAATTTGGTAGTTTGAGACTATGCACAGAGTGGTGCAGCCATCCCCACAATCAATTTTAGAACATTTTTATCACTCCAAAAAAAGCACCTCCCCATTAGCAGTTACTCCCCACCCCCTCCCCCAGCCCCTGACAACCTCTAACCCCAGTTTCTGTCTCTATAGATTTCTGGCAATTTCTGGTAAATTCAGGTAATTTCATATAAATGGACACACACACTGAAAAAAAGAAAGAAAGAAAAAGTACAGGTTTGTCCAGTTCATAATCTGTGCACCAAATATTGATTTTATACCTCACTTTTGGCTAGTTCTTTAAAAACAGATATTTGGTCAGTCACCAACCCACCAAAGTGTTTTTTTGTTTAAGATTTTATTTACTTATTTGGGAAAGAGAGTGAGCGTGAGTGGCGGGAGAGACAGAGGGAGAGGGACAGGGAGACGCTCTGCTGAGTGCGCACCAACTTGGGCTGGATCCCGGGACTCTGTGATCATGACCTGAGCTGAAGTCAGATGCTTAACCCACTGAGCCAGAGCCACTCGGGTGCCAGGGCCACTCGGGTGCCCCCACTTTAAGTGTTCCTTAAGTTTAATTAATGATTCCCCCTTAATGGGAAGATGAAGTTACACAGAGGATACAACTGGATGCATCAAATTACAGCAGGCCTAAAACCACAACTAAATGGAAGGAGGGCAGACGGCTCATCGACCTCATTCCTCCGGTCCTAATCCGTCCTAAGTAAGTTCAGGTGAGCACAAAAGTCCGGCCTTGGAAATAGGGCACAAGCCATAAGCAGTACTAAGTGAAGAGATTCCAATTAGCTCTTTTAATTGTGCATCGCTTTAAATACATTTGTATTTAAGGTGGATAAATAGGGATATATAGCCTTTTATGCTTTGGGAGGAAGGAAAGGAGAAGATGAGAGGGGCAAAGAAAAGAAGATACAGAGATTCAGATACTATTGTTTCCCTCTGCTTACAGCATCCAATTTATTAAAGTTTCTGAGATGTATGTGATCAGTTCTTTAAAAAATTCGGATTGTCAAAAGTGCAAAATAAATCAACACTGATGTAACAAAATGAGTCAGAAAATGAGGGAAAAATGACATCTTTCAAGATCAACTGTTCCACGGAGTACAAAACAAGCTGGCAGTGTGCCGAACATCATACATTAACTAGCATAAGCACTAAAAAAAAAAAAAAAAAATCTGACAGTCAATGCATATCAGCGTTAGGAGGCAAAAGAACCAGTCCTCTTTGGGGACGGATGTGTTGTGATATCTCTGACGGGAGGGATCTCTTAACCAGTCCAAAGGTCTTCTATTTTATTGTGCCTATCATAGTACACATTTTGTGTGTCTCTCTTAGAATAGAATCCATAGCCAGGACCAAAAAAAAAAAAAAAAAAATCACACTGAAGAGCATGAACATGAGCTTGAGATATCCAGAAAGTCTGAAAGTGCAAATCATTTCTTCCATTTACGGATACTTGACAGAATGAATCAGTAGTGGGTATTACAGACGGGGGTGGGGGGAGGCTTAGAAACCAGATAAAACTGAAGGAAAATGATTACTTATGTGATGTTTATTCAGAAGGCCATCTCTTATTTCTTCCCTACTAGTCTTTCTTTGCTTTAATACATTTTTGGTGTATTTTCAATGAATCTGTGTCAGTCATCTATTAAATGTTAAACATTTTAATACGTGTTAAAGCACTAGAGATGTCAAACTAAATTTAGATTTTACCTCTAAGGAACGCAGCCAAGTTAATTTTGGGGAGAAAACATTGATTAATCTTGTAAGAGAAAGGTGTCTTAGAAATTTGGGGTCAATAGCTACCGAATGACAGTCAAGAAAAAAAAGAGGAAAGAATGCAATGGGAGCTGGCGAACTCTGGAACATAAGGAAAGGGAAGGGAAGAGTAACGCATGAGAAACAGGACTATACAGAGGAACAGGCAGAACTCAGCACAGACGGAATTGATTAAGAGAGGATCACATACTGGAAACTAAAGCAGGGAGCCTTCATGAGGGAATAAAAAAGGCATGGTGAATATGTCAGAAGAAACTAAGGAGAAAGAAAAGTGTGAAAGGAAAAGTTGAAGAGAAAGGAATACTGACTGAAAATGAGAAAACATGAGACAAAAACACCCTACCAAGAAGTTGAACTGGCAAGGTTATTGGCTCTTGTTCTTGAGGCGAACTGCAGGGAAATATAGAGGGAATTCAATTTAGGGAGGAAAATTTGAAAAGCCTCGTGGAGGGCAGAGGTGGGTGGGAGGATAGGGTCGTTGTATTAATTGTTTTATCTGAAGTAGTGGCTCTGGGTCTGGAGTAGAGGCAACCCAGCACAGCTATGGGAAGATAAAACAGGCCTTGTTAGCATTCTTTCTTGCTTTTCTTCCACCACTGCCTTGGGATAAGTAGTACTTGTTTCTAACAATTCGGACCTCTAGTACTAGTGCAAATGTCAGGAAGAGAAAAATCAGAAAGAATGAGTCCTATGTTACGGAGGAGTGAAAAGAATAAAGGGAAAGATTGGACTAGGGCAGTTCCTTCCCCTATGTGTCTTCTTTAAATCCCCAGGGCTGAGAAGTGCCACTCAACAAGTCTTCTCCTCTAAGGGTGCTTCTGCCTGATGTAGCTAAGGATGGAGCCCTAACCTGAGTAGTTCTGTTGGGTAGGGGCTGACTGAAAGTCACTTTGAAAGGCCAGGTTCTCCCCTGGGGCACATTCGACAGCTCCCTGACTCTGGTCATCTCGTTGAAAATGAGCCCCCAGCTTCTTACCCACACTGCCCGCCAGAGTGGACAATAAGCCCAGGAGAGAAAGGGCTAAGACATTTGAGGGAACAACTATTTTGAAATAAAAACCATAAACTGTATTAGACAGCTTTATTTTTTGAGTTTTCTCGACAAAGTCTAAAATTAGAACAGGTGCACCAAAATTTAAAATGAGCAATTAAAGACAAGGTTCTTGTCTTGTAGGTTCTCCTACAAGAAAAAAAAGTGAAGGAAAAAGAAACAGATAATGTGTAAACAATATTAAGAGATAAGAAAGATGAAACAAAAGTGCTAGCATCCAGAAGATAGGACATTCAGAAAGAAAGAGTACAAAAGTGGAGAGAAGGAAATATTTGAAAAAATGACAAATTCCTCATAATCAAAAAAAAGATGAAAAACAGATTCAATGGTTCCATAAAATGCCAGAGCATAGTTTTTAAAAAGCTCCCATGCAGAGAAAATTTAAGACTATTAATGACAAAACTTAGAATTATCTTAATAATTTCAAGAATGAGAAAGCATAGTATGTACAAAGAAATCAGAACAGTGGGTGCCAGAAGACAATGGGGTAATGTTTTTGAAATACTGAGAATAAGGAATTTGAACTAAGAATTTTATATCCGGCCAAACTATGATTCAAATATAGGGTAATGATTTAAAAAAAAAATTCCCAGCCATAGAAACCTTAAAAATTTTACCACATAAATACCTACTTGTAAAACAGTATTGAATTAAGTAGTTAAGAAAGAGGAAACAAATACAAATGCTGCAGGAGATGTATGAAGCAGAAGTGAAGAACCATCTAGTTGATGTTTGTTGTGGTCTTTTAAAAGTAGCTAAGTAAGACCAAGGGAAAGAAAAAATAGGAAATACAGGCATTAAAAACCTCAGTTAAAAAAGAATTATTAGTGGGCGCCTGGGAGGCTCAGTGGGTTAAAGCCTCTGCTTTCGGCTCAGGTCATGATCTCAGCGTCCTGGGATCGAGGCCCACATCGGGCTCTCTGCTCGGCAGGGAGCCTGCTTCCTCCTCTCCCTGTCTCTCTGCCTGCCTCTCTGCCTCCTGGTAATCTCTCTCTCTGTGTCAAATAATTAAATAAAAATCTTTAATAAAAAATAAAAAGAATTATTAGCACAATGGAATGGGAAAGAAGACCAAGCTGGGAGCTTTCTCAAATTTTTGTCTTATTATTGGAAAGTTATAGATTTTAATTTTTAGAAATAAGAGAATCAAGAGATTTTAAAGAAATAAAGAGTTCACTTCCTCTAAAACTCACCTAGGTAAGGTGAAGTGATGCTCACGTTGAGAACCACCTGGACAACATAGATTTTAAATCTGCTAAATGATACTGCTGAGCTGGAGGCCGTTAGGAATTGCGGGCCAAGATCTAGAAGAATAAAGAAATACAGAAAGGTGAATTAGGCACTTGGGAACCATTTTTACTCTGGGAAATTTCTGCCTACTTGAGAAAAGGAATCTGAGAGGCTGAGAAGCTCAGCAGAGAGAATGAAGACGACACAGTCCAGGGCCAACCAAGGAAGGTCAGGTGGCTAATAAAACCCCACCCTTTGTGTTGGGGACCGAAAGAGCTTCATTCTAGGTTTAAGCGTGAACAGAAATAGACTCGACAGCCAAGGGACCAAAGCCCCTGGATAATTTTCAATCCCTACCTGAAATAAGGCAATCCTTATCCTACTAAAAAAAAAAGGATTGATCGTCCTCCTTCCCTCTACCCAAACGCAAACTCAAATTTCTTTCATGAAAGATACAGGAACCTGGGATTCAAATGGTCTCTACAATTTTTATGTACTATATTCAGCACACAATATAAATAATCAAAGCTGTGAAATTAGAGGTCAATAAGATCATAAAATGAGAGGAACAACAGAAAAGAGAAAATCACCCAAAGGGGATCCAGACTGTAGCATTATCAGACACAGGATCATTAAAAGGATAAATCTAAAAGAATATGATCTGTAGAAGGCCATAATAATAACAAATAATAACAGATGTGATTAAAAGATATAAACCAAATGGACAGAAACAGAAGAGTAGAACAGAACTGTAGTGTTCTCAAGTCCTTATATTTTCTGGGAAAATGTAAAAGTATAAATTTATATTAAACTCGAATAAAGTATGCAGGCTGCAAGGAAATCATTGAAAAAAGGGATATAATTATAAAGGACAACTGGAATACAAATAAAGCAAAGGATAGTACAAAAAGAGGAAAATGTAAAAAAAAAAAGAGGGAAAACAAATAGTAATAACATGACAGATACAAACTCATCATGTCACTGTCAACATAGATAATGGTGATTAAATGTAAATAAACTAAATGCTCCAAACAGAAATTATCTAAATGGGTTTCAAAAAGAAAAAAAGATGCAAAAATTTCTTATTACAGGAGAAAGATTTATAATCGAAAACTATTAAATAAAAAAATAAAAATAAATAAATAAACAAACAAATAAATAAATAAATACAATCCAAGACTACTGAAACTTTGAAAGGAAAACTCTATATACCCTGCGACCATTAGCCAAAAGAAAACTGGTATAGTTGATTTATTAATTATAAGAAGAGTATTTAAAGAAAAAATTACTACTAAAGTGAAAAACTTGACTGGATACAATAACTCTAAACTTATTTGCACTTAATGTAGCCTTGAAATATATTGAGCAAAAATTACAGAATTAAAAGGGAAAATGGGCATATATGATGTGTAAATGTGACATCAAATCAGAGTTCCATAATATGTGAAATGTGTAAATTAATAATCCCAATGGGATTTTAAAATACACTTATCAGTAACTGTAGCTATAAGCAGACAAAAGTAATCAGAACAGATGCAAAATATTTGAACAACATAACTAATAAAATTTACCCAATCAACTAAATAAAACACTGCACCTAACAACTACAAAATGCACTTTCTTTCCAAACACAAGTGTACCATTTCCCAAGATTAACCACCTACTGGTCCACAAAGCAAGTCTCAACAATATTAAAAAATGAAATTATGCACATTATAGTCTCTTCACAGTAGTCCAAACTTAGAAATCAGTATCCAAAAGAATAGAAAATCCCCATCTGTTTAGAAATTATACACTTTTATACAACCAACAAATCAAAAAAGAAATCACATTGGAAATCAGAAAAAAATTTTTTAACTGAATGAAAATGTGATAAATCAAATTGTTAAGATAAAATTATAGGGGTGCCTGGGGGGCTCAGTCAGTTAGGCGTCTGCCTTCACCTCTGGTCATGATCTCAGGGACCTGGGATGGAGCCACGCTCTGGACTCCCTGCTCAGGGCGAGCCTGCTTCTCCCTCTGCCTCTGTCCCTCCCCCCACAACCTTAGCTCATGCTCACTCACTCGCTTGCTCTCTTGTGCTCTCTCTCAAATAAGTAAATAAAATCTTTTAAAAACAAATTAGAATTATAGCAATATTTGGGGCACCCAGGTGATTCGGTCAGTGAAGTGCGCGAGTCTTGATCTCGGGTTTGTGAGTTCAAGCCTCATATTGGGTGTAGAGATTACATAAAAATAAAATCTTTTAAAAAAAGAATTACAGCAACATTTACCAGAAAATATAAAGCTGTAGGTGTATATAAATATATAAAAAAATAAAAAATACAGGTGCCTGGGTTGCTTAATAGGTTAAGCTTCTGACTCTTGATCCTGGCTCAGGTCTTGATCTCAGGGTTATGAGTTCAAGGTCCACACTGGGCTTCATATTGGGTGTGGAATCTACATTAAAAAAAATGTTAGATATATATAAATGTATAACTTGTTTCTGGAAAATATACCTATCAATTTCATTAAGTTTACTTCTATTAGTTCGCTAGGAGATTTGTAATAGAAGCATTGCTGAATGTTAAAAATTTTCAGCATCTGTGTTCACAATCATTTTTCACCATAAATTTTTTGATTAACAAGTTGCTTAATGCTGACCATTACTTGGATTCCTGGGATACACACTAAATACTCAAGATGTGATAATTTTTAACGTACAGTTATATCTCACTAGTTGGCGTTTTATTTAAAACTTCTCACATGGGAGTCTAGCCTACAAGAATGTTTTCCCTTTGTGTATTTTCTTTTAATAAATATAAACTATCCTTTCACCCATTGATGATTAAGATGCTAATGCTCTCTTGGAATGACTTGGGAGGTTTTCCATTTTTTCTCTTTTCTGGAATAGCTCTGGAGAATTATACGCTCTTCGAAGAATTATTCAATCTTCTGATGGCTGCCTTTGTTGACAGTGAGGGGCATCATTATGTATCTACATCTGGACCCCACATTGTTCTGTTGGTCTATTTGTATATTCTTATGTAGCTAATTGCCTTCAGTCACCTAATGGAAATCAGGTATGGAATGCAAATCCCTTTCCCTCGGTGGCACTGAGAATAATGTCTATGTAAGAGATTCCTTTCAGCAGTCCCACAGAAGGGAAGCAGTCCTGGGATAGAGCCGGGAGAGCCAAGATCTACACAGGAGATTTAATCACACTCCAAACTCACTAGAGAATCTGAAGCAAGCACAGGGTTATAAGAAGAAATCTTATACAAAAGAAACCTGGGTGGCTCAGTGGGTTAAAGCCTCTGCCTTCGGCTCAGGTCATGATCTCAGGGTCCTGGGATCAAGGCTCGAATTCGGCTCCCTGCTCACTAGGGAGCCTGCTTCCTCCTCTCTCTCTACCTGCCTCCCTGCCTACTTGTGATCTCTCTCTCTGCATCAAATAAATAAAATCTTTAAAAAAAATACAAAAGAAAGTATCAACCCATCTCATTCTAAGGGTCAGAATATCAGTCAAGGAATAAGTAACTTTGCTTCATAATATCTAAAGTACAAAATAGTCAAACAAGCATTGCCACTTAGTAATTCAAGCTCTCTAGATGCCCAGGTACATATTTGGTCTCTTGGAAGTAAAGGCATATCCAAAGGGTTATATGTTGTTACTTCTATTTACACTTTTCTTGAATAAATCTCAGAAATATTTACATAACCTAAAACTGACACCATAAACTTTAGTTCTCTTACAGCTTCCACATGTAGTGTGAGTTTTTCAACTTCTAAATTTGCAGAACCAGCACTTAAAAATGATAGGTAAATAGAGCCACCACTGTGACTCTGTGACAAGCCCATCCTTTACCCAAAACATAGCCAAGGGAGGTATCATTGTGACCCAAAGTTTATGCTTGTAGTCTGGACATATTTCTGAAACAAATGTCTTTCCCAAATACTAGTTTTAAGAGAACAAGTTTCTACCTAAAATCAAAGAAAAGCAAGAAATGAAGAAACCATCCAAAGCTATCTGGGAATAAATAATTGGTTCAGTATAGGCATGCATTTTCTTTAGCCTGGGTTTTCAAGATGGCCATTTCATTTGCTCATTTATTGTAGTGATACTGCTAGATTAAAACCCAACTTAGATAGGATCCACCAATATAGAATTAACAAACACACAATCGAGATAATAATGAAAATATGGAAATGTGTAAAATTCAAGTAGTATGAATAAGTTTAGAAAGAGGAGCACCTGGGTGGTTCAGTCATTAAGCATCTGCCTTTAGCTCAGGTCATGATCCCAGGGTCCTGAGATAAAGTCCTGCATTGGGCTCTCTGCTTGGCGGGAAGCCTCCTTCTCCCTCTCCCACTCCCCCTGCTTGTGCTCCCTCTCTCGCTTGTGTGTCTCTCTCTGTCAAATAAATAAAATCTTTAAAAAACATATAAGTTTAGAAAGGCTATATTAGTCAAACAATGAGGAGGAGATAACTGGATAACTATTTAAAAAACAAACTTGAGCTCCTGCATTACAAAATACTAAAAATAAATTTGAAATGGATACAAATCTAATTATGAAACATATAAAGTGTTAAAAGAAAAATAGATCAGTAGTCTTATAGTTCTGAAGTGAAGGAGACCCATCTAACCATGACACCAAAAACTTACTGATAAAAGACTGACAGGCTTCACTATACAAAAAATTACAATATTCTTAAGAACAAAATCCCCATCATAAATTAACAAATCTAGTTAGTAAGTTAGCTAGTTAGCTATTCAGTCAGAAGTGTCTTCGTACCAAGTAACATTTGAGGAGACTCAAAAAAATACATATGCATCTAGAAATATTTCACTATTTTTTAAAAATATTTTATTTATTTGACACAGAGAGAGAGATCACAAGTAGGCAGAGAGGCAGGCAGAGAGAGGAGGAAGCAGGCTCCCTGCCGAGCAGGGAGCCCGATGCGGGCCTCGATCCCAGGACCCTGAGATCATGACCTGAGCTGAAGGCAGAGGCTTTAACCCACTGAGCCACCCAGGCGCCCTATTTCACGATTTTAAAAAATACTCCAGAAGACTGTAGAAATAAGAAAGTAAGGGTTGAAAATATGATGATTTTATAAAGTCACAAAACCACAAGGACAGATGCGATTATAAACTAGGTGTACTGCACTGCCCTAAGCTCTCCATTACTTCAATAACAGCCACTTTTGTATTGAAGTACATTATTTTTTTAAAAAAAGATTTTATTTATTTATTTGACAGAGAACACAAGTAGGCAGAGTGACAGGTAGAGAGAGAGGGGGAAGCAGGCTCTCCGCTGAGCAGGGAGCCCGAAGTGGGACTCGATCCCAGGACCCTGGGATCACGACATGAGCCGAAGGCAGCGGCTTAACTGACTGAGCCACCCAGGCACTCTGAAGTATGTATTTTAAATGATCCCAAGTTTCTATGTGACTTAACAGAACTTACACTTAAGAGGTCCAAGATAATACTTACATTTACATCCTTGAAACATGTTCTGTTATGGCTAAAATGGCAGCACCCTTTCAAAACAAATTTCACGTGGGTTTACAGAGTTCTTGTGAAACTAATATCCACTGGGGAGAAAGTAAGTGTGTTTATCATTTGTTTTGGTGAAAATAATGATAACATTTTCAACCTTAAGAGGTGGATAAGAAAAACTGTAATGAGAGATCTGAATAATTTTCAATGAATTATTTCAATTGTTTGCAGATGACTGGACAGTTCTCAGATACTTAAAAGTGCCCCAACAGTTCTGGGTATTTTGTTTTACTAAATGTGCATTTTCATTTTAAAATAATACAAATACATTATGTAAAACTAGAGAAAATAAGGGGAAATTCCATAAAATTCCACATCAACACAAACATTATCAGACATTTCACTTCTTCCCTTCCAATACTTTTCTCCTTTTTTATCTGCTTAGATGTAAGAATTTAACCTCCACTTGACTATCTCTAAAACGAGCAAAAGGATTTCTGGAGCTAGTATGAGCCCCATTAGAGTAATCATCAATTCTAAGTCAAGACAAGTCCAAGGTAATGAGGTTTTCCAATGTCACAGAGAAAATCTTTGGCCCCCCAAGTGTAATAGTTCTGTATAGGAAATGCCTTGAAAGATAAGCTAAGCCTATAGTATAAGTTAAAATAGTTTCAAATTGAAGTACTGTTTCTTATTACATGGCTCTTTTTTCTTCTGCTGCATCTCAGCTCTATTTCTGTTTGTTAAAGAAATTTATTTTTTACCAGGTGGCTACGTGGATTAGTCACTTATGCAGGGCCAATCCAAAAACTAATTCTTATATTTTAAGTTCAATCTATTTCTTCTGTTTGCCTAATTCTGGGTGATATGTGATGAAAGTGAACCTTTTAAAAATGTGTATAGGCAGGAAAATCAAAGCCTTCTGAAACTTTTGGGCACTTGAACAGAATTCAGTCATCTGTGTGTGAGATCTGCATATAACTAGTAGTGACATTTTACAAACGCAACATGGTCCAAATGTTATAAAAACTGATTGTAAGGCTGTGTTAGTAAAATATTCAACTTGGTGTCAGTGAAATAACATGGTTTTTTTTCCCCACATAAAAATATAGTTATACGTCTTCCAATACATGAGGAAGTACTATATGTTAATTTCTGACTTTGAATAGGAAAATATTTCTTATAACATCGCTATTATCTTCTACGTTTCCATCATCATTTCACATGTATATACACCAGGGAATTGTGTAAATTGAATTAATTTGTCTTGGTATTTCCTACAAATCTACTCTCAAAATTTTACAATATTAAATTCCCAGTGTCACCAACAAATTAGCTGAAAATTTTTTCTATTAATGATAAAACAATTCATTCTAAAACTTGCTGTCATATTTTGGAGGCATGTACCCTGATTGATTTGAAAACTCAATCAACTGAAAACCCAAAGACTAAATTAAAATACCAAGCCATGCATAAGTATGCAAATGCAAAGATGTCTCACTAACATCTCATAATTCCTTATTCATAATCACTGGGAACCTGCCATCAGAAAGAACAGAACCCTGGGTAAAAGTCGTAACCACACTTCACAAGGACTTGCTGGGGAGAAGACATTGGTACATTATGGCAATGACATCACCGGAGTTGGTAGCCTTGGTCCCACCACTGTACATATGATTTTATCTGTACATATGATTTTAGATTAATTCTTCTGCTCTCTGAGCTGTGACTCCATGAAAAAGTACTCAGGGTCACAGATTCAAGAACAATTCAAGTAAAAGGAAAAAAAATCAACAAATATTAATTATACCAGGAACTCCAAAAAATGAGAAATCTAGTTTCAAATATTTTCTGGGTATGTTCTCTGTCAAGTAAAAGATGCAGTTGAGTATTTTCTGTTTTTGTAAGCAGCTCTTGAAATGAAATGGCTTGCCAGTATTTTTCTTGGAGTGGGGTGGGGGATTGTTTTCCAATTCTAAGAAGGTAAAAATCTTTCCAGAAATTATTTCCATGGCTTTTCTTATCTTGACCTGATTTCTTCTTATTCTTCTTCTATTTCTTTTACTTCTTCCTTTTTATTTATTTAATTTATTTATTTATTAAAGATTTTATTTATTCATTTCACAGAGGGAGAGAGATCACAAGGAGGCAGAGAGGGAGGCAGAGAGAGAGGCGGGGAAGCAGGCTCCCCGCTATCCCAGGACCCTGAGATCATGACCTGAGCCGAAAGCAGAGGCTTTAACCCACTGAGCCACCCAGGCGCCCCCTTTTTATTTATTTTTTATCATGTTATGCTAGTCACCATACAGCACATCATTAGTTTTTGATGTAGGGTTCCAGGATTCATTGTTTGCATATAATACCCAGTGCTCCATGCAATATGCGCCTTCCTTAATACCCACCACCAGGCTAGCCCATACTCCCACCCCCTCCCCTCTAAAACCCTCAGTTTGATTCTCAGAGTCCATAGTCTCTCATGGTTCGTCTCCCCTTCCAATTCTCCCCTTCATTTTTCCCTTCCTTCTCCCAATGTCTTCCATGCTATTCCTTACTTTAAACAAACAAGTGAAACCATATGATAATTGACTTTCTCTCCTGGACTTATTTCATTAAGCATAATCTCCTCCAGTCCCATCCACGTTGATGCAAAAGTTGGGTATTAATCCTTTCTGATGGCCGAGTAATATTCCATTGTATATATGGACCACATCTTCTTTACCCATTCGTCTGTTGAAGGGCATCTCTCTCTCTCTTTCTCTTTAAAATCACCTTTACTTCATCTTCTTCCCCCCTCTCTAACGCTTCCTGGTAAAAAGTATCTAGTAATCCTCTCTTCTCTGACGCCTGATCTTGCATCCACACTCACACCCCCACCCACTTTTCCCTGCATGTTGAGGGGCTGAAGTTCTAATTCTGACCAAGATGGAAGGGTAAGTGTGAGATACAGAGAGTGAATTCTTCTAGGACAGTCCCTACCTCAAGTACTGTCTGGATATTTTCCTGATATTTCCATGTTACTTTACTTGACACACAACTCCTCCCATCTGCCCCCCCCACCCCGCCAAAAGAAAGAAACTATATGAAGCTGTCAGCTTCTTAGAGCTTGAAGAATTATTCATGACAAAAATGGAAACCCCATCCACCCAATTTTCTATTCTTCTTTCACTGAGATTCTGTGGGCCGTAGTAGTGTTTCTCAGAATGTACTTCGGAAAATATGCAGGTAATTTCACATTCAATACCATCAATTAGCTCCTATTTCAAAATGGATTTTCCTGTCCTCCAAAAAAGCCAATGCCCATTTACTTTGATCTCTTTATAGTTGTCCTTCCTCTTTAGCTAGAAAGTCTTTCCTTGATGTTAAGTATCTGCCAACTTGGAAAGCTAAAGCACCCGAAACTGGCAGAGAGACATTATTGTCATCCCTATGTTTCATTTTCCCAGAACCAGGCATGGGGGAAAGAAATAAAAAATAAAAAGCCTATTTTCACATGCAACTGACACTAGCTCAGTTGCTGAGATTAGCTCGTGCGGGTGGGGGAAACGTGTACCAGTTCCCTTTCATATATGTATCCTTTTTATCCTCTTCCATCTGCAACTCAATGGAGAGAAAATGTGATGGGTTGGAGAAATCTGTTCATTCTGGTAAACTGTTTGGAGGTGTCAAGGCTAAGAATAGTCATGGGCTGACATTAAATAGTAGGGACACATGCTGAGCTGGCTCACCCAAAGCTGGTGTCTACAGCAGCACACTAAATTAGAATTTAGATGGGAGACCTTTTTTAGAATATTCTTGGGTCTGATCAGAGACATTTCAATTTAGAGACGCAATGTGGTCCTTGGAGGCATGAATTCCCATGGACAAGATTGGTCCAGGTGCTCTTAAAAACCATCTTGAAGCCAGAACACGGAGATGAAAACCACCACAATAACCTCCAGTCTATCATGCGGGAGGAGAATTTTCCCTGAACAAAGAGGCAGAACTCATAGAAGGCAAGCAGGTTAAGCAGGAAAACCAACCCAGAAGAAATTGTAACGCTTTCTAAAATTATGGAACAATCCTGTTCTTTGACGTTTTCCAGCTTGCAGATTTGTCTCTGAGCTTAGCTGATTCACATCTTGGCTACACCCATAGTCAGCCTAGGTTAAATATATGTCTGAATCTATGTCACTGTAAATGTCACGATTACAGCAAAAATACCCATTTCCTTTGGAAGCCATTTCCGCTCCTAGTCATCGTTCCTTTAAATCACTTGTACATATTTACACTTAGATGCCCAAGTGGTTAAACTGGTAGATCTGAAAAGGAGGGGTCACTCTTTAGAGCAGATTTGGGAAACAATTTGTGGACATAACTGTTCTTCTACTCTGGAGATTTTCCTAAGTTCTCTATTAGTAATGGATCTTTCAGGGCACCCGGGTGGCTCAGTCCATTAAGTGTCTGCCTTTGGCTCAGGTCATGATCCCAAGGGTCCTGGGATCGAGCCCTTCATCAGGCTCCCCTCACAGCAGGGAGTCTGCTTCTCCCTCTGCCGCTGCCCCTCCCCCCTGCTCATTCTCTCTCTCTCTGTCTCTAATAAATAAAATCTTTTTTAAAAAAGGATCTTTCACATGCCTTCAGATTTTCCCAGACTAGTCTTTAAAAGTCTGTTTTCTTTCACAAACTATCAAACAAGTTTGTTCAAAGAGATGTGTTAATTCACAGACTCACAGGGCGAGGAGCCTTAGGCTTGAGAGCTCATGTGGCATTCAAGTACATAACCCTGCCTCCAGGCACGGCCCTCCCAAAACCTTGTCAAGAGAACTGAAAGTGTAACCCATCTCCGAGAGCTAGAGGAAAGAAATTGTCAGTGATCCCAACATTTAGACATCCCACGTTGGCTACCCATATGCCTAAAAGGGATCCCCCATTTTGTTATTTAAATCTATTTCTTCACATTTTGTTCGCCACACAGTTGGAACACACATGTGCTAATAAGCACGAGAGTCACGAAATTCCACAGACGTGAGGTCAATGAATATCCATTCCTCTTTCCTTTTCCTCACAGCTCCACATATCAATGTTTTAGTCAACATCACTGTTTTGTGCTTTTGCATTGCTATGGGAAAAAAATACATTCCTCTGCACAAATAAACTGCATTCTGGGTTTATTTTTCATTCAACATTCACTGAAAGCTCCTACAAG
This sequence comes from Ailurus styani, assembly GCA_002007465.1. Lineage (NCBI taxonomy): Eukaryota > Metazoa > Chordata > Mammalia > Carnivora > Ailuridae > Ailurus > Ailurus styani. Next base: position 1,021,072 of record LNAC01000444.1, on the reverse strand, counting down.
TTGGACCAGTTCTAGGGGTAAACAAAACATACAAAATCCTTGCCTTTTTGAAATGTAGAACCATGGGCAGCTGGGTGGCTCAGTCTGTTAGGCATCTGCCCACGGCTCAGGTCATTATCCCAGGGTCCTGGGACTGAGTCCCACAGTAGGTTCCCTGATTGGCAGGGCATCTGCTTCTCTCTCTCTACCCCTCCCTCCTGCTTGTGCTCTCTCTCTCTCTCTCAAATAAATAAATAAAATCTTAAAAAGAAAAGAAATGTAGAACCAATCCAGGGGGAGAATAGAAAATCAACAAAGTATTCAGGAAAAAGAAAAGAAATGCAGACATAGATTATACCTTTTTTTTTAATGAGAAAGGAAAGCCCATGACAAATACAGATTTAGGAGACAAAATGTGGAATTTGGGTTTGGACATACTGTTTTGAGATGCCTGTTAGATTTTCATAATATTTATTTATTTTTTAAGATTTTATTTTTTTATTTATTTTGACAGAGAGAGATCACAAGTAGGCAGAGAGACAGGCAGAGAAAGAGAGAGAGAGAGGAGGAAGCAGGTTCCTCGCCGAGCAGGGAGCCCAATGCGGGCCTCGATCCCAAGACCCTGAGATCACGACCTGAGCCGAAGGCAGAGGCTTTAACCCACTGAGCCACCCAGGCGCCCTTCATAATATTTATTAAGTAGAAAGTTGTACATATGATTCCAGAGTTGAGAAGAGATATCTAGGAATCACCTGTTGACTCCAATTTTACTTAGGATTAATTTCCCCATATCATTTATTTTGTGGTGAGGAACCTGTCATTTCCCTTTCAACCCATCTCTCCACTCCATACTTCTTTATCTTTTGGTCAGAACTGCTTCATTTCATCAAGTGTTATTCCAATTTTCTAATACAATTTGACAAGTATCTACTTGACTATATTTGATTTCTAAGTTTAATGAGAAATCTCAACTTTTCGCAGATTATACTTTTACTAAAAGTTATTAGGTGTTGACTTTGTGCTTTCTACTTTGTTAAGCATTTCATATATATCCTGTCATTTAATTTTCCAAAACCTTTATGAAATAGGTATTACTGCAAGCTATGTTTTGTTAATGTACAAACTAAAAAGCAGAGACATTTTGCAAGTTGCCTCAGGTGATATAATCAGTGTCTTAAACGCCATGTTATTACCAGTTGTACGGTCTCCTGATGAGTGGAAATGTTACCTGACACCAGGCTTTTCCACACTTTAAGGATATGTATTTCAAGACTTTTCCACACTTTAAGGATATGTATTTCAAGTCTACAAATACCCACTAAGCACCCTTTGAGTGTGATGCAACCTCTATAGAACTGGGCTCAAGATGAGCAGGGATCCAAGAAGGACCTACACTGATGTTTACTGAAATGAGAAGGGAGTGAAAGATGGGGCATTTCTAAGTGTCTTTGCAGAATTACCTTTCGTCTTCACGCCAACAATTAATATTAACTAAAGCCTCAAATAAATCAAGGAACCAGCCCAATTCTTAGAAAATGTGAAAGCCTGGATTTGACTTATAGCATGGCTCACTCCAGCACCATATTCTTTCCACCAAGAAAATCTTCTGAACCTTTAAGTCTTCTCCTGGAAGAATCTAAATATTGAGGTTGGTTGGGTGTGTAGATTAAAATGTTTTCTCCCCACTACTGCCATGAATTTGTAATTAGATACCGCCTGTGAAATAATAAAATCTATCTATCTATCTATCTAGTCTACTCTCTCCCACCCCCATGCCCAGCACAGAGCTCCTAAAACCCCAGTCATTTCCTAAGTGATAAGAACATCTCTTGATCCTTGACCCTGTCTCTGACACAGGGTTTGTAAAACCTTTGTAAGTTTTTAAGTGATAACAGCACTAGAAGCATTTTTTGTTCTACTGAAGCAACTGTGGGCAGGCTCCTGGATGGGGACAGGTCACCAGAAAGATTAAGCCACAATTAAGAGCTTGGAATTTTCAGCCCACCCCCCCATACCTAAGAGAGGATAGAGGGGCTGGAAATGGACTTAATAATCGATCACGCCTACAGGAGAAAGCCTCCATAAACTCCCAATAATACCAGGTTCAATGAGCTTGTGTGAACACCCACACATACCAGGAGGGTGATGCATCCCAACTCCAAGGGAACAGAAGCTCCCCTACTCAGGACCTTCCCAGACCCCACACTATGTATCTTTTCATCCAGTTGTTCATCCTTATTATATCCTTTAATAAATTGGCAAAATGTGTTTGCCCGAGGTCTGTGAGCCACTCAAACAAATTAATCAAACCTTAGGAAGGTGTCATGGGAAGCTCATATTTATTGCCATTAGTCCAAAGCACAGGTGACAGTCTAGACTTGTGACTGGCTTCTGAAGTGGGGTGGAAGGAGCGTTGTGGGACTGAGCCCTTCACCTATGCAGTCTGACGCTATCTCTAGATAGATAATGTCAGAATGGAGTTAAATTGTAGGACACCCAGCTGGCCTCTCAGAATTGTTTGGTGTCAGGAAAAAACCACGCACAGGAAGAGAAAGGCTTAGGTTTTCCTACTGAGGATCATCTGTCTGTGAATGATGGAAAACAGCTACCACTTATTGGGGAGATAAAATACATACTCAACTAAAAAAAATCCTAAATGAACAACAATTAAGTGATTCACCCAAAGCTGTCCATAAAATTAAGGGCAGGACTTAGAATCACACAGGTGTTCTGCTTCCAATACTGTTTTCTGCGCTGCTGTGTACGTATACAAGAGAGCCTCTTAAGTCAGATTATGCCATGAGACAGAAAACCAGGAGAATCAAATCAATTAATCTTATTCTCTCAAAGCCAATATTTGCCTCTCTGCTCCTTGCCTTGGTTCGGTCCTCAAAGAAGCCTGGAAAACAGGTTCATTTCTAAAAGTGGATTAATTTGTGAAATTTACACCATATAACAAAATGATTTGGAGTGTGAAGTCACTGTTTCTTCTTCCCCCACCTCTTACACTTTCTTCCCAAAATAAATAGATTATGTAATCCCCCTAAATTATTATAATGCTTAAAACTGCTATATTGCTGGGATTCCTACAGGGAGGACAACTTCCAGGGAGGTTTATTTATAAGGAGGTCATTTTGAAATTTCAGTAGCTTGGATGGGCTCCAAGAAATACCTGCCTTATGATGAATTTTTCTCTATCATGAATAGAATCTTGGAATATAGCAAGGTTGGGTCTAATACATCCCTAGTTCAAGATATAGAAAGAGATGAATTGAGATTGAACTTTCATATGATAACTAGGACCAAAAAATTTCCTCCAAGCTGTGAGAGAGCAAAAAAGAAATTGATTGTGGGAACAAAGTCTCTTCTAGAGAAAAAAGTTATGGAAGTCTATAATAATTTATAGCAATTTCTAACTTTAAGTATTTTTATTGCATATTCTAATATTTGGTCCTGATAATAAGTAGGTGGAAGTACCAGGATATTCAAAGTACAAATGAGGAAAATGAAGCTAAACATCAGGTGGTCCACTGAGAGGCAGAGCCCAGCATAGGAATAGAATTTCAAGAGATTTATTAACAGAGAAAGCAAGAAGAGTGAGGAGAGCCTTCAGACACCAATGTGGGCCTGACACTTATGGGAAAAGAGAATGAAGGAAAAAGGTTTGGGCAGAAAAACTCTTGGACTAAGCAGTTGCAAAAAGTTTCAGCCAAAGACTCTTAAACCCATTGTCTTGCCAGAATAGGCCTGCTTTAATATCTCCCCCTGCCCAGTCTTTGGCTGAGAGCAGCCCACAGGAGTCACCTCAAAGTGAACACAGTGGGACATCCAGAGAGGTAGAAGCTGGGGATGTCCACAGGTTTTCTCCTCACAGCTGGAGAGCTGACCAGAACATTTGCATGACTGCCACAATCCCCTATGATTACCCAAACAACAAAGAGAAATAATGGTCCCTGAAGAATCCTGACATCTGGTAGAGTCTTTAATTTGCTGTTTTAAGTATACACTATACCTAAAAATTTTTTTGCAGCTAGAATCATGTGATCACTGAATAGTTATATAAGTTGTCAGATTCTGTCATTTAAAAAAAAAAAAGCCAAATCTGTAATAGCTATGCATTCAAGCATTGAGCTGTAAACTTACTAAAATGTTTCAGATATACAAAAACTATCCTGAATACAAGAGGAAACCCCCAATTTTTTTTAAGCTTTTATTTATTTATTTGAGAGAGAGAGAAAGGGGTAGGGGCAGAGAGAGAGGGAGAAAGTCTCAACAGACTCCCTGATGAGTACAGAGCCCGACGTGGAGCTTAATCCCAAGACCCTGAGATCATGACCTTAGCCCAAACCAAATCAGATGCTTAACTGCACCACCCAGGCGCCCTCCTGCAACTTTTGAAAGAAGACCTCCACAGATGAGTTTTGTCACTAGTTGCCACTCACTCCATCTAAACTGTCCATATACAAATATTTGTTAAGGTTCACTAGGTGAGGGCGCCTGGGTGGCTCAGTGGGTTAAAGCCTCTGCCTTCGGCTCAGGTCATGATCTCAGGGTCGTGGGATGGAGCCCCACATTTGGCTCCCTGCTGAGCAGGGAGCCTGCTTCCTCCTCTCTCTCTGCCTGCCTCTCTGCCTACTTGTAATCTCTCTCTCTGTCAAATAAATAAAAAAAATCTTTAAAAAAAAAAAAAGGTTCACTAGGTGAAATCTTGAATACAGAAAATTCTAGAACCCACTGAGGTTTTAAGTGAACATACATATATGAGTTATATAAAATAAAAAAATAATTCTTCAAAAGAAATAACAGATATATTTATATTTATCCCGTACTACCTGTCTAGCGCACTGTAAGGAAACTGTCATTTTTTCTTGAAAACAAGTCTGTAGATACTGATCATTCCTTCAAATTGCATATTAAGTAACTGAGGTTCAGAGGCATTAACAGCTTAAGGTGCAACAGGGCATGGCAAAGTCTAGATTTGAATTTAGCTCCACTGCCGATCAAAAAGGTACAACACAGCCAAGAAGGACACAGATTAAAATACTATGGCTTTAGACACATCCACTGGGTTGTTACTATTCCTCATTCCTTATTGCTCGACTGATACACAGACTTTTTTAAAAGTAGACTATCAAGAGATACAAGAGTTTTAGAAGTGATACATTACCATGATTATAACACAGAAGAATGGTTCTCCCTAGTCCCCATTTACTCCCCTTCTGATAAAATCACCCAGCAGAAATTCTTCTTAGTATTATGGATCAAGAGAATCCTACTGTATTATGTTTTTGTTTAGACCATGTGTTTTGGAGATTCTAGAATAAATCAGAAATGTTTTTTAATCTCAATGGAATAAAAAATTTTCTCTAGCTACAAAAATGTAGAAAGTTGATCAAAAGAAATCAAACATGATTTTCGGTTTTCCTCCCAGGTCACAATATCCATATTATTGTATATGCTTGGTTTTGTGCCTAAAACACTCTTTCTGTATCTCTGCCATTGAAATCATGAAATCTTTAAGATTCAGATTCATCTACCTTTTTTTTTTTTCTATGAAGCTTCTGCACCATTCCTCAGTCCACTCTCCTGCTTCACACCTGGAAGATGGTTGACTCTTTCTCTGCACAGTATCCCAACTTTGTACAATACTCCATGGTAACTGCCAGAATACCATTGTACATTTCTTGTCTGCCTTTCCATGACAGCCAAAGGATTTCCTTGACGACTCAAACTCACTTTTGCTCAGTTGTGTGCCTTTGATACCCAACACTTAACAAATGTTTGCTGAAGGAAGGCAAGACTATGTGGTAGAAAGCAAGTAGCATGAATACATTAAGTACAGATCTTAAGAATCCTAAAAAGTGGGCTGCCTGGGTGGCTCAGTGGGTTAAGCCTCTGCCTTCAGCTCGGGTCATGATCTCAGCGTCCTGGGATTGAGCCCCACGTCGGACTCTCTGCTCGGCGGGGAGCCTGCTTCCCCCTCTCCCTCTGCCTGCCGCTCCGCCTACTTGTGATCTCTGTCAAATAAATAAATAAAATCTTTTTTAAAAAATAAAAGAATCCTAAAAAGTATGCCCATTTATAGCTAACCTTCTAATTTCCTTTTTGCAAGTATAATCATATGACGTTTGCAAGGAAAAATTGATGTTAAACTTTTGTTCATTTTTATATTATTATTATTATCAAAACCAAACTACTGAGAATAAATATAGTCTCAAGATAATATTTAAAATAATACATAGATAGTAAAATGGTAGATGAATAGCCAGGTGTGTGAAGTATGCAAAAAGTGAAGGAAGTAAATAGTTTTAATATATTTCTAAGTCCACCAAATAACCAAAGTTATAAAAAATATGGACTCATATTTCATGCAAATAGAAGCACAAAAGAAATGACAGAGTGAGCATGGCTTTAGGAATAAAGCAAACTGTCCTCTCTACACTAACCTTTTACTTGTGTTGTCTTATTGTGCCCAAATATAGTACATTATTAAAATTTCATCTATGGAACAAAATTGAGTAACTGCATCACAAGTTTTATAAATTATAATACAGTAGCTTTAATTTTGTAAAAGTTGTAATAGCATAATGTAAATAATCTTGTTTCATTTGGCTCAGTATCATATAGTTTATGCATCAGTATCTTACTAGATTGTAAGCTTCTTGATCTTAGCCCTCCTTATAAAGTGCCCAAAGGATAGCCCAATATCTTAAACATGTATTAGTGCCTGTTACGTACATAAAATTCAATTATAAAAAAAATAAAAATGGAAAGGGAAAACAAATATCTTGAAAAAAATGGAAAAAAAAATCAGTTTGTAGGTTCCTGTCTGCCAAATATAAGCTACCATTTTGTCTTAATATAGCCATACAATATTTCATCATTTTGTCTGTCACCAAAATGCATTCATTTATAGAGCATTAAGCTCATCCAAGGATTAGGTTATAAACCTAAAGTCACAGTATAGAAAATTGCTGTGTCCTGCATTCTGATAATATCCTTGCAGAAGAACAAAGCAACCTGTCATCGGGAAAAATCAAATCACAAATCTTTCCAGGAATAAAAAGAAGGAAAATGCTTTATATTAATTCTTGAGTAAACATGACTCAGTACAGTTATAAATTTATGGATTCCAAATGTATTTGTATAGAGAACACAGATTGCTATATGTTGGAAACAGACTGTCATATAGTAGAAAAGTGACGTGGAGTTGGGTAAGGCAAATCCTTATCCATCATTATTTACCTGTGTGACCTCATACATACCCCTTTATCTCTCAGGTTCAGTTTCCTTTTCCATGGATACCTAGCTTAGACTTTTTATATGGAACAAAAGAGAGAATGCATATTAAACTCCTAAATTCTAAAGTAGAATACTCAGAAACGGTATTATGCCATGTTTATAAATCCCACAGAAATGCATAGACACACAGTATTCAAGAGAATTAAAATATATCCATTACATGAGCATACGTGCATTCCACAAGTAGCACTGTGTCCTAGCAGATTGCTGTCACATTGCATTTGTATCTGTAAGCATTAGTGCCATTTTCGCATACCTGTTAAGCAATCTTCTGTTATTACTTTGCAACACATCATTTATGTCTCTCTCTTTACTAACATAAGACCATTATCTTGCCATTCAGCAATGACAGATGATTCATCCAAGATTCCAAATGACACCTTCTTGATATAAGGGGGGGGGGGGAAACCAACGACTTTGCTTCCTCAGTTTTTTTTTTTCAACAGACACATTCTGCATGTGCCTTGATTCAGTTCCTGAGAGAAAGGCACAGAACATATATGATAGCCCAAACCCCAGGAATACATTATATTTGCAAGGGGTAGAGGACAAAAGATCTATTTTCTTTGCCAGTGACTTGTAAATTTTAACCCTATAGACTATATTCTACATGGAGAACCCAAAATGGTGAGAGTCTGGGATAGAGGAGGGCGTAGGGGAAAGGAGTGAAAAATGATTAACTCAGTTACACAAAATAAACTCATGGCCTGTTTTCCCAGTCTGTCATCAGTGCAGTATTGGCAAAGAGGTAAAAAGATTTTCCTACAGTCTTTGATAATGGTGATCTTATTTTCTGTCCCAAGTCAGGATTTGCTATCTGAGTGATTTTTTCCTTTGATTTGTAAATGTATAGATTAATATTTTATTATCAATGATAGCTAACTTGTATTGAATGCTTACTTACTAACCATTATATCATCTCATTTAATCATTAAAACAACTTTGCACGGCAAGGAGATGCAAACAAGCCTTAGGTCATGTAGGGAATTAGTGAAAGAGCATGGATTTGAATCTAAGTGTCCTTGAATTCAAAAACCTCTGCTCTTAACCACTACTTTATTTGGCCTCTCAGGGAAAATGGAAAGACTGTCATGGAAAGGCATGAAATTAATAACCAAATCCCCTTGATTGAAGAGTTTCTTTTCAAAGGCAGGGGGACCTGCTTGTTACTGCCATTCCTTTGCAAACATTGACTTAATAAGTAGTACTCTTAACCCTCTGTCGATACCAACTCATCCTCCACTAGGACAACTGTATATGTAAGAAGATACAGCTGACAGTCTGACACCAGCACTGAGCAGAGCATGTTCAGTTTCTACAGGAACACAAATATGGCCTCATTGTCTGGTAGCACTAAGGAAAGACTTCCCTGAGAAAATCCAGTCCAGACAGAATTTTGAAGGGAAAATTTCCCAGAGATGTGGAATAGGAAGGGGAGGTCTGGGAAAGGTGAGGGCACAAGGCAGAAGAACAGAGCATGCAGAGGAGTGGAAGTCTGAAAAAGCAAGATGCATTTAAGAAGCATGAAGGGCCCTCAAAGGGGAGTGAATGGAAATGGGATGGAAAAGGTATCTGGAACCAAATCATGACCTTCTATGTCACACAAAGAATTTGGAATTTAGGTTTCAGGCCAGATGGATTTATTGAAAGAGTTTAAATAGTCAATGAATTGAACAGCCTTGCATTTCAGATAAATTATTTAAATCTTAGTCTAAAAGTAGAGGAAATGAGATCAAAGTCACAGACAGGGAAACAAGGTGGCCAAAGTTGCCCAAATGAGACTTTTTAAAGTGGATAAATTCTTACACAGCTGAGAGATCTAAAAAGAATAACAGCAATTTTTCTTTTTAGTTTTTTGAGTATGTAAAGGACAGTCTTAAAACTAATTATCGCGTTGGAGCCCTGTTGTCGCATTTATATTTCTCATGTCAAAATGACAACAATGGTCTCAGGTACAAACCCATATTCATATTCTTTTACCAGTTAAAATAAAATTCTCCTTTCCCATAACAATTTAGAGTTAAAAAACATTTTTCATAGACTAAGGCTTTAGTTTCTTAAGTTATTTAATAAAATGAGACTTAGATTTGATATCACAAGAGTGATGTGATAGAGAGAAACTACTACTTTAATTGTTAAGGGAAAATAATAAAAGAATAAAGACAGATTTTTAAGTGATGAATTTTCAAATGAGAAACGGTGATGAGAAATTTTGATTACCATGTAGCACACAGTAGTGCAAGTAAAATAAACTCAAAAGCAGCAGCACTGTAGCATCAAAAGTACAATTTCTTTCATCATATGTTCCAATTAGAAGGTTATTAGTAAATAAGCGATAACAGAACTTTTCATTACATTTCAATGGTAATGAATCTATGATGCGCCATTAAGTTCACAAACCTATCCAAATAATTACTTAGTTGTTAAAATACCATTGTTAAAAAAGAAAAGGGCCAGGGGTTCCTGGGTGGCTCAGTCGGTTGAATATAAGACTCTTGATTTCAGCTCAGATCATGATCTCAGGGTTGTGAGATTGAGTCCCACGTGGGGCACCATACTAGGTGTGGAGCCTGCTTAAGATTCTCTCTCTGCCCCTTCCCCCAACCTCCTCTCTCTCCCTCTCAAAAAAAAAAAGAAGAAGAAAAGGACCTAATATGATGATGATGGTGACTAGGTGCTCTGATAGTTTATTATATTTAGAGTGAAAAGAATTAAGCAGACAATAAATAAAATAGAAAATTCAATAATACATTTCCAATAGTAATCTAACTTTGGCATCTTGGTTTCTACAGGAAAAAAAAAGTTCTGTGACAAATAACTCTGATCTCAAATGCTACTATTTTGCTGCTCTGCTTGTATTTACTTTCTTTGTTTGGATTTGAGGTTTAATTAGAAAGTATAAGCCTAAGGAGTTTATGCCTTGTGTTATGTAGTGTGATTAAAGTAATTTCAATTTAATACTTGGCGTTTGTTGGATTTATTTTTCCTAAAAAGGGAGACACAACTAAAGTTTAAGAAACACTAGCTTGAGGCACCTGGCTGGCTTAATTGGTAGAGTATGTGACTCTTGATCTCAGGGTCCTGAGTTCAAGCCCCATGCTGGGTTACTTAAGCTTACTTAAAAATGATAATAAAATAAAAAATCAAGAAAGTTAAAAAAAAAGAAAGAAAGAAAGAAAACACTGGCCTGCATGAGAAACGATGAGTGTTTAAACTAAGCCATGCAAGGAAGAGTTGGAAATTTTCCTCTATTAGTGCTTTGGAAATTAAGTGGATAAATCCACTCATTTATTTTCAGTGAAAACATCTCTCATTGGCTATCCATAGTAGCCGATATAAGCTACTGTCTTCAGTCTGAAGGATACAGAGATAAAAGCGGTAGTCCTGCCTGAGGGAACATGGAAGCCCCACATTTTGCGTGATGCAACATGAAGCTCAACCAGTATTGCTCCAGGATTTTATCCCTAGGTTGCCTCAGAAATCCCAGGTGGTGAAGGCTCAAGAGAATATTTTCATCATTTCTCTCTAAATCAGGGAAAAATTTTTACCTGCCAGTCACCATTCCCTTTATAATATTAAAAATACAAAAGGTGATTGCCTAAAACAGCCTTCAGGCAAGCTGAAATATTTACTGAGCCCTAACACTTCCTCCAGTCTTGACTATTCCTGGGAGATACACAGGTAGCCACGTACAGAAAATCACAGTGCCTCCTCACTCACCGAGCAAACCCGATGACTCTGCTCAGAGAAATGGCTATTTGTCTCAAAAACTGATTTTGAAGTTTATGCTAATATTTAAGTCATGTTTGCGTGAAACAATATTTTTAAATATATCTGGACAAGAATTATTTGCCCTTTGTTTTGCTAAATGTGTGCTCTGATAAACATTTTTAATTGTACCGAGGAAAGGAAGAAGAGAAGGAAGAAGGAAGGGAAAGGAGAGGAGAGGTAGGGAGAGGATGGAGAGAGAGGAGGAAGCAGAGAGGGGAAGGATGAAGTGTACCAGGAAGAAGTTCTTAAATCGAGACAGACATGTCTTAAAACTGTAATAAGATGAAATCCCACCTTCATCTCTGGATTGGGAGAGGAAAGACGAGCACACTGATTGCCTTCAAGCTATCACTTGAGACATTTTCTTGAAGCTCGCAGTCAATCTTACCCCAGTTCTGCTACTATTTCTTGCTCTTAACATATCTGTTCTCAGTATTCTGATGAGAAAAATGGACAAGGAAAGGACCATCTCGGGGGGAGGATGAGAGGATTAAAAGAGTAATGTATGGGGAACACTGAGAACTCCACGTGGCACCCGGGTGGTGAACGCAAAGTTTATGTTTATTATTATCATTACAGGATTTCCTGGGTGTCCACTGCAAACAGAACATCATCCAGAACATCATCCCAGTGGCTGGGCTGAGCCGCTAGAAAATCGGCAGTCGACGCTTCTGCCCTCTGGGGACAAGACACACTGCTTTGGAACCAACAGAGTGATGAATGTTTTAGAGGGGAGCTCTAGTTGAACTAATTACCACCTACACCCATCTGTGCCTTTTGGTTCCTAGCCAAAACCTTATATGTTATTGTGTCGATAAGGGCATATTCTTTCACAGGTTTGATGTCAAATAATTGTTCCCAGAGGCTTATCTGAAAAGTAACCGCATCAGAATCTCCTGGGGAACTCAGCAAAAGTATAAGTTTCTAGGTCCCACCCCCAATGAATATAGATCTTGAATCTTTAAAGATTGCACAAAAGCACCATTCGTGTGCATATCACCCATCCTCAGATGCAGAGAATATGGCATAATGGGGAGCATTCCGATTTACATGCCGAAGAACACTCAGAACAGACATTAACAGCATTTATTTGGAAAGAAAATGACTCTGTATCATCGAATGATTCACGGGGCACTGCCTGCCCCACACACCAAGAGGCAGCGGCTTAAATGATCTGCAGCCAGGCAGAGTAGGTTGAAATCTGGTTCCTCGTCTTTAAGAGCTGGGTGAACTTGGGCAGGTTACTTACCCTCTCTGTGCCTTAGAATCTTCATATATAAAAGAGGTATTACAACCATAGGTCTTATTCATTGGTTATTATGAAAATTATCTATAACAAGTGTAAAATACTCGAAACACTACTTAGCATACAGTATGTACTCAGTAAATGTCAGTTATCATTATTAGCATTGGGAATTACTGTTAATCTAAGTCCACAATATAGAATCGGTGAATGCTGGAGCATTAAGGGATTTCCCCTCTTCTATTTATATTTTCAGTAATTCGTTGAATTAGAAGTCTTTCTTTTGCAGCTGTCCCTGAAAGTAAGCTTTCCAAAAAAAAAAAAAAAAGAAAAAAAAAGGAGTTAAGATGAAAAATAACATTTTAGTAGCTCAGGAATTAATCTTTCCAATGCCATGAATATCTTTTTAATTTGGCATGTTTTAATGCAACACAAGGAGAGGGAAACGCTTAGCAAATTCTGAGCATTTATTACAGGCAATTTCAAAAAGTAAAAAAAAAAAAAACCCATGGAGATACGTATCTATAGGGGTGAAGGCAGAGGCAAAAATAAAAAAAAAAATCAGTGGAAATGGAGAGAAATTAATCAATAAATCACCCTATCACGTGAATTCCATTTTTTCCATGTAGATTTGTATTCAAACCAAAAAAAAAGTGAAGTAAATCATCTCTTCACTGAAACCAAGTCCTACTCATCCCTGTCTTATATATTCCAAAGAATTCACAGATACTCTGTTAATACAGAAAACTAATAAGTTAGTCTCTGCCTAAGTTAACTAATATGAGTCAGAAATCTGGGGTTACTTCTGTGAGATTATACTCTGTGTGAAAATTTCCTTCGCAAACACCCTCCACACTACAGGCCCATAAATTATTAAAGTCTGTTATGTTGTTAGGGACAATGTATGGAAATTTATCCAGATTCCAAAATCCCGAATAAAAGTAAATGGTTAAAAATGAAAGAAAGAGAAGGAAGGAGACAATTATATTGGTTTGGTGAGAGCTGGAGCATTTCTACTACTCCATCAGCACTGATTTTAAAGATCTAAATGACATACAGACTGATGAATAATTCAGATTTCATTTATTAGTCCACTGACCCTACACATGGCTTCATAAAAATGAAAATAATGTCATTCTCCTGCTTCATCCTCTGTAGAATGGAATATGCCTATGTAGCTGGGTAGAATTTTTTTGATGTAGTTTGCTCTGGCACATTGTATACACATATATTTGCATGTCATACATTTGGAAGAAATGTTGAGATGAACAATTTCAATAACATGTATAAAGGAGACCATTTTGCCCCCTACTGGTAGATGACTTAGGTCTGTAAAAAACAATGCTGATTATCATGTAACAACTGGTTACCTGGCAACTAAAAACTAGACAATGTAGCAATACAATTCTATGTCCTCAGTCTGGGACTGACACAAAGGGAATTTGCCACCAATGCATCTGCAGAGCTATATCCTAGAAGTTGACGAATTTTCTCCCATGGCTCCCATCTCTGGTCTAAGAATTTAGAAGCACCACACCAAAGTCCCTGCTGCAGAGACAGGGCAAAATAGTAAATTTGCAAGAATGAATTTTTGGGTTAATTTTTCGGTCTTTTGATACAAAATTTCAAAGTAAATGTGATTCTGAACTTTAAAGAGTTAGGTTTCAGCTTCTAAGAACTGAAACTTGCAACTTCATTTTGGAGCTTTAATTTCACTCTGGAAAATCTATAGGAAGAATGAATTTGCACTAAAATTTGGAGCACTTCTATATATAGGCCTTAAATTGTTAGGATGACTCAATATTGTCATAAACTCATTGTAAACCTGTGTTGACCTATACTGGACTATGTACCTGGGAATTCTGTAATAACTGAAGAAGCAATGAATTTTCATTCCTGAGGATAGTGAGCCCTTAATAGGATTTAATCAATATGTTCTTCTAATCCATTTCTAAAATTTCTGGAGGCAAAATTCATACCAAAACCAGCAGTTCAAGGAGAATGCTCAGGGAACACCTCTTACTAGGGGAGACAATGTGTGCAAATGGAAGCAGGACTTGACACAGGCTTAATATTTCAGACAAATAGGTTAAGAGAGGCAAGAGCTAAGAAGGTAAGGGAATAGCTCAGGCGAGACTACTTACTTCCCCCCTTTCCTCAAGTTTTCATGTGGAGTCACCCTATTGAAGCAAAACTGACCCTTTGGTTGGTGAAAGATAGCCACTGGCCCACCCTTCTCAGTTGCTAGGGTTGAATCTATTCAGAGGTCAAAACATCAATAATTGGGTCTCTGTCATTCCCTCTCTGCCTGTGATTATGAGAAAGTGACACTGGATAAATGTATCTTCTCTGCAGAATCAAAACTTCCCCAAGCTGGGCTGTGTCTACAGCTAAGTGGGAGTAGAAAGGAAGAGGGGATTGTTAATATCATCTGTTCCTTAACTCTAAGCAAAAGTGAGAGCAAAACAAACCCCCCAAAATGAGACAATGTGTCCCCACCAGACACGCAGGAAAAGAAATGGCAAAAGGAGTTCCCCAGACAGAAGAAAAATGACCCCCAGGGGGAAACACAGAAATTCAGGAAGAAACAAGAAATGGATGTGGTAAGCACGTGGAATAAATCAAACTCTATTGACTTTAAAAAAAAGGCATCACAATATGTTTAATATGCTCTAATTGAAATACATGGCAACACAAATTGTGAGCAGCAGGTGGTAAATGAAGTTAAAGTGTGTCAAGGTCCTAACAATACCAAGCAAGTGGTCAAAGTAATCATTTTCATTAGACTCTAATAAGCTAAAATGCCTTTTATAATCTCCAGGTTAACCAGTAAAATGTCAGGAATGAGAGCGAAACCAAAGGATCTCTAACAAATTAGTCAAGGAGAAAAACAGATTGATAAAAATATTTAAACACTAAAAATGGAAGGAGAGAAAGGGAAGGTGAAAAAGGTGGGCTAACTGGAGATAAATAATGAAATAGTAGGAACAATAAACACACAGAGAAGTAAACTAAATACTCAAGTAAAAGTATATTATTATTATTAGACAGGATAAAAAAGGAAAACGTTGTTACATGCCGCTTATAAGAACATCACCTTAAATATACAAATACCAAAAAGTTGAGAATAAAAGGGACACTAGGGGCACCTGGGTGGCTCAGTTGTTAAGCCTCTGCCTTCTGCTCAGATCATGATCCCAGACTCCTGGGATCAAGCCCTGCATTGGGTTCCCTGCCCAGCTGGGAGCCTGCTTCTCCCTCTACCACTCCCCCTGCTTGTATTCCATCTCTCGCTATGTCTCTCTCTGTCAAATAAATAACTAAAATCAAAAAAAAAAAAAAAGGAGAAGAAAGAAAAGAAAGAAATGGGACACCATCAACCAAGCTATAGTAATATCAAACAAACAGACCTGAGTCAATAAATGAGATAAAGGAAGATATTTCTCAATGATAAATAGGAATGGTAAACCAGGAAGATACCATTTTCAATAGCATCAAATAAATGAAATACATTGTAATAGATCCAACAAAAGATTCAGAAGACCTCTTCAGTGAAAAAAATCTAAAAATATTGGGAGGAATTAAAGAAAATAAAAATAAATAGAGGGACATATGCTACCCAGGGAATAGAAGGCTCATTATAGAGATATCAATTCTCCTCCAATTGATTTGCAGGTCCAATGCAGTCTCAATCAGAATCCCTGAGAGATTTATTTTTGTGTAGACATTGACAAATTGATTCTAAACTTACATTGAAAAATGAAAGGTTGAGAATAGCCAACATGATGTTGAAAAAGAACAAAGCCGTAAGATTTATTCAAATATCAAGGCTTATTATAAAGTAATAGTAATTTAGATAGCAGGCTGTTGCTGAATGGAGATAAAAAAATAGAGCAATGGAACAGAGAGAGAGAGAGAGAGAGAGAGAGATGAGAAACAGACATGAATGATATAGAAGAGGAAGTACAGGAACAGACCCACATATACTTGGTACTCTTGTTTATAACGTAAGTGACACTCCAGTGCAGTAGAGAGAAGGGGCTTTTTAAAATAAATGTTCTGATTCAGTTGGTTAACTATATATCAAAGCTAAATCTATCTCTATACTATACACATACCAATTCCAGATGGATTGGAGACCTAACTGTGAAAGATAAAATGATAAGCATTTTAGAAAAATAAAATATTTTCAAAAGCTTGCATAGGCTAAAATTAATAAGGATGCAGATCACTAACTATCAAGGGAAAAATGATAAATTGAACTACACTAAAACTTTGAAGTTTTATTTATTAAGACACCATCAAAAGGGTCAAAAATCATTCTAATAGGTAGCAGAGAATACTTATTAAGACATATACTAACAAAAAAAACCCCTAATATACGGGGGTGCCTGGGTGGCTCAGTCAGTTAAGCTTCTGCCTTCCACTCGGGGCATGATCCCAGGGTCCTGGGATTGAGCCTCACACCTGGCTATCTGCTCAGTGGGACCTTGCTTCTTCTCCCTCCACCTGCAGCTCCCCCTGCTTGTGTTCTCTCTCTCAAATAAATAAAATCTTTTTAAAAATTAAAAAAAATATACAAAAAACATATAGGGTTCTTACAAGTCAATTAAGACAATGGCATAGATTTGCAAAAGGTTTCCCCAACGAGTATCTCTAAATGGACACTAGGGAGGGTATATGCTATTCTGAGCGTTGTGAATTGTATAAGACTGATGAATCACAGGGGTGCCTGGGTGGGTCACTTGGTTAAGCGACTGCCTTCAGCTCAGATCATGATTCCAGGGTCCTGGGATTGAGCCCCGCATCAGACTCCCTGCTCAGTGGAGAGCCTCCTTCTCTCTCTCCTTCTGCCTGCCACTCTACTTACTTGTGCTCTCTCTCTCTCTGTCAAATAACTAAATAAAAACTTAAAAAAAAAAAAAAAGGACTGATGAATCACAGACCTGTACCCCTAAAACAAATAATACATTATATGGCAATAAAAAAAAAGAAATGACAACAACAACATCAATGATGATGATGATAGTAATACTTTATACATATGACTATCAGTTATTATCGTATTTACTCTTCAGAGCAACCTAATGAGATAGTTATTATTTTCATCATTTTATAGATAAGTTCATTGATACCCCAAAACACACAGCTAATAGTGATAGAAGTAGGATTTTAACACAGGCAGAATAATTCTAAAATGTGTTCCTATTTCTATATAAAACAGTTGGTATTTGAATTGGACATTTTTCATTATTAACAAATATTAATTGAGCATATACAATATACTGGATGGCCTGGGATGCCAAGTTAAGTAGTTCACACAATAATGACATTTAATAAATTTTATGTCACATATGTATATATTATAAAAATCATTAATAATAAAATATAGTGTTATAAGATTAAAAAAAGGGCAAAGGGCAATAAGTATATGGAATAGTTGTTAAGTATGATGACTTGCAAGGGAAAATTAAAATAAAGCCAGAAAACACAGAAACATTTACTGCAACTGAGTTTCAACAATGGTGCCAAGATAATTCATTGGGGGAAAGAATGGTCTTTTCAATAAATAGTCCTGGAACAACTAGATATGCACATGCAAAAGAATAAATTTGGAACCCGACTTCACACTATATCCAGAGGAAAAAAAATAGCTCAAAATTAATTAAAGAACTGAATGAAAGAGGTAAAACCGTAAGATTCTTAGAAAAAAATATGGGTGTCAATCTCTATAACCTTCAACTAGGCAATGGTTTCTTAAATACAATACCAATAGCATAAACAACCAAATAAAAATTTGATAAATTAAACTTCATCAAAATTAAAAATATTTGTGCACCAAAGGATATCATCCAGAAAGCTGAAGACAAGTCAAAAAATGGGAGAAAATCATGTATCAATGCAAATCATGCATCCAATAAAATTCTAGTATACTAGATATAAAGAACTATTACAATTCAACAATAAAAAGACAACTCAATAAACAGGTGAGGGATTTATATGGACATTTCTCCAAAAAAGATAATAAGCACATGAGAAGATATTCATTAGCATTAGGCATTAGGAAAATATATATCAAAACCACAATATAATACCAGTTTATACCAACTAGGATAGCTATAATAAAAAAAAAGAAAAACAAAAAGTATTGGTGAGGATTTGAGAAATTGGAACCCTCATACATGTTGAGGAAAATGTAAAATAGTGTAGCCATTTTGGAAAAGTTTGGCAGGTCCTCAAAAACTTAAACATAACATTACCATACGATCCAGCAATTCCACTCCTAAGTGTATATTCAAGAGAACTATAAACAAATGCCCATACAAAAACTCGCACATAAATGTTTATTCATAATTCCCCCAAATGGAAATGAACCAAGTTTCCATCAACTGACGAAGGGATAAACCAACATGGTAGATCCATACAATGAAACAGTAGTCATCCATAAAAAGGAATGAAGTGATGATTTATGTTATAACTCGGAAGAACCTTGAAAACATGCCAGGTGAAAGAAGCCAGACACAAAAGGCCACAAACTGTAAGACTCCCTGTATACAAAATGTCTAGAATAGGCAAGCCATAAAGACAGACAGTACTACAGAAAGTAGTTTTCAGGGCCTGAGGTTGAGGGATATGGTGTTTAGCTGCCAAGTGGTGTGAGGTTTCCTTTTGGGATGATGAAAATATTCTAGAAAATGATGATTGTTGGGTAACAACAATCGTATGAATTATATATTTTTAAAGGGTAACTACTATGGTATTCAAATTCCATCTCAATTCTAAAAATATAAAACAACAATCGATGCCATAACACATCCATCAGAATGACTAAAATCAAAGTGGCTGACTACCTTATGTTGCTCAAAATGTGTAACAACTGAAACTCTCACACACTTCCGGTAGAATTACGAATTGCAACAATTACACTGAAAACTCTTTAGCTGTTTCAATTCAAACTGAAAATATGCATATCCTATGATCTTGCAATTCTCTCAGCATAGACACTACAGATATATGTAAGTCTGTTCACATAATTCACATAATGTATACTGCAAGGATGTTCACATCAGCGCCTATTCATATCCCTAAGCTGGAAACTAGCCAAATGTCCATCAACAGTAGAACAGATTAAATACATTGTGGCAATGCTTGTGCATTTTGCACTACGTACAGTGATGAGGTTGAACAAATCATTGCTCAGACAACAACAGAGATGAATCTCACAAACACAACGCTGAGCAAAATAAGCTGTGTACCGAAGAATATCAACTATATGATTCCATTGATACAAACTTCAGCAACAGGTAAAAACTCATCTTCCAGGTGCCTGGGTGGCTTAGTGGGTTAAAGCCTCTGCCTTCGGCTCAGGTCATGATCTCAGCGTTCTGGGATCGAGGCCCGCGTCAGGCTCTCTGCTCAGCAGGGAGCCTGCTTCCTCCTCTCCCTGTCTCTCTGCCTGCCTCTCTGCCTACTTGTAATCTCTCTCTCTGTGTCAAATAAATAAATAAAATCTTTAAAAAAAAAAAACTCATCTTCAATGTTATAAGTCAGGGGGCATCTGGTAATGAGAAATGTGTAGCATAAGAGACCTTCTGAAATTCTGGTCATGTTTTCTTTTGCTCGTAGTGCTGGTGACAAGGGGAGGTTAACTTTATGAAAATCATGGTCTGATATTTATGTGTAGGGCACTTATCTGTGTATATATATATTACACTTCAATTTATAAAATTTGTAAAGTTTATAAAACTAACACTTCAAATCATTTGATGACATTTTTGGACTGGAGATGATAACCGTAAGATTTATGGGGAAATTCACTAAAGACTTCCCTCCAATGGGGCGCCTGGGTGGCTCTGTCAGTTAAGCATCGCAGTCTTGATTTCAGCTCAGGTTGTCATCTCAGGGTCATGAGATCCAGCCCCGTGTCAGGCTCCTCACTGAGCATGGAGCCTGCTTGGGATTCTCTCTCTTCCTCTGCTCCTCCCCTGCTCTCTCTCTCTCTCTCTCTCATTCTCTCTCAAAAAAACAAATACTTCCCTCCAAGTTGGAGACCAATCTAATAATATACTCTCGTAATAATCGATAATTATTTTCAAATGTTTATAAAATATTGTCAATACTTTCCCATTTCCCATTTGATTCTTTCATTGCTGCAGTCATGATATTCCATAGCACTGGCCTTCTCCTGCTACAAACTTAGTAGTGTAGTCTCCAAAAAGGAAATCAGAGTAAAAAGACCTGATTTTTCTTAGTGAAGCTATCCTGGTCCCTGAGGATTATCACAGTCTTTTCCAGGTTTTCTCGTTATAGCTTAGAATATTTAGAAGGACTGAGATCAAGGTTATTGGCCTACAGATTTAAGAACTATATTATCAGATTTGAAAAAGTACAAAAATTTATTTATCTCCAGTTTTAGGGGCATTTCCATGATTTCTCAAGTAGTAATAATCAGTATGATTCCATGTCAATTTATATATATGCAAAGGAATTTAAAATTTCATTTAATCCCAGTCGTTATAATTAGCTACTACTCCTGATCATTCACGCTTAGAGTAAAATAAATAATTTTGATATTTGTAATATTACAAGCTGTGCATCTCCTTACTGGGAAAAAAATTTTTTTTATTAGCTATTAAATTTTTTACGCTTGCAGGAGTCCACAACATTTTTCAAGGCTGAATTCAATTCCAATTCCCTGCCTTCACATTAAAGCCTACATAAACTACTCCATATGAATAGTTATTTAATATTTTATTAGAGCTTTTAATTTTACTATCCCCTCAGTAACTTATTCCCTTGCTTACAAACCT
This sequence comes from Ailurus styani, assembly GCA_002007465.1. NCBI lineage: Eukaryota > Metazoa > Chordata > Mammalia > Carnivora > Ailuridae > Ailurus > Ailurus styani. Next base: position 999,967 of record LNAC01000444.1, on the reverse strand, counting down.
TATGGTCAAGAAATTCTTCCCAAGAGCTAATATAAATTTTCCATTCTGTGTTTCCCAGCATTCTAAAAGGCTTGTTAAATCTCCCTACCTGCCACAAATTCTTCTCTAACAACACAATTCCTTTTTTGTCCTGCTTCCATTTCTAATGCCAATTCTTGCCGCATATTGGCTCACATAAATAAGCTGCCCTAAATGAGCGTAGCATCTAGGCTAAGGTCATCAGCGTAAGTTCAGAAAGCTTTCATATTCTGAGTGTAACCTTAACTAAATGACTTAACTTCTGTCAACCTCAGTTTCCTAATCTAATAAAATGAAATAATAATAGTACCTACCCCACTAGGTTATTGTGAAGATTATATGACATAGGATATGAGGTAAGCCAATGAATGCTTGCTTATACTAAAAACTCAATCATGTTACAATTATGACTGTCGTTGTTAAGATATTTTTGGTTACAACTAAATGAAAATGGCTAGATTTACTCAAAAAGGGGAAAGCTGGGCAGAATATTTGAATGACACTTGGTAGAAGAATTCAAGAATCAGTGCTTTGGATACCCAGCCATTGGGGTCATTGAGGGGGACAGCTGCACAGGTCTAGCACCACCAGCATTAATGGCATACAGCACCCAATGTGCTCTCTCTCTCCAATCCAAGTTCCAAATTCAAGAAGAGAACCTTAGAGCAACAACACTGACAGAGGATCAAATAATATGTATAATTTTACCCATCCAGAAGCATAAAATTCATGTCAAAATAATAAAATTTTTTCTTCAAAAATGTCACCACTGCATCTCATTTGATTCGGTAGTAAGAATGCCAAGCAGGGAAAGAGGATAAAAGTTTAAAGGCATAGATCAGACAAGAGATTTGCTCAAGGTCACACAGCAATCTATGGTGAAGTCAGAACCAAAGCCCGGTCTCCTGACTTGGCTACACGCTAAAACGCATGCTTTGCCTTAGCTGCAGGAGGGATCTATTCCAGGTCTGGGGTCCTTGCCACACATTTGCCCTTTCATCTGTGCTTGAAGATCAGAGCAGCAGCAAGCACAAGTAGGTGGGCAACCAAAGACACTGTGTTCAGAGCAAATAAAATGGGTGACGCAAATAAAAAGTGAAGACTATGGAAGCAAAGAGGACCACAGCGTACTGAGTAAAGGAATCTCAACGAAGTCACAAACCAGGAGAAATTTACTTCAGTTTCAGGAAAAGCAAAAAAAGAGAAAAGTGTGTATATGGAGGGGGAAAAAAAACAACAAAACTCAAAACACTGGTGTAGCTTACCTTGCCAATGTAGCATGGTCCAATCACCTGTATTCTGATGCCCTTACTTACCACCCATCGCATTCAGTCTCAACAGAACAGCTAAGTTACAACTAGAAAAGCCAATAGACTCACAGTGCCTTCTAGATGAAAACATACAAAATGGGGCAATGAAAAAAAAAAGGAACTAAGCTATTTTCCTCAAAATATTTATGGAAACCATGCTGCAAAGTTCCCGAGGAAGAAAAATAAAAGATGACTATTATGAGGTGAAAGGAATCAAGGAAGAGAGAGAAAGGAATATAGGAAAGAAAGGCCTTTCACTGAATTTGTGCTGCGCATGTGCACTTATTTTATTCAGAAGCGTGTTGCTGCAGAACCCAGCAGGGGTAAACTATTATTTATCTCTGGTTATTAGCCAAGCCTAAATTGTGTAGCAAAAATAACAAAGGATTTTCTTTACATCTAATTAGACATAAAGGCTAGAACAATGTTCTTGTGAAAGGATGCTTTTAAGATGCTTTTTTGGAATTGAAAGAGGAACAACATTTGTTTTGTGTGGTAAACAGAAGCCTTTTGGCAGTACAGTTGCTTTCATTTGGAAACTGCCAAGAATTATTTGCTTATCTATGGAATTTCAACGACTTTCCCTGCCTGTGAGTCATATGGATGCTAATCGAGAATAAACAGGTCTGCCTAGGAGAAGATGGGGCTTGCTGTGGCCAGCCGGCAACTCCCCTCCACACCAGGAGGCACAGCCCGGAGTTCACAGTACCCCACGGGGGGAAGAGGGAGGAGGAAGCGAAGAAGACAGAGAAGACAATGTAAACGGAGTGAGAGAAGACCGACCCAGAAATCTTTATCTGCTTCCCTCCCACTCCCGCTAAGGAGATGCAATAAGGAAGGAGAGAAAGGCAAGAAGAGTGAGGGAAGGATGACAATTCCTGAAGGCGGAATCATGGAGGCAGACTGGAAAAGTGCCAATAAATAAATAAATAAATAAATAAATAAATAAATACAAAGGAAGAAAGAAAAGGGAGAAGTGGGAGAGGAGTGGGTAGACAGAGCAAGAACACAGAAAGTGAAGGGAATAACAAAGACAAAATAGGAAAAGGCATGGGAAGATGTTGGGAAGCAAGAATAGCCTAATATAATTTGGAAGGACTGCAGAGCTGTCTAAATGATAATGGCGTTTGACAGTCTGATATGTAGTTGTAGCTGTTTCCAGCTCTCTCTGAATACTATATAGGATTATCCAGATTTTCTGGGGTTTATCACCACAGGCACGTAGGATTAACAACCCAATTAAGTAAAGAATTATTGTCCAATCCCGTTCTTAGGCTCATAGAGCAGTCTTCTCAGATCCTCTGAGGATGGTACACAAAATGCCATAACCAGGGGAAAGGTAGGAGTGTGTGCGTGTGTCCGTGTACACATTTATCAATACATAAGATTTGTTCAAAATCTAGGTCAGAAATCCTCCAAAGTACTAGGTTCAGAAAAAATTATTAGTAAATATTATTTAGTGCCTACTATGTAACAGACACTGGGAATTCAGTGGGGGGGGGGGGCGGCGAAGACAGGCCGACAGACCCAGCGTCTGCCACAGAGAGCTGAGGGACCAGAGTGGGGAGTATGTGGTAAATGGTGTGACAGCAGAGGGAGTAATACGGAACGATGGCAATCCTGTAACCAGAGACTCAACTCAGCCCAAGTGGAAAGTAACGTGTGAGCTGAAAACTTAAAGATGATGGAAAACTCACCAGGTTTAGTTAGGGAGGAGTGTCGCAAGGAAACAGGAAGGGCCTGTTGGAAGAACAACGGGAAGGAATAACAGAACAAAAGAATAGTCTTTTTGCTTTACAATTAATCTTCCCCTATGCCTTTAAGCACAATGGGTGATGATCATGTTCAAAGAGGATTTTGCAGAGGAAAGCAGAGCCATGTCACAAGGGACTTACACATCTGCAGTGGATTTAGGGTTTCATAATCTGGGCAATAAAATGCTACTGAGATGTTGTTGGGCAGGGGCGGGGAGCTAACCCTACATAACTTTTATTTTAGAAATATCACTCTTTGTAAAATGAATGAAAAGTAGAAAAGACAGGTGTTAAGAAGTTCGATTAAAAGAAGCTCTTATAATAACCCGTACAAGAGAAGATGGTGCGCTGGACCAAGTTAGCAGCCCTGAAATGAGCGAGATGAGTCTGGATTCTTGAGATAATAACTTAAAGAATCAATGGGATTAGATGATTGACTAAATTTGGAGAGATGCAGGTGATACCCGGAGTCAGTCTGTACAAGCTGGGTAGATGGTGTTGCTTTTTACCAATCTGAGAGTGAGGGATCACAAAAGAGTTCCAAGTCCAGAAGTTACAGGAAGATCAACCTCCTTGATACCAAGACACATGAGTCCTTAGCAACTCTTTGTTGACTGAACTGAATAGTTCTTTCTCCTCATCACTAAGGGCGGCAAATCTTACACTCAAAATGGAGTCTGTCTCCTAGTTTTTGGGAATTGGGTACTCAAGAGGCTAAAGGCAAAGCAAACATAAAATCTGCAACAGAAAGAATCCTGAGGCCTGAAAGCTTCATTTAAGAATGAAAACACAGGTTTACATACTGTACAGGTACTGATTTGCCCAAGGAGATGAACAGTTGTAAATAATCGGATCCTTGTCAATGCTTTAAAAGAAGCCCACTTTAGACTTCAGGCTTCAGGCTAACGAATATTAACTTCTATCCTACTACATCCTTGGATGCACGCATGCTTATTTAACAATCAGTTTAGTACGCTTTGTAAAAGACGAATAAGGTAGCAAAATGGTTTCATTTCACCCCTGGAATCAGAGCTCTCTGGGAGTTTTAAGATCCAAACAGTGAAAACAAACAGCAGGCTCTAATAAAAATTAATTCTTAATTTGCTTTATTTTAGCATCTCTTTGCCACACATAGAGGCTCACCCATGTAACTGGTGGTAGAGAAATGGACACCAGCTAGTGGATTTTAAATCAACTAACCATCGCCTGAGTGAGCTCTTCTGCCCGTCTGCGGAAATTCCAACACAACTCAGAGAAACTCATTTCTCACTCAACTCAGTTGTCAGCCTGTTTAATAATTCAGAATGGAAACAGCCCTAGTACTAAAGGATACGATGTTTCAGGGGATGGCTATATCAGTATGTAAAGGAAGAACTTCTAAATCTGTCAGAAAAGGGCAAAATCTTAGGAGCTCACATGGGACACGTGGCTCTGAGTGAAAAGCAGAACAAACATCATTGTTCTTATGGTTAAACTGTCCTGTTAATTTCCGTATTGGAAGTATTTTTTTTATTAATGCTAAAATTCCATTCTCTGTTGTTCAGAACTCCAGCAGTAGCCATGTTATTCCCTAAATTATTAGCGACTGGAGAAAACTTTCAAAACACAGAACCTACAAAGGATGTACCCCTTTTTTCATTATGATACATTATTTACCCCGCACAGACCTGTTCTTCCTCATCTTTAAATGAAGGATAATAATTATTCTCTTTGGGGACTATTGCAAAGCTTAAATGATTTAGTGCACGTGAACATTTAACAAACAGGATGCTGACCCACGTAAGATGTGTGTCAAAGGCCAACAGAACTGATTTAAAAAAAAAAAACAACAAAAAAAAACCTGGGTTGAACTCTATAGGAAACCAACCAGAAATTCTTTTTCCTCCAACCAGTTCCTTTAAACATGCGGTGCTGGATGTCTTTTCTGGTCTGGGACAACACTTTCAGCGATTCCTTCAGCCTTCTGGTCCCTTCATTTATGAAAAAAAGTCACACTTTGGCAATTGAGAAGTGGCTTTCAGATATCACACAGCCTAGTTTAACACCAACACTGCAATATCATACCCAACTCAGTCCATCCTCACATCAATTTTTAGATGACCCAGGCTCGGAGACGTCTGTGGGGAGGACAGGCTTTCACTCTTCCTTATTTCACTTTTCCTTCCCTCCACCCCTTATTTTGCTCCTTTTTTTCCCTCTCTGAGGCTGCATGGTCTCCTTTCTCCTCCACTGTAGTGGCTCTGAGGCATGGGGTGGGAAACAGGACAAGATCATCTGATCTTTTGTTCCTCCAGTATGGCAGATGCTGACATGCTCCCTGGCTTGTGACCCCGTTCACAGCTCTTCCATAGGCCCTGCAGTGACCTTCCTAGTCTACCATGTCCTCGAGCGAGCAAAACAATAACCGCCTGACCTCTTGGGGCACTCCACCGTTGGTCTCCTGCTACTAGCAGATACTCCTCTAACTTCATGCTGCTGGGGTCTTCTCCCCTGGGCAGGCTATCCTCCTGGGCATGGTCCCACCAAAACACCTTGAGCCCACTGACCCTTTAAGGTCCTCAATTAGTGCAGAGAAAACCCATCTATTCTTGTCAAACTGAGAGTTGAGGTTTCCACCTGCTGGTTACTACCCCCCTCCACTGGCCTGCTGTCATAGACCATTCCAGTCAGTTTCTCAACTTTAGGATTCTCCAGGCAGCCGCCAAACAGCAGTCTGTTTATTCATGTATACTCTAAAACTCGGAATGCATGTCAAGCACGTCTGAGAACTCTGCCACCTCGCCTTCCTCCTGTGTCAGAATCAGGTGAGTAGGCTAGTCTCTGCAAATCCGCACACATCCAGTTAGTGTGAGAGACGCCATTCTCCCATCTTGCAGCTGCCTCCAAATCCCTGAGGGAGTCTCTTGGAGCCTCCCTCACTTGACTTGAAGGTAAAGGAGAGGAGAAAAACAATATTTATTCTAAGCCGATGCATTTCTTTCATTTTCTATCTCCTGACTATATAGGTTGCATAATGAGAGAAGAATTCAAAGGACCTTTCTAGAGGAGATTTCTTCACCACAGCATCATTAATACTATGGAGAAGATTCTTTTTTGTTTGAGTTGGCAGGGCTGAGCCTCATCGGACCTTCAATGTTGTCCCTGCCCTCTTCCCACTAGAAGCCAGAACCTTCCCTTCCCCTTGAGGTATGACAACCAAACATGTCTCTAGATGGTGCCAGATAGCCTGTGGGGGCAAAATCAATCTCAGCAGAGAATTCGCCGTAGTTAGCTATAGAAGGTGTTCTGTATAGAGCTTGTCTAAAGAAGATGATGCATGGTCTTTACCTCATGTCTCTCCGAATTTCTTAAGACACATGCAAGTGGAATGATCTCTCAGTTACGTTTACAGGAATATAGAATATTACCAACTCAGATTCTCAGACTAGCACCCAGACTACCCAACAATAAAATAGTAAAATTTAAATTACCTCTGATGAGTTTACCTAACCAGAATCAACCTAAAGAAAGAAAAAATTTTATCTTCACAGATGGAATAAATCTTCACAGGCCCTTAGGATGACAGATAATTTAAAAATAAATACTAATTAGAAATGTAAGAAGCTTTTCTTTTAAATAATACAGCAATTGGACAGCACTTGTTAAAATAATCAGGTTCCAAAGATAGTTTAAAAATATAACTCAAGTGGCCATACGACTGCTTAGCTTAAAAGAAAAATTGTTAATGTTACTAGAATTTGAACTATTTCTTCTTCCTCCCATTGCTCCCCTTATTTGATTGCATTCGCTCAAATTTTAGATCAGGAAGGTTAAATTGAGGAAACTGTTCTTTGGAAATGAACCTATTACCTCATAATCCCCTCACTTCTCTACCAACCATTCTGCAACTCTCTAGTTGGTTCCTTCATTCTTCCTCTTTCTTGCTTCTGTTGAGGTCTAAGAACATTTTTAGGAGAACTCCAGTCCTAAGTTCCTATCTCAAGGATACCCAAGGTTACCATGAAGCTACTCTATAAACTCAGGCAAGTCCTTCTCTAAGATATCATTTCTCTAAAGTAGTGAGAACATTTTCCTTACATGGTTGTTATGTCAAATGAGTTAATTAAAGAGGCACATAACAACAAGTACAGAATTCGTTTGAGTCTTTCTCCGTCTTTTCTCCTACTGCTAAGTGATTTAGTAATAGGAGATATGAAAAGCATGATACACCTGCTGTTTATTTACCATTATATGTTAAAACAGCGAAGGTAAAACATACAGTTTTTTGATACACTATAATTTAAATGATGTCAAATCAATAAAACAATAAAAATGCATAAATATGACTAGAAAAGAAGTATAAGGGTATAGTTATTAACAGTGATTATTTTAGATGGTGGAAATATGAATAGATATTTGTCCTTTTCACTGTTCTGTTTTCTTTGTATAATTAATATTTAATTTCCTAATGAAAAGCATAAATAAACTTCATGGGAAAAGAAAAGAAACTTTTTAGAGTAAAACAAATTTCAGTGTTCTCATTAATGAAAGCAAAGTTTACTGGGCTAACTAGTAACTCGGAGAAATAATCCTCGTACTAAATAAGATAACGTTTTTTCATATTCCTCCCCATACTGTTTTCCTGCCTGTATTATGAGTGAATTGAACACCAATGGGGCTCATCTACTCTCAGACTCTTGTCTACAGCACTGACTCTGGGATTTTTTATAAAAAATACGGTATTTTTTCAAATGAATGTGGCCATTATCATGATAATAGCATTAATCTAATCAGCTTTTTAATAAGGCAATTATACTTATGCAGATTAATACTAAATAGCATGATAATTAATGTGGCTTAGGAGTGTCTTTTTTTCTAGCACAGAATAAATATCAAGAGTAAGGAATATCTTTCACAACATTTCAGCTCAGTTTCGTCTATTATCTGCTGACTTCGGAGTTACTCGAAGTGTTGAAGTAGCACTACAGTGGGAGTCTAATCCATGTCCCACGTCACCATTTTAATTCAGAACCACCTAGAGCCCAGGCAAACTATTGCCTCTCTGCCCTACCAACCCTAGCTGTGATCCTCAAAGGAAAAATGACTTCGGTCAAGAACTTTCTTACTCTACTCCAAATAGTCACACATTTTCTTATTGATACTGTGTTCTCCTTTAAGACAAAGAGCAAGTTCTGATCTTTTCTGCTAAATCAGTTGCTAAAACATAGGACATGTTCAACCATAAATACATGATGAATGAATGTATGAATGAATATTTGTAAAGGAAGGAATCTTAAAGATAAGATAGCCCCAATGTCTACTGACTTTTAGAAAACTTCCCATAGCATTAGCTCTCATTATCCTGTGACAGGATGCTTGGGACTATAATCCTCTTTACTTGATTTCAGAATCCGGTTCCATCCTAAATCTGCTTTTAACTGAAATGCATGATTTGTGGATTATTTTTCATGGGTGCTTTTATTTGCCTGCTGTTTTTGTAAACATATCAGACTAGTGTAGCTCTAAAGCTTCTTCCAGATCATAATTATAAAGAGTACCATTCTGAACATATCTCATCCCTATTTATACTGGTTTCAACTGTCCACAAGGCAATATCCAAATTATTTGATCTGCAAATCAGGAACCAGCTGCCAGTTTCCATCTCCATGCCTTGCCACTTATTAATTTATTCTTATAATCATTATGTATTTATTGTACACATACTCTGTTCTTCATACTATGCTGGATCCTGGGGCATAAAAAATAATTTTGACCTGCCTAGAGCATAAAGTCCAATGGACAACAAGTAACAATATTTTAGAATAGTGTTCTTCCTGGTTTCACTTTCAACAGAGAAACAAAACAGATATAAATTTACCAACATAAATATAAAACAGTTATTCCACCATATGCAGAATTTGTAGAGGCTGACGAACCACTCAGTACCTCACAGATTAAGGATATTTAAAAAATTGGACTTCCACTTCTGGCCATAATAAAGTCCACCATAAACACAAGAATAGAAAAAACTATATGAGGACTGTTCTTAGATACTGGATAACAGGTAGCACAGAATTTCGATCCCCAAAGAAGGGAATTGCATCAGCATTATGCTTCTTCTAGGCACTTTCCAAACTGCAGTGCAGGGAGAGAGATTCCAAGCAGACAGGACACTGTGGCCTGAGTTAAGGAGACAGAGATCAAAGTGTGGGGGTAGCTGAGGTGGTTAGAGTTTGCAGGGTAAAGTACAGAGAGGAGGGAGCTTTGCAGAGAAACGACTCCAGATATCTACACAGGGATCCTCCTGAGTCTTTGGTTGAATATTATCTGTGCTTATAGAAGGTAAAGCTCCATGAGGCAGAAAAAGAACAACCGAGAGACTGGAGCTAAACAATTCCCAAAGTTCACATAGGCCTGGGAGAGATGAGCACTGTGACTAGCCACAGGAGAGAGAATTTGTTGAAAGTGAATACACTCAATAGAAATTCCAGAAGGGTCACATATTAATAATGGACTAAACAGCCCTAGAATACTCTGGAAACACCAGAAAGAAACTTAAAAAAAAAAAAGTTTCAAAATAATCAAGCAGAGCCTTAAATTATTTAGCTGTTCAGAAAAACAAATTTCAACACTCTTTAAAAGACGACAGCAAGCTTGAGAAAATCAACAATGTGAAATTCACAATGTACAGCATCCATAAACAAATAATATCAGGACTTCTGTTTCTATCAATGAAGGAATAACTACTACAGAAATGTCCTCCTACAGGAAATAATTAGAAACTATGAAAAATATATGAAACAGCTTTTCAGGATTTCCAGGTAAAATACAGGATGCTAGGTTAAATCAGAATTTCAGACAAACAATTTTAGTGAAAGTATGGCCCATGCAACATTTGAGACATACTGATACTAAGAAAGTATCTGCCATTTACTTGAAATTCAGGCAAATAAAAATTACAGGTGTCCTGTATTTTTATTAGCAATCCTATGTGGAAAACAGTCACAGGACTGTGACTATTGAAAAGAAGGCAAATAGTGAGGTCAGCCCAGTAACAGTCCCAGCTTCAGATTAGAGGCAATTCTGGACTATGGTTCAGGGTAAGGGAACCAAAACAGATCCCAGAAAATTGGAACCAAAGTGAACAAAAATTGGAATTTAGGGAGGCAAAAATGGCTAAACGTTATAAATCACAGTACCACAGAGAAGAGAGCTTTGTAGACACAGACTTCTACAAATTCAATATCCACTGAGTCCTTGGCTGTGATTGCTTAGGATAAAATTTCATGAGGCAGGGAAAACAACAACTTCCAGGAAAAAAAAGGGGGGTGGCGGAAATCAAGGCACTATAAGCTACATAATTCCTAGAGCTCACACAGGACTCGAGTCTCTCTACCAGTAAGAATGGGAAGATTTCAATAAGCATGTGGGACTTTTAGTAAAGACTCCAGGACACTTGGGTGACTCAGTGGGTTAGGTGTCTGCCTTCCACTTAGGTCATGATCTCAGGATCTTGAGATGGAGTCCCACATTGGGCTCCCCGCTCAGTGGGGAGTCTGCTTCTCCCTCTGCTGCTCCCCCTGCTTGTTCTCTCTCTCTCTGTCAAATAAATAAAATCTTAAACAAACAAACCAAAAAAAACTCCCGAAGGATGAAGTCTTAATAGTCAGGACAAAAGAGCTCTAGAGTTATTCAACTCTAGATCTACCACAAGAAGATAAACAATAAGCCTCAAAAGAATCAAAATCACATACAAATAAGTATCACTGGCCAGACCAAAAACCAACACTAAATACCAAAAAATTTACTCTTGGCAGTGTAAAATTAATACTCTTTAGCATCCAATAAAATATTTGCAGCCACAAAAGAATCAGGAACATATTATCTGTTACCAAGAGAAAAAGTTGTCAATAGAAACAGACTGAAAAAAATGACAGAGATGATGCAATTAGCAGGCAAAGCCTTTTACACAGCTATCGTAAATATGTTCAGTTTGCACACAGCTATAACATTAATATCATGTGGCAAAAAATGGAAGATATTTTTTAAAGAACCACAAGGAATTTCCAGAGCTGAAAAATACAATGCCTGAAAAGAAAAAAAAAAAAACAAAAACCTCCCAGATGTGCTTAATAACAAATTAAAGACAACAGCAGAATTAAAAAGACTTAGCAATAGAAAATAGTCAGCCATAGAGAAAAAAAAGAAAAAAACCTGGGGGAAAAAAAAAAAGAGAGAAAGAGAGAGAGAGAGAGAGACAGTGACCTGTGTAACAATATCAAGCTAACATTGTAAGTAATTGGAAAGAAGTTCTCCCAGAAGGAGAAAAGTTATGAGGTCACAGAAAAAAGATTTGAAGAATGACCAAATTTGTCCAAATGTGATTTAAAATGCAAACCTGTAGATCTAAGAAGATCAACAAACCCCAAAGAGGAGAACCACAGAGAATGCCACATTCAGGTACATCATAATCAAATTGCTAAAAATTAGTGAAAATAATAAGTATTAAAATCAGCCAGTGGAAACAGGCATATACAGTCCATAGCAGAAAACAGATCAGAGTATTCCCTGATTTTCTGTTACAAAATGAAAACCATAAGATAATAGAACAATAACTTCAATGTGCTGAGAGAAAAACAACAACAACAACAAACTTTCATCTCAGAATTCTAAATCTCAGGAAAAAAATCTTTCACAACTAAGGTAACCAAAGCATTTTTCAGAAATACAAAATATAAGAGAATTCATTGTCAAACTTATAAAGAATGTTAAACTTCTTCAGGGGGAAGATTCTCACACCAGATATAAACTCAGATCTACACAAAAAAATGAAGAGCACTAAAATGGTAAATATATGAGTAAACATAGATAATGTCTTTTCACGTTTTAATTTTCTTTAAAGATTAATTGGGAAATGAGACTTCCAGAATGGCAAAATATCAAATCTTCTCCCCAATAAAACTTGATAAAGTTTTAAAAAACAGTAATTTCAGGGCTCTGGAAATCCACCTCAGGCATACAACAAATTTGAAAATGTTCAAGAAAAGCTACTGAACCTTGGGTAAGAACAGTAAGAGTGTGTGGTGTTTTAGCCAGGGGGCTAGCATACAACCCTCCCCTGGCTTCATCAGAATGGTAATTCTACCACAAGAAAGTAAACTCTGCAAAGCAGACTTTGCTGCCAGAGGGGGCTGACTTGATTTTTAAGGAGACCATGGGCAAACAGTATGTCCCTGCACATAGTTCGCAGCCAAATGGCAGGTCATGTTACACCTAATCTGAAATTGCTGTTTTGATTGTGGCAAGAGACAGATGAGCTAAATAGGAGGAAATATAACAGGGTAATGCATGGAAGGAGAGCATCCTAGTAGGCTTCGAAGAGCTCCTGTGTACTCTGATGGTCTGAAAGGCTGTGTGCATTTACAATGTTGTGCACAGGATCAAGAGAAGGTGGAGGGGGAACCAGCCAGCTACACAACCCCGAGATGAAAACTTGTGCATGCTCACAAGAGACATGAGAGCAGAAAGAAGAAAAAAAGGGGGGGGGTCAAATTTATAAACTGCCTGAACTTTGACTGCATTCCCCAATCCAGATGCAGATCCACAGGCAGAGTAGAATCCTTACTGATTCAAATGAGGTTGTATTTGAGAAGATACGCTGAGCGATTAATGGCTAATCACTAAGTTATGCTGACAGAGGGATTTTTTTTTAATTTGTGCACAAATATCAATGTCCATATACCATTACATACCATGAGAAAGAGCATGTCCACAGAATTAGTGCCAGCAAGTCACCAAACAAACAACAATAAAAACAAACCTGGGAGGATCTATTATAGAGTTGCTATAGTATGTTACCTAAAATATCCAGGTTTCAGCAAAAAATTGTAACTCATGCAGAGAAATAAGCTATATGGCCATATTCAGGGAAAAAGAGCAGTCAATAGAAACTAAGGCACAGACTTACAAAGTCTTCAGAGGAACTAATATAAATATGTTCAAGGAACTAAAGGAACTCACATCTAAAAGTTAAAGGAAACTAGGGCAACAGTGGGCCAATAAATGGAGAATCAATAGAGATAGAAATTATTAAAAAGACTCAATGTACACAGTATATTATATACATACATATATACTATAATAAGTATATTTAGATCTATTCTAATTCCTTCTATCAGCATTTTGTAGTCTTCCACATACAGATTCTTTAGATATCTTATTAGACTTGTATCTAATTACTTTTTCTAACTACTATAAATGACATTACTAAAAATTCCAAAATTCTACATGTTATTTGCTGTTATATGGGGTCAGAGTTGATTTTGGATCATTGGTCTTTTATCCTGGAAACTTGTTAAACTCACTTATTATAAGTTTCATAAGTTTTGATATGTTCTTTGGTATTTTCTATATCCAAATAATATTATCTGTGCACTTACTTTTACTTTTAAAGTATAGTTTTCCTGAATATAGAATTCTTGGTTTACTTCTTTTCTTTCAGCACTTGAATGTTATCCCACTACCTTTCGAACTCCATCATTCTGGGTGAGGGCGTCAGCTGTTCGTTATAGTTTTCCTCCCTGTACGTGAGTTGTTTCTCTTGCTGTTTTCAAGGTGTTCTTGTTGTCTTTGGCTTTGAACAGTTTGACTCTATCTGTAGTTGTGAACTTCTTTGTGTCTAGCTACTTCAACTTTGTGGAACTTTTGGAAATCTAAATTAATGCTTTTCTTCAAATATGGGAGGGTTTTAGCTATTATTTCTTTAAATATTTTTCTCCCACTGCCTATTTATCCTCTTCCGGGAGCCCATTATGCATATATTCATGGTATACCACAGGTCTCTGAGGCTTTGTTGCTTTTTTTTCCCTTTTTTTCTTCTCTGTTCCAATTCTGTTTTTAAGTTTGCTGACTTTTTTTTCTTCTACCATCTCAAGTCTACTGTTGAGACCCCTAGCAAATTTTTTATTTCAGTTACATTTTTTATCTCCAGAATTTGCATTTGGTGCTTTTTAACAATATGTATCTCTATTGATCATTGTAAATTATTATATTAATAGAAAAAAATGAAAATATATAATGCTTTCAATAGACACAGAAAATACTGAACAAATTTAATATTTAGGAAAAATTTTAAACTAGGAACAAAATAAGGGATTTCCTCAACCTGATAAAAGAGCATCTATGAAAAATCAATAGCTAATATTATATTTAATGTGAAAGATTGAATGATGTCCCCTAAGACTGGCAACAAGGCAAGAATGTTCATTTTCATCATTCTATTCAACATTATACTAGGTGTCCAAGGCACTATAATAAGGCTACATAAATAAATTAAAGAAATCCATATTAGGAAAGAAAACCATCTTCATCTGTAAGCAACATGACCCTGTATGTAGAAAATACTAAGGAAGCCACGTAAAAAAATTAGAACATACGAGTTCAGTAAAGTCAAAGGAGTCAAGATAGATATAGAAACATCAATTAAATATCAGCAATGAGCCACCCACATATGAAATGAACAACTCCATTCACGGTAGTCTCAAAAAGTGAAAAAAAAATACTTATGCTGAATTTTAATAAAAGAAGTACAAGTCTGGTACACCAAAAACTACAAGACATTGCTGAGAGAAAGGAATGAAGATATAAATAAATCGAGAGGTAATCTATGTTCACGTTGAATAGTGTTAAGAAGGCAATTCTCCTCAAATTGATCTATAGATTCAAAGTAATCTCTATCAAAACACCAGCAGGGTTTTGTTTTTTTTTTTTGCAGAAATTCACAAACTGTTTCTGAAATTTATATTAAAATGCAAAAGACTGTGAATACCCTCTATCATTTTGAAAAAGAACGAAATTAGAGGACTTACACTTCCAATTTCAAAACTTACTATAGTGATACAGTAACCAAAATAAGGTGGCACTGGCTCAAGAAAAGACATGTAAAATCAAAGGAAAACAACTGGAAGTCCAAGAGTAAATCCTCACATTTATGGTTAATTGATCTTTGATAAACATGCCAAAGCAATTAGAAGGGGGATAGAAATAGTCTTTTCAACAAATAGTGCTCAATTGGATATCCACATTTAAAAAGATGAATTTAGACCTTATCTCATATCACACACAAAAATTAACTCAAAATGAATGATATACCTAAACATAAGAGTTGAAATTATCAAAAATCTAAAAGAATTCGGGATGCCTGGGTGGCTCAGTCGGTTGAGCATCTGCCTTCGGCTCAGGTCATGATCCTAGCGTCCTGGGATCAAGTCCCACATTGGGCTCCTTGCTCAGCAGGGAGCCTGTTTCTCCCTCTGCCTGCTGCTCTCACTGTACACTCTCTCTCTCTCTGACAAATAAATAAAATCTTTTCTAAAAATCTTTTTAAAAAACTCATAAAGAGGATAGCTTCATGATTTGGGGTTAGGCAGAGTCTTAAACACTATACCCAGAGCATCATCCATATAGGAAAAAAACTGATAAATTGAACACCATCAAATTGAAGCTTTTGTGCTTCAGAAAATA
The DNA here is from genome assembly GCA_002007465.1 of Ailurus styani. NCBI lineage: Eukaryota > Metazoa > Chordata > Mammalia > Carnivora > Ailuridae > Ailurus > Ailurus styani. The sequence continues at coordinate 984,384 of LNAC01000444.1, read as the reverse complement.
CAATTGAGAAAATGAAAAAGTAAGCCACAGATTGGGAAAAATATTTTCAAATAATATATCTGATAAACACCTTGTGTTCATAATATATAAAGAACACAACTCAATAAAAAAATAAACAATGAAAAAAATTGGACAAAAAAAAAGAACTGAAGAAACACTGTACCAAGAAACACATATGCATAACTAATAAGCCATTCCCACTTTTGTAAGCTTGAATAGCACACTCCTCAAGGGTCTCTCCTTCAAAATCTATATTTCTTTCCCATATCATTCATTTAACATTTACTCTCTCTCAGTGTGGTTAGATGTCCTTATATATGCATGCCTTGACTACTAAACTGATCTAGACATTTGGAAATATCAGTAAACAGCATGTTATGATTATGTGAGGAAGCAGGAAAAAGTATGGATGTTGCACAGAGTAGCTATTAAACAGCGATGATTAGAGAGTCAGACTATAAGAGACCTTTCATACAGCCTCTTCTGTGGAAGATTGAATGTAAAAGCTTCGTAACTCATACTTACTTTCCCCCTTCATATCTACAGGAATTTTTCAGAACTTGCTTTGCCAAGTCTCTTCAGTGTTAACAACTCTCATGACCAACCAGGATTATACACAACTGGTCTAAGACTTTAAAGTTTTATTCCAGCTTCCTTCTTTAAAATAGCAGTTTAATTTGGTCGTTGGAACAAGGTTAACAATCGACTTCAAATTTTATTCTACCATGCCAAACCAGCTGAGACTACCCTTCACTAAATTCACAAAGACTTGAGTAATATTAGACAAGAACTATATACTCTTTAAGTTCAATAGTTTAAAGATAATATGACATCCTGGGAATTCTATTATTGATATGTCTAGGTGTGTGGTCTATCAAATTAATAATTATTTATCAATCTGGTCATTTCCTATCCACTGGTTTGTGGTTTTTTTAATCAAACAGTAAAAGATACTGCTTCCCTGAACTGCGTACAAATACAAAATAAGTAATCATTAATTATGCATGACATTATATACCAATTATTTATGAAGAAGCCTGAGAGTGTTATAAATATAATCTCATTAGTTTTCTCAAAACTTCCACAAGCTTTAAAGGTAGACATTGTTATCTCTATATTTAACACATTACTCTATTAATAAAAACTATAGACTCCCTTACATTCTACAAAACACACTTACATTTATCATTTCACTTGTTCTTCTGTGAAATTGACACTATTATCTTTTTTCCAATGAGAAAACTTGGGTTTAATCACTTCCAAGATCTTTGTAATCATTAATATTAATGAAGGCTCACCTTTACTTCTGAAGAAGTGCCCTTATTCAAAGGATCACCCTAATACAGAAAAAAGTTGGAGCACCTGGTTTGATATTAGGAAATCAGATAGTAAGGGGCAGAAAAGGGAAACTTTAAGGACCAGGACTAAGTGGTATTAATTAACTCCAATACAGTCAAGGTCTAAAAGTTGTTTTGCCATCACTGCCTCTGCTCCTAGGACATTCCCTTAAAATCTGAACTGATATGTTTAATACCTTTTTCAATTAATTTTTTAAGTGTCATTAACACCCAATGTTACATTATTTTCAGGCATACAACATAGTGATTTGACAAGTTTATGCTATGCTCTCTTGTGTAGCTACTGTCTGTCACCATACAACACTATCACAGTATCATTGACTATATTTTCTATGCTGTGTCTTTTATTCCCATGACTTATTCATTCTGTAACTGGAAGCCTGTATCTCCCACTCCCCTTTACCCATTTTGCCCATCACCTTCCCCTCTAGCAACCATTAGTTCTCTGTATTTACAGATCTGATTCTGCTTTTTTTTGTTTATTCATTTGGGGTTTGGGTTTCTTCTTTTTATATATTCCGTAGGTGAGTAAAATCATATGGTATTTCATTTGGCATAATACCATCTAAGTCCTCCCATGTTGTTGGAAATGGCATGATCTTCCCCTTTTTATGGCTATATAATATTCCATTGTATATGTGTGTGCGTGCGTGTGTACATGTATATAAAATCTTCCTTATCCTTAGTCTATCGGTGGACTCTTAGGTTTTTTTCTATATCTTGGCTATTGTAAATAATGCTGCAATAAACGTTGGGATGCATATATCTTTTCAAGTCAGTGTTTTTGCTTCCTTGGATAAATAGCTAGTAGTGGAATTATTGGATCATGTAGTATTTCTATTTTTAATTTTTTGAGGAACTTCTATACTATTTTCTACAGTGGCTGTACCAATTTACATTCCCACCACATATATTTATCCTTAACAGAACATTCTAGAGAAGAAAAAAACATACAAGTGAAAGAGCAATGATGTCTCAAATGGTTACTAATTATAGGGCCCATATGGCAAGGTTTACAGCCTTCAAGGTCCCTAAAACCCTGTGATCCTCTAGGTAGCTAAAAAAATTTTCACGATTGCCATTAAGAAGTCAAGGCCATTTTTTATGTCCACTTTAGAAAAATGTCTATTTGGTTCTTCTGCCCATTTAAAAAAAAATTTTTTTTCTTTGAGAGTGAGAGTGCATGTGTACAAGTTGGGGGGGGCAACGGGGGAGGGAGACAGAGAATCTTAAGCAGGCTCCACACTCAGCAGGAAGCCCAACATGGGACTTGATCTCATGACCCTGAGATCATAACCTGAACTGAAATTGAGAGTCAGCTGCCTAATCAACTGAGCCACCCAGGTGCCCCCTTCTATTTTTAAATCAAATTGTTAGTTTTTCATTTGTTTGTTTCTTAAGGTGTATGAGTATTTTATATAATTTGGATGTTAACTTCTTTTCTGATTTGTGGTTTGGAAAAATTTTCTCCCATTCAGTAGGTTGTCTTTTCATTCTATTATTTCTTTTGCTATGCCAAGAGGCACATGATGAGATGCTCAATATCACTAATCAGAGAAATGCAAGTCAAGGCCATTGAGACATCACCTCTCACATGGTAGAATGGTTGTCATCAAGAGAACAAGAGAAAACAGGTGCTGGCAAGGATATGGTGCAAATAATGTATAATAGTACTACTTCTACATTATTAATGGGAATGTAAGTTCATTCAATCACTATGGAAAACAATATAGAGGTTCCTCAAAAAGTTAAAAATAGATCTTCACAGGATCCAGGAATTCTACTTTTGGGAATACACCCAAAGGAAATGCAAACAGAATTTTGACAAGATACATGCACTCCCATGTTCACTGCAGCATTATTCACAATAGCTAAGGTCGGGAAACAATGCAAATGTCAATCAATAGATGAATGGATAAAAACAATGTGGGGTATGTGGGGTATGTGTGTGTGTGCATATAAAATGGAATATTATTCAGCTGTGAGAAAAAAAGGATATCTGCCATTTGAGACAACATGGATGGACTTTGAACACATTATGTCAAGCAAGATAAATTGGAGGAAAAACCAATATTGATATCACTTATCTGCGGAATCTAAAAAATTAAACTTTTAAGAAAGAGTAAAAAAGAAGAAGGGTAAGGAGATAAGACTGATGTTGTTTGAGGGTACATATTTTAATGATCAGTAAATAAGTTATAGAGATCGAATGTACAGTATAATGGATACAGACAATATACTGTAATTACGTAATGTGGGAAATATCACTACAATGCCCATCATAGTATAATATATAAGTGTATCAAAGTAACACACTGTATACCTCAAATTTATACACGGTTACATGTCAAATTATTTTATAAAAATATACATGTACACTGCTTTCCGAAAAATTAAAAGGTGCAAGAGAAAAAAAAAAGTCAAAAGGCTACTGTCATATACACTCTGCCTCCTGGTGGCAGATATAAACAGATGCCACAGAATGCCACTGGAGGAGGAAACTGAAGTTGAACTTAGCCACTAGTAACTAGCATTTCTGTCAATGAGCAGCTCCGTCTTCATGTTGCTTTACAAGAAACACCCTAACACTACTGTTACATTATAACACAATGCTATATTGGGGTTTTTAATATTTGTATTGGGGCATTAGTCATTTCAACAACTGATAATTATTATAGCTAAAAAAAAAATAAGGAAGAAGGAAGAAGAAGGAAGAAGGAAGAGGAAGAAGCAGCCAACAATCTGGTGGCATGGTATCTTTTGGCAAAAAATAGCCCCTAGTTGTGCAAATACAAAAACCAGTGTTCAAGGAGGAAACTGAGGAAGCCAGGAGAGGCAGTATTTTAAGAGCTCTGCTGCTATATAACCGTGAGGCTGGACAAACCATAGCTCCTTAATCTGTACAATAGTAACTGTCTTGCTGTCTACTGAATTCATTTAAACTATTTGGTATATAGAAGCTCACCAGAAGGGAGGCTTAGAGGCAAAAGTCTGGTTTGAGCTTCTGCTGTGCCACAACTTGTCCCCTTGTGGTCTTTCTGAATCTCAGTGTTATCATATGAAAGAAAAGTACAGCTAGAAGCGTCTACATGCTGGAATTAACTAATTATTTTTTTATTTTGAGAAGTTAGTGAGATAATGCTGGCAAAATAACTTTATTGACCATAATTTTTTAATTAACTGTAAAATTATAGGAATTTGTTAAGCTCTGGGTATCTGATGGAATCTCTCACACCCAACCAAAGCGTGAGGCTTACTCGCCTTTCCACCACCATCCTTAAACCACTCTCAGTGCCATTCCGGTCACCGTATTTGGACAGATGAGGTGTCCTGTTCCCTTTAAATCAGGGACAGAAGTCTGCCTATACTATAAAGTCATCATGGAGAGCCAGGGAAGCAGTAACAGAATGTATATTAGAAGATTTACCTTGAATTAATTATTTCCCACATTGTCCTGCATTTGTTACACTCCATTCAGGTGACCACCATGCCTTTATCTATACTTTTATGCACTTTGGGCATTTACCACATATTCCAAATACTGAGCACAATAGATTTGTAAATGGGTGAGTATCTTTTATGGGATTTTGTAAAGTACCGTCTAAATACATGCGAACAGGGCGCCTGGGTGGCTCAGTGGGTTAAAGCCTCTGCCTTAGGCTCAGGTCATGATATCAGGGTCCTGGGATCGAGGCCTGCTTCCTCCTCTCTCTCTGCCTGCCTCTCCCCCTACTTGTGATCTCTCTCTGTCAAATAAATAAATAAAATCTTTAATAAATAAATAAATAAATACATGCTAACATCACAATCTCTGATAACTTCACTGAAATGTTTATAACATAATTTTGAGTCACGTTTAGCCACCAAGGGGGAAACTTTCTTTGTTCTTTCATATACTCAAAATTATTTTTAAAGCACTTACTGTGTTATGCCTTTGGTCACTTACTAAATATCACTGATGAATCAAATAAGCATGGTTCCTGCCCTTACAGATTTAATAGTCTAGTGGGAGAAAGATAAGAAATAAAGCAAGCAAGTCAACATATGCACTGGTCAGGCTGGGAGAGATTAGGCCATGTTGATGAGCACCCCCAAATCTCAATGGCTTCATATAAGCAAAGCTTTTCTACCCACCCCCCATTCATGCAACTTGCTCAATGCAAGTCTATGGGAATGGTCTGCACATCTTTTGCCACTCAGAGAATCAGGCTGATATATGCTCTCCCTTAACATATGCTTTCAACAATCTCCACAGCAGTGGAAAAGGAGCATGGTCAAGCCCGCAGTGATCTTGAAGTTTCTGTTCCAAAGTGGTTCGTATCCCTCCTACTTACGTCTCTTTATGCAGCGCAAGTCACATGGTCATATTTAAATTTGAAGAGAGTGAGGAAGTACAGCACCACAGCGTGCTCAGATGGAAGAAATGCAAAAATATTCAGTGACTAATTCCAATGATTACCACAACATAAAATTTCAAATAAACACAGGAAGGAAATGCCTTACACGGAATGTCTGAAAATTCTCTTGAGACACAAATAGATGAGAAGAACTCAGCCCGATCGTGAGAAGAAAGAATTCCTGTCAGAATGAACATGGGTGGAAATTCTAAGACTGACAAGAGCTAAGCAATTACAAGGAACAGAAAAAGGTTCAGCATGATTGAAGCATAATTGGTGAGAAAGGAATTGGAAGAAAGGGCTGAGATGAGATCCTTCAGGGCTTCAACTGCCACAGCTAGAAAGGACTCTGACGCCAAGGAGGGCTTTAAGCCAGGGAGCAGCGTCATCTGATTTCCCAGTCGCTATGTGGAACCCCGTGGTGCAGGTCAGGAGTGGGAACCATGATGGTGCAGCATTATTAAAAGTGGAGGGAAATCCACTAGCACCAGACAAAGAAAGAACAAACACATTCCCAGATATACTTTGGTCCTGGAAACAATAAGAAAGCCGGACAGAGGAGCTAGGGGACTTGAGGAAAGGATGACTCAAGAATGACTCTTGGATTTCTGCTCTGAGCCACTGCGTGGGAGGTGTCATCATTTACAGAGCTCATTAAGACAGGCAAAGGACTGGTTTTGTTTGATCATTGTTTTGTTTGTTTTTTTGGGGGGGGGGTTTGCTGGCTACACGAAAGTTTAAGAGTCTGATTTAAAAGTTAATTTTAGTAAAGTTGTGAAATAGTCCAATGCAGATCAAGGAGGAAGTGCATAGTCACGTCTGAAATCCATAGGTGGTCTGGCTAGTTGGATATATTTGGAGGTTGTCAGCATGTATGGGGCAACTGAAGCCAAGGAAGTAGGTAATGCCTCACCTAAAGAGTGAATTTAAGAAAGAGAAGGGGGCTCAAGATGGAGTCCTGGAGAGCTCCGACACTTAGAGGTCAGTAGGACAAGGGCTGGCACAAAGTCCAAGGAGGAGCCAGGGAAAGACAATCTTCCAGCTTTGGTCCATTCCTTCATCCAACCAATATATACTCTGCCTACTGTGGACCAAAACTGCTCTAGGTGCTCAGACTTACGGCGGTACATGAGCCGGTCAAGGTTTCTGCCTCCAAGAAGTTTACATTCTGGGGCGCCTGGGTGGCTCAGTGGGTTAAAGCCGCTGCCTTCGGCTCAGGTCATGATCCCAGGGTCCTGGGATCGAGGCCCGCATCGGACTCTCTGCTCGGCAGGGAGCCTGCTTCCTCCTCTCTCCTCTCTCTCTGCTTGCCTCTCTGCCTACTTGTGATCTTTCTCTCTGTATCAAATAAAAAAATAAAATCTTTAAAAAAAAAAAAAAAGAAGTTTACATTCTGTTGGAGCATACACACAACAAACCAATAGGCAAATAAATTAGATAATTTCTGCAGTGCAGGTGCTGTGAATAATGAGAGACAAATGTTAAGAGTATTATTAGGCCAACTGAATTAGGTTTAGAAAGAGACAAGGGACATCAACATGCCTCATAACACGTAATTATAAACAAAATCTGTTTCTCCTTGAGTTGAATAATAGCAAATGTGGTTTGGTTTACAACATCAAAAACAATGTGAGCAGAGACAATAGTGGGAGATACCATCACTAATGGGAAGTAAAGGCAGTATTTACGATGCTATCACTGGTGCTAACTCTGTGGGGAAAAGAAAGGAAGCCCTCAAGGGCAGTTCAAAGCATTTACCAGGGCTCTCTAGATACTACTAACTCCACAGGATATTTCTACCATATCACAAGAACGTGGGCTTTTTCAGATTGACGTTAACATGTTTTCTATCAAATATCTTCTAAGAGAAGCAAATATATTTTCTGTGTCATCTACAGTTGTGCTCCATATAATTAAGATGTGTGACAACTGTGTATATGCATGTGTTCCAAGAAGGCAGTCTGCCAGGCAATGCAAGAAAGAAAATGTCATTGATTCTATACTCTGACCATACCCCTCCTTCCCAATTGACTGTTTCTGTCCCTGCTCCAGGGAAGGCATTCAGTGCACAGGAGAACCTGGAGTTCCAGGGAGACAGAGATAAGGCTTTATTTCACTAAATAGCCAGCAAGAGCTCCTTCTGTGGAGCTAGTCTGCAAAACTCTTCCAATGACCACAAAGCATGAGCATGCTTTCTGGGTACCTCAAGCTAGGCAAGTACTTTTCTTTTTTTGCAGGACAGAGATTGTCTTCCCAGAGCCATGTGCACGAGAGCTGAGTGCAGGGCGATAGAGTTCTTTCAGGAAGCCTACCCTAGACCACAACCTGAAAGCAGCTGGGGTTTGAATTCAAATCTGCATCAGTTAAAATTATTTCCCATTTTCTTTAGAATTGGACCGTTATCCATGTATCTGCCATTTAAACCCAAACAATTTCAAATCTTTAATTTTCTTTACTTATTAAGAAGAGCTAACTAGCCATAACCTATTCTTCTTATTGTCTCAGATGATCTTCACCTTCCTAGAGTAGATAACTAAGGTATAAGCAATTTTAGGGTTCATCTGATCTAATATGGTTGCCTATGCTGTGGAAGATAAAATTCTATAGAACTGCTGCCAAGAGGGGCCCCTGGGTGGCTTAGTGGGTTAAGCCTCTGCCTTCGGCTCAGGTCATGATCTCAGGGTCCTGGAATCGAGCCCCGCATCAGGCTCTCTGCTTGACAGGGAGCCTGCTTCCCCCTCTCCCTCTGTCTGCCTTTTTGCCTACTTGTGATCTCTCTGTGTCAAATAAATAAATAAAATCCTAAAAAAAACCACAAAAAACAAAAAAAAACCTGCTGCCAAGATATTAAGAAACACCTAGTTTTTATGGGAAAGAAGTGAACACTGAAAGGTGCCTGGAGCTCATAAGGAAAACAGGGATGGGGACATGCTAAGATAAAAAATATTCCGATGAAAGTCAAAGTCATTGACTCCTCTCATCTCTCGTACAAATATTTTCCACCGTGTCAACAGCCTCTCAGGTAACAATGTTAGCTGGAAACTGAAATACTTAAGTAACGCTAATTTAAGAAGTGATTTCTGTGACCTACATATGTCTTCTATTCAACATACATAGCTTTGAAATAATCTTAAATTACCTAATTGCCTGCCTCCCAGGAAGCTTGTTGGCTTCACAAACAGTATAAATTTTCTCACGTTTCTGAAATCCAAATTGGTCTTTTTTTCTTAATTTTATTAAGTTATCCCAGAAACTCAAAGGAATGTGAACAATGAACTGAAATCCTAAATACCAGATGCTGAAAGTTTTCTGTTTCACCTAAGACCAAATCTGCATATCCCGGGGGGGGGGGCGGATATGAAAGGAATGAAGTTTGCCATCAGACTTCCTCTTTCCATCTCCCCACGGATGACAGCTCCCAACCAGCTCCTTTGAATATATGTTGTCATCCTACCCCAACTATGAGAAACCCATGGCCTAGAACTATTTTATATCTCATTCCTATGGACCCTAAGTCACCAAATGGTGACTCAACCATGTAACATAGAAGAGAGAGACCCAGTACTAAAAACAGAAGTTATTTCTTTTTTAAGATTTTTATTTATTTATTTTGACAGAGAGAGAGAGAGATCACAAGTAGGCAGAGAGGCAGGCAGAGAGAGAGGAGGAGAGGCAGGCAGAGAGAGAGGAGGAAGCCGATGTGGGGCTCGATCCCAGGACCCTGAGATCATGACCTGAGCCGAAGGCAGAGGCTTAACCTACTGAGCTACCCAGGCACCCCTTTTGAAGTTATTTCTAATGAACTTCAAGCAAGGTAAGAAAGGGACCATATCAAGCAAAGCAGAACACTTAAGAGCAGCTTAGAGTCCAAACAAGGAATCTACCTTATGTGTGACTGGCTGAGTCGGTAACAAGACCAACAAGCCAGATGCCTCTTATTAAATCATCTAGGTCACCTCAAAATTACCTATTTAAATTGACTGATATTCTACAGGGCAGCGACGATAAAATTTATAAACAACTGGATCAATATGTGCAGTTCTCTAACTTCACAGATCAGTCTGTAGGATAAACGACAAGGAGAGAGGGGATCCCACCGCCCTACAATCTCTTCTCCACACTGTCTGAATGGGTCTCGTTCCCTCTTCTCAGGTGTGAAATTCTACCAAATCAAGATTCATTTGGGTTAACAAGCCCATTTTGAAAGGTAAATAACTCTAAGAGAATTAGTTTAACAATTAAGTCCTTTATGGAGAATGCACTGGCTGCTTTAAATTACTTCCCTCCTAAACTCCAGTTGAGATATCCCCAGAGTAATGAGTACTTTAATAGCAGAGACTTAGAAAATAGAAGAGCAATTTTGGAATATGAGGAGAAGGGCTTTGGGTAAAGATATGCTGAGGTAGAACCTAAACGTGGACCGTCCGAGCAGCCAGACGCACGATGAAGTAAAGAGCAGGGGTGAAGAAAGAGAAGTCTGAGGCCCTGACCGCAACAGAGAAATACTTCAAAACCGTGTCCTGGACGAGGCATGCTCCCAGTTTTCCATGTAATGTTGCCTCTTGACTACTCAGATATAAGATAAGGGCCTAATAGTCTATACCAAAAGATAAAAGTCAACAGCCTTAATCGCGTCACACTCCATAGAAATTCAACTATGTGATTAAAAAAACTCCATATATCTTTGTGTTCCAAATTTCGATAACAGCTAGAAAGAATCAAATCTTTTTCTGATATTTTTCAAAAGCCTTACTGACTTGAAAGAAGAAAGTTTGTCAAAAGGCACTATCCGTTTATGGAGGTAGGTTCTCCAGTGTAGGAGTCCAATGTGGGGCATTGTTTTAATTCCCTCATGCTTCCGTTTCGCAGACCATTATTTTAGTCAGCCAGCGCCAGGACCAACACATTATCACTCAGATACAAGCCGTCTTTCCTTGAATATTCCAGGGGTTTTGCAAGCCTCCGGAGAAGTCGTAAACAAGTATAGAGGCACCTTAAGAAAACCAGTTTTTACCAGACTCCAGAGTCAGATGAAGCCATCTTAACTCTATTACTTACTATGCAGCTCAAATACTTGATGATTTGTCGTGTGGACACCAAATAGATGATCCGTAAACCGCCCGTGGCCGGAGCTGCTCGAAGAATCCCAAACCCGGCTGGAGGGAGCAGCGCGGCCACGGCCCGCAGCGCAGTGACTCGGGGGCCCACCGAGGCCTCCGGGGACCTCCGTTTTCACACCAGCTCTGCCCTCCCAGCCTTGCCCCGTAACCCCGGGCAGGCTTTTAACTTGTTCCAGCTGTACTTCTTTCCACAGTCTGTGAGTTAATCAGCAGCCCCTGGGTGGAAAACCTAGTTTAAATGATTGGTAAAGGAAAGTTTATGGAGTACAATTAATAATAAATAGAAAGGCGTTAAGCCCTTGATAGCGCAGGTGAATCAGTTTCCGAGCACTTCAAATCCTCTGTCGGCTGCAATCCGCTAGCAGTTTTTACAGGATGCTCACATCTGCGGTCAGACCAAACCTCCCCAGCCCTGCTCCGTCGGAAAATCTGAGGACTTTAAAATTAGTACCTGAGCCTGTTACGGGACCTGGACTGGATCCTGACGGAAGAACCAAGCGGCACTTGGAGACTTTGGAGGATGGGAGGTTTATTTTACACCGGCGGGCTCAGAGGAGAGTGTTTTCCAAAGGTCTGAGCCCCGAGCAAGCAGGGAGGGTGATTTCTACCTTTCTACTTCCGCACACGTGGAAGTACTCTGGCGCGCCCGGGAAACCGGGTAGGGAGCAAGAACCAGGAAATCCCCTAGAACAATGGCCGGGAACTTTTGGTCAGCTGCGTCGGCCGCCCCGGGTACAAATTTTCCCTTATCAAGCCCGTACCCCTGAGCCCACCTAACAGGTAAGGTCTTGGGACTAACTTTATTTTAGGGCCTGCAGACAGTGGCCACTTCCTGGCTTCTGTGAACGGCAGCCCCCAGAGCCAAGGACAGCCAGACCCAGCAGCCGACTAGACTCCCCGACCCCTACCAAATGAGATCTGAAAACAGTTCCAAAGCTGATGTTCTAGGGCTGAGACAGGAATTTATTCTTTAGCGTCCTGGGAAAGCCCTGGAAACACATTCGAAAGCCAGTATCACCTTCAGCATGTGTGCCCAATATAGCCGACCCACCCACCATTCAACCCATGACCTTGACCTAAATCCTAATCTGTGCCAGTCTTTTCATCTACCTTCACAGGTCCCCAGGTTTGCCACTGGGCCCTTGCTGCTTCTAATATCTCTACCCTTTCAGCATGGAGCACTCTGAGAAAGAAACAAATGTTAAAAACAAACAAACAAAAAACAAAAAATTAGTAAAAACTAGAACCCACTGAGATCCCACTGAGATCCAGAGCCTTGATTTCCATCAGTCAAGTTTGCTCAATCCAAATGCCCATCTATAGTAATATCAGAGCTTGTGGTTATTATTGTTTATGCTGTTGTTGCCTTTCATTAAGACTTTGTGAAAGGATGAAAATACTTGTTTAAGGTTGCTTTACTCATACCATGAAATGAAAACTATATGCAATTTATTGGAGAGCTAACTTGAGTATACTCACATGCAATTATTATAGTGGGACGACTAGAATACATACGTAGCTTCTCTCACTAAAAGGTTAATGACAGTCCTTTGTCAGGGTGTTAAAACGTCGTCTCAGTTCTAATCCAGCATGGTTTCCTCTCTTTGCATCATATAGTCCCTGCTAAACCCCTTTTATGGGCCCCATGCTGTGTATATTGGTTCTAGCCTAGGCTGAAACAGTGCTTACTTTTATCACCATATTTATTCATAGTCTTTTCATGAAAACTGCTCTGAGTTAAATACTGGCTTTAATTGTATTTCTAGAAAGCCTTTACTTCCCTCAACACACTCTGAAGAGTATCTGCCACTAATTGGTTGTTTCTGTGATGCTACAATTGGGCATGAATTCTGCATGATGCCTTTAACAGAGAAAATAGCTTCTGGAATGGAGTTACAAACCAAAAATGGACTCACTCACTTGGTGGAACTATAATTTCATCTCTACACCATCATTAATATCCATACCAATTCTCCTTCTAGCTCATTTCAACAATAAAACCAATTCTCTAGCTTTTCCCTGGAAGGAGATTGTCTACACATCCAGCACCCCAAGTTTGTGGCTGCCATCCAACAGACAGGACCCTGAGCCGCCTAGCTCTAATAGTGAATGGGGCTCAGCATTCATGTCCTACAGGAACACAGTAAGTAAAAAAGCAGTTTTCACATATGGGCATGCATGTTATTTCCCTCTGGCCCAGCAGAGAGGGGTAGCCACACTTGTCCCATCACCTGTGAATTCTCTGTGAACTTCAGACTTGGGTGTGGTAGACTATTGGTCACTCCCAGGAAGTTCCATTTTTGACTTTGTAATTCCTGCCCAAGTTCATTCCTTCCTTGAGGAAGTTCAATGCATGGATTATCAGCCATTAAGGGCTTTTAGAAATAGTCCAGATTGTTCAGAATTAAAAGCAGCTATAGGGGTACCTGGGTGGCTCAGTCGGTTGAGCATCTGACTCTTGATCTCAGCTTAGGTCTTAATCTCAGGGTCATGAGTTCAAGCTGCACAAGCTGGGCTCCATGCCTAGCATACTTTAAAAAAATTAAAAATAAAATAATAAAATAAAAGCAGCTGTAATCAAAACCTCACAGATATGGGCGCCTGGGTGGCTCAGTGGGTTGAAGCCTCTGCTTTCGGCCCAGGTCATGATCTCAGGATCCTGGGATCGAGGCCCGCATCGGGCTCTCTACTTGGCAGGGAGCCTGCTTCCCCCTCTCTCTCTCTCTCTGCCTGCCTCTCTGCCTCCTTGTGATCTCTCTCCCGCTGTGAAATAAATAAATAAAATCTTTAAAAAAAAACAAAACAAAAACAAAAACAAAAACCTCACAGATGTTCACCTCACTCAAGGTTTCTTTCCTCCTTTCTTTCTGCCCAGGCTGTTATACCATCTACTCATCTTCCTTTAACCCCTAATCTTATTTGCTCTCCAGCAGAAAAAGACTTTTTCCCCCACGTCTACCTCACTGGCTTTAGGAGAAAAAAACTGACATAGCTGCCTACCTTCAATGAGCACATGCTGCCCTCAGCTCTTAGCAATTCTCGCCTCCCTGATGTTTGTCCATGGAGACTTGATTCATCATTCTTGCTTCAGGTCAAAATTGCTCAAGTTATAACTCCCTTCCATTCCTCAAGCCTACCTTAACTCTAGTCCTTAGGAACTCCTACCTCTTCCCTCGCTAGCTTGTACCAAATTCATGAAAAGTATTTTAGATTTCCTGTCCTTCTATCCTAATATTTGCCTGAACTAGAAAGAAAAATAGTCTATACAGTGCCCAGAAAGAGTACAGAAAGGGGAGATATTTATAAACAGGTTGTTAGCCTCCTTCAGGAAAGAGCCAGTGAGCCTGGTTGGGTATTTTCCATTGATTTGTATCACTTGAGAACTCCACGTTATCATGCCCTCAGGACTCCAGCCATTTGAATTATATCGCTTTTTCTGGTTGTTCCTATTCCAGTTTACTAAGAAGTTGTCTGAATGTGGCCTGCTTCCATAGCTTTTCCCACACTGAGTAGATCAGCTGACACAAGTATACCAATTTGCTTGGAAGCTAAATTTCTCATTATAAATTTATGCCTTACTTTGGTTTGTTCATCACTCTCACATGAGTCTGGTTAATGTAGCCCATCCCATAGAACATCATTTTTAAAAAAATACAAACATTCAAATTTCTGAACATGAAATATTTTGGCTCCAACCTCAGGCTTTTAGAGACTCAGGAAAAAAACCAGGGTTAAATGCTCAATTGCACTATATTCCTGGGAGTTCCTTAACTCACGGCTGGGCCCCTGGGTCCTTTATGTCTCATTTTTAATTTCAATTGCCACAAAATTATACACAGGCACACACAAATGAGTATTCTATTACTTATATTGGCACTTGCAAATGAAATTGTCTTTGAATTAATCCACTTTGAATTCTTCATTTATAGCTAGTATTTGCATTTTTTAAGTCCTGGGTTATTTTACTTTGCCAGGAGTTTGATAAAATTGCAGAAGTCTCAGTTTCTTCACAAAGTCTAACATGTCCCCAAAATTTTAAGCCAAGAACTCTTCTAAGGAGCCCATTAACATATTTAGGAGAAATCAATGCAATGTTTCCTGGTAGCAAGCATAATATATTTCTAATTATCTCTTCTTTTTTTCTTAAATCTCCTGTCTTTCCAGATTATTGCTTAAAAACTCTCTTCAAGAAATCACAAATTAAGTTAGACTGACCTACCTCAACAGGCATCACTATATTTGGCTTTTCCTTCCTAGCTGTGGATTTCTTTTTCTGATCCTACTACATGTATTGATTTCTTTCCACAAAGAGTCTTTTGGAACTTTAGTTCATAAACATTCGAGCCCTTTGTTGATTTTTAGGAATTACCAAAACTGGAGATTGTTATGCTTGTATAATTCATGTTTGACTATTCCAACCCTGACTTTATTTTTAAATACTTCATTTTTCTCCCTCCTCTCTGTTCTTGTTGCTCTCTAGTCTGCTCTGTGCAGTAAGAGGCAGGCACAGGGGTCAGAGTTGTAAACTTTCCTTGAGAGAGAAACAGCTACAGGTATGGAACGATGCCCGAATCATTTTCCCTATGGATACACCTACACCCCCACACACAGTGGAAAGGGAAGGGTAGTAGAGAAGTCCCTCAAGGTAGCCCCACTCCCATTCCAGCTTTTAAAAAGGCTATTTTTACCATATTTGTATGGACCACATCACGTTCTCTCAAATTGTATGGTGCATTCTCCATAATGCAGCCAGAGTGATCTTTTTCAAAGGGCAGCTCTGGCCTTGCAATACAGTGAGGATTCAAATCCTGACTCCCCTTTCTACAGAGTGAAACTCTGTGATAGGCACAAGCTCTTCCATATCTGGCCTCTCTCTTTCTCAAGGCCCCTTCCTTTCTCAGAAGCCCCTTCTCCCAGGGTCTGCTTACTCCATATATTCAAACTCCAATAACCTACTTGAGTTCCCAAATGGGCCTATGCCTTGCATTTATTGCCCCATATGAATACAGCTCCCCTTCCCTTATTTTACCCCGAAAACTTACTCATTTTTCCCAACCGTTAACCGTCTCTGTTCAATTCCCCCAGTGATCAAAAGCATTGGCAAAGATTATGAATGGGGTCAAGCAGCAGAGTGTGTCCAAGCGGTCTAGGAACCCATGACGCAATACTAACCTCGTGTTGTCGCTGGTGGAGCAGTGTGATGCACTATGGTTGACACACTAACATCTTTCTCATGTGCACACACGTGTGCTTTCCAGGCACGGGGTTCGGATTTGTCTGTAAGCTGACATCAACATGCAGAGTGTTCAAGGCACAGTATTCATCAAAGGAGGAATCCCAACTTAGCTGACCTTCTCAACGTGCAGAGGGATGTTTGCCTGGCAAACTCCAAGTGAAGAAGTTTTCAACAGTCTGACTCTCGGGGGTGGGGGGGTTCTAGATCGAAAGAGGATCAAGAAAAAAGGGTGACTTTTTGGAATTCCCTTCAAGAGTCAGAAATCAAGTGATCAGAAGTTTTGCCCAAAATCTTTGGCCTTGCCCCACTCTCGGTTAGATTCGAGTTTGACTATAATCTTTTTTGTTCTTATTGCCTTTAAAATTAGTGAATTATAATACGCTTTTTAGGAGGACTTTGACAGAACGAATAGTATGCTTGTGTGTTCTATTCCGTGTACATTTACTGACAAAATACAATACATGCTTTATCTCATTACCGCTTTTACAGTTGAGCAGTGCCATAGATATTTATGCTTCGAAGTATAATGCAGACATTCTGATAAAAACTATTAACTGGAAGAGAACACCAACAAAGACTAAACTAAACTCAGTTATTTTTTCTTTACTATTTCAAATGTATTTTTTGTCCATGGACATTTACCATACGTATTCAGTATGTATTATATCACTTAAGAGTTTGTTAAATTACTTAGGCTTTCCTTCTGTATTCATGGCATTTTACCCCAGAAGGGGGTAGTGTCAAAACATTCTTCCTTTTCTTTCTTACTAAAAATTATTAGACTTAAATAACTTGATTGCCAAAATTACTTGCCCAATTATTTTTTTTTAAGATTTTATTTATTTCAGAGAAAGAATAGGAGAGAGAGCATGAGCTGGGAGTGAGAGAAGCAGACTCCCGGCTGAGCAGAGAGCCCGATGTGGGACTCAACCCCAGGAACCTGAATCCTCATGACCTGAGCCGAAGGCAGCTGCTTAACCAACTGAGCCACCTAGGCACCCCTTGCCTAACTCTTTTAAATAATTATTTGTAGACCTTAAATATAAATTAGTCAAGTAAATAAAATTAGCTATTACATTACAAAGGCAGTTTTTGAAAATCCCCAGGTGGAATATGTCTGACTTTTAGAAACTGATATTTGCAAAATAACTCCCTGATCCACTGAAATATAAATACATAATTGAGTTAGACAGATTAAAGGGTCAGTTGTGAAAACAGAGGAACTTTTCTAGGCATTTCAAAGAAGAAGGAATTTAATACAGGGAAATAGTGCTTACAGAACTGATGGAAGGGCTGAGGGGAAAAGACTGCTGGGTTTTAAGAAATTAGGAAGCTGTGGACAATTAAAGACATTGCCATGAATGAACTCAGCTGACAGCAGCACTGAAGCAGAGAGTTGCTACCTGCCTATCATTGTCAGGTACTAAAAATGGCCTCTCTTCCAATTTCCAAGTATCATGCAAGTGCTACATTGTCAGAATCCATTCTAGAACCCTATCACACAGGGCTTATTATTATTGATAGCAAAAGGACCAAAAACAAATGCATAATTTGTCCTCTGAGCAAGTCTGAGAAAGTTTTGACTAAAAAAATGCCATTTGTTGTTGTTGTTATTTGTGTTTGCTTTTTAAAGTACAGATGTAGCCGGGGGGGGGGGTTGTCTTTGTTTTTTTATGGCTACAGATTCTTTGACACTTCTCCCATCAAGAGATGTGAGATCTGTTCTCTGCCTCCCTTAGATTCTTACAGTACTTGCAGCTGCTCAGAAGATAGACCATAAAAGAAGTAAATACATGTGACTTGTGCCATTGGGCAGTAAAGGCAGGAGCTTCTGCCTGGCTCTCTTGGAATGCTGAGTCTCAAGGCTTTCCCTCTAAGAACCCAGCCACAGTGCTGAGAGAAGCTGTAGGGACAGTCCCAGCCAAGCCCAGCTTTGAGTCACTGCAGCCTAAATATCAGACATGCAAGTAACAAAGCCTCTAGATAACTGTCCCCATGGTTCTACTCACCCCCAGCGACATGAAGACTGACATATTGTAGAGCAGAGACAGGCCATCCCTGTGTTATCTTGTCTGAATTTCTGACCCACAGAATATGTAAGCTTTATAAAATAGCTGCTTTACACTACTAAGTTTGGGGTAATTTATTGCTCAGCAGTAGTTACTTGAACAACTTGTGAAAACATGAGAAGTAAGAAAAGGTAATGAAGTGGATAGAGACTTAGAGACAGTGGTATTCAACTTGAGTATGCAAATCTGAAAAGTCGCCCCAGTAGACTACCAGGTGAGATTTATCCAGAGCTATGCAATTCAGCTTATAATCATCTGCTATAAACCTGTAGGATTTGTCTTCCACCATTTTATTCCTTCTCAGTTATGTGATCTTAAGTCTGGAGTCTGAAACTTCAGAGGGAAAACATCTGGTAGGTCTGGGTCCTCTTTACCATTCCCATACCGTCATGCAAATTACACAGATGTAGTGCAATGGGTCTTTCAGAAGTTACAATTTCCAAAGACACTGTGCAATTTTACCACATTAATTAACTTTGATCCACACACTCCCAGAGGAAAAGAAGGAACAAAAATTCCAATTACCAAATCCATTTGCTAAGGAAACAGTTCCCTGTAAGTGGAGCCTATCATATTTTTCTAAACCTTTCCCTTGAGTTTGGCAATCCACAGTTACAGAACATTCTTATGGCTAAGTTTCTCTTCTGTTGCTCCCTCTCACTTTTTATCCAGATGTTCTCTTTGATTTTTATCTTTTTGTTCATTTTGCTCTGCTATCAAGAGTGATAGTTATTATAAGCTCTTCTGTGGCCTTGTATGTTATTAAGCACCTCGGGGATTGTATCTATTCATTATTCTGTTCTGAACTCATTATCACCACTTTCTCTACATTTCTGAGTGTCCAGTGTGTATTAAACCATACCTCAGTCCTAGGGCAAGTGAAAAAAGTACTGGAAGATATAGTTCCTTGTAGCAAAGCACTTACTTTTCTGATGAAGATAGGAATGGTGCACATAAAATAGATTTTTTAATGAAAAATAAGAAAGGAAGCCAAATTTGCTGTAATTTGGAAACAGTAAGAATAGTTTTATAACTTGGCCAGGCTCAGCTGCAGGTCATAGGTAGAATTATGATGTCAATGATTGGCCCAAGAACGATTGGGCCATGTTCCCATGTCTTTCTTCCCACTTTACTGAGCAACTAATGCATGCCATGTAGTATGTTAATCAGTTTACAGTTTTATCTAGCTGACTCAGAGATTAGATTTCCACTTATCATGTTGGGCAATGATCCAATGGATCAAATTAAGACAACAAATTTGAGGGTTTGTTCAAGACAAGGGAGGTTCGAAGGTGACCAAATGTGGAGTGGTAGTGCCAAAGTTATAGGCAATCAATCCATGAAAAGCAGAATCCTAGTCAAGTCTTTGATGTACTGGCCACTTCTCATGTAATAGAAACTGTGCCAAACCTGGAGATAACGGATGGTTGAGCACTCGTCTCTGCCTACTGCCAGTTTATGTATCACAGGAGAAGTATACATAAGGCCAAGTGGGGGCACAGACAAAAGTCTGACCCCAGAGGGGATGTAAATAAGTAAGGCAGGTATACAAGATATCCAAGGACCTGAGCAACTGGGTTACAGTTTAGGATAGAGCTTTATTCCCCAAAAGTAAACTAGCCAATTTAAAAACAAAAGATATACTGATACAAACAACAGAGGTGAATATCAAAACAGTATGTCTGACAAAATAAGAAGGACGTAAATGAGTACATGCTCTATGATTCCGTTATAAGAAGTTTGAGAATAGGCAAATCTAATCTGTGGTGAAGGAAATCATAACAGTAGTAGCTTCTGCAGGGTACTGACTGGAATGAAGCACAAAGGAATTTCCTGGGGTGATGAGATATTCTATATCCTGTTTGAGTGTTTGTTACAAGATAGTATGCATTTGTCAAAACTTATTAAATTGTGAACTGAAGATCTTCTCAGTATTTTTTTTTTTAAAGATTTTATTTATTCATTTGACACAGAGAGAGAGATTACAAGTAGGCAGAGAGGCAGGCAGAGAGAGAGGAGAGAGGAGGAAGCAGGCTCCCCGCTGAGCAGAGAGCCCGATGCGGGCCTCGATCCCAGGACCCTGGGATCATGACCTGAGCCGAGGGCAGCGGCTTTAACCCACTGAGCCACCCAGGCGCCCTCTTCTCAGTATTTTAGTCTGTGTTATGCTTGGCTTCTTGACTTCTCAGCCTCCCAATCCTGGGCACTTCTACCTCAGCAGATTCCTCAATGGCAAGAATGGCAGAGACCATCTGGTTCATCTCAGTATATTTCCCTGCTCTCCAGTAACTGGGACCTTTACACCCCAAGTTACATGTCTCAAGGACATGACAGCACAGCAGTACCTGCAAATAATTCATTTTGTATGATTATCATTTTTATTTTACTGTTCCTACTTTGTCTTATCAATACACAAGCTAGTCCATTCCATCCAGAAGTCGAGGTCTAAAGTAAATTTTTAAATAGTGTTTTGCTGACTGAGAAGCCACATGGAGTAAGAGAAACCTGAATTTGTTCCTCTTCATGCCGCACACCTGTATGAATATCAAGTGGATCAGAACAAGAAACCACAAACATAGTAGGAAAAATCATGGTTGTGTTCTTTCATAAGCCATGGGGGCATAAAAATTCCTCTAATTCAAAATCTCGAAGCAGGTCGGAAACAACTTGATATATCTGACTACATAAAAATTAAAACCAAAAAATTTTGCATCATAAAATACTACATAAAAAGTAAAAAAAAAATATCAATGAGCTTTCTCCCCACGCTGCTAGCACTTCCACAAAACATGGCAGATCTTCTCAAAACTTGCTGGACTATCTATAAAAAGGAGAGCAAGCAGCAGCTCCATAAGTGATACAGGGCATGAAAGGCAAGAATTCTCTGTATGCCCAAGAAAAATGCCATGATGACAGGGAACAGAGTGGTTATGGTGGACAGGCTAAGCCAGTTTTCTGGGAAGAGGCTAAAACTGCAAAGAAGATGTTGCTGAGGTTTGAATGTGTTTAGCCCAAATACAGATGGAAGGGAATCCTGGCCATTAAGAGATGCGAATACTTTAAATTGGGAGAAGAGAAGAGAAAAGGCCAGGTGATCCAATTCTAAGCTTCATCTTCTATTTTATTATGAAGATAAAATCTTGAGGTTACATTCACTTCAAAAAACAAGTAAATAAGTGACAAACTGAGAAAAATGTTTGAAACTTACAGCACAGGGTTTGGATATCCCTAATATTTAAAACACTCCCCATAAATGAGAAGAAAATGATCAAGTACCTAATACAAAAATTGGCAAAAGACAGGAAGAGAGAGAGCACACACACACACACACACACACACACACACACACACACACAGAAAGGAAAGAAAAGAAATTAAGAGGCATCTGACGTGTGTGTGTGTAATGCTCATTTCTCATTCATAATTAGGGAAACAGAAATCTTAAACTATATTCTGTAGACTTAATTTTAGTACTAACATTAGTGTTTCTATTTTTAAACTATTACCAGTATATTGTAGGATAGAGTGAGCAAGTAATTGTGTTAATGTCAGTGGGAACAAGGATTTTTGGGCTTTGGGGGAAAAAAAAGTTCAAAAGTAAAAAAAAATCTTACATCTTAAAATTGAATTGGAAATATTAATGTAAAATTCTTTTATCTCCCTTGTTTAAAAATACATATTGACTAGTTTTGTGTCAATGTGCCTGGAAGCAGTGGCAAGTGTGGAGCCATGAGCTCTCCTAGAACCCAGAATGCAATCTGATTCCCATTCCCTCTGAAAAGGAAGGGGAGTTCTTTGGGAACATGGCTGAACTCAAGTCCCCCACAGATAATAACCTTTTTGACCTAGCCAATGAGCGGCAATTTTTCTGTTCCAAATAATTATAGCTCACAAATGCATGAAGAACGTTAGAATTAGAAATTCATCATTTTGCAAGGTCTAATGAAACAAATTTTTCCAACCTTGGTCATGCATGTACATAAACGCCATTGGGAGAAAAGCTGAAGTGGTCGGTAATCATTGAGTATTACGAAATGTGAGAAAACCAGGCATTTTATGCCTCCAATTGTGACTCAAACACACATCTATGAAGTTTAGAAGAAAAATTTACTGTGCTCTATCAAACCTTAGAGAAAGTCCCTTCTTCAGGAATGTAGAGCATGAGGGAACAAGGAAGATTATGCCATCAGAAGTGAGTCCGGCATATAGGAGATTATACAGAACAATTGGGCTGATTTCTCCAAGTCAATAGCATGTGAGAAAGAAAAGGAAGGAAGGACTATTCCAGACTAAATATTTAAGACGATGCTTAAGAGACACAGCAACCATAGGCAATAATGAGTGGACCTTATATAGGAAGAGCAACTCTAAATACATATTTTTTATACCACTGAAGAAATTTTAACATGAAGCGAATATCCTATTAGAGAATTACCATTAACTTTGTTAGGTATATTGATGGTATTGTGGCTCTGTGAGAGAATAGATTTTAGAAAATAAAGATATACAGAAGTGGATTAAAACAGTATGATGTAGTTACTGTCAGTGCTAAATACTGTCTGTCTCACACATCATTTTGAATGAATTAAAATTTTAAAATGTTTTACATTATGTGCTGACTAATATAAATATCATTCTTTTATGATGCATTTATTTATACCGACTCAATTTCTAGCTAACCTTGAGGTGGGGTAGTTTATAGTTCTGAATAATTAGTTTACAGGAGGCAGGAAGCAGGCTTACAAGTAACTCTTTTTTTTTTTTTAAAGATTTTATTTATTCATTTGACACAGAGAGAGAGATTACAAGTAGGCAGAGAGGCAGGCAGAGAGAGAGGAGAGAGGAGGAAGCAGGCTCCCTGCTGAGCAGAGAGCCCGATGTGGGCTTCGATCCCAGGACCCTGGGATCATGACCTGAGCCGAAGGCAGCGGCTTTAACCCACTGAGCCACCCAGGCGCCCACAAGTAACTCTTGATAGAGTGTGAAGCATGATCACTTTTTATATCATATTCCCATTAAATAATTTATCTCTAGTAACTCTTTTATTCATAAATCACTGTATAAGAATGAAAAACCTTGCCCCATCTAAAAAAGGGGGGGGCAGTGGGGTATCCTCATCTTTACACCAAAACAAAAAAAAAACGAAAAACCAACCAACAAACCCTGACAGTTTTCAACGGATGGCATCAGAACCCTGGGATAAATGGAATAGTGCCCAAGGATGGTCAAACGTGGTCTCTGCAGATGGCTGCACAGGATGGCACGTCATAAAACACCTTTTCTCTGCTAAGCTGCCCAGCATCTCTGGTGCTTCAAACATATTGTTTACCTCATCAAGAGGAGTGGGTTCTAAAGGTAAGAACTGAATAGGGGTCACTGCTGAGGAAACAGAGCAGATGGCCCATCTAGGACGGTCTGCCTTCACTTGAGGAGACACCACTCCAATCCCAAGCAGACTAGTTGCCAATTAAAAGAGGTCTTGGCTGAGGGGCCTGTCCTTTCCTGTGACACAGAATCAGTGTGACCTTTTTTCTCGGACTCTGCCCACTGCCCTGCTCCATCACCGCCCTCTTCAGAAACGAAGAGGCCCCTCATGGCCAGTTCTATGGAATAATCCATAGATACTTCCTTATTGAGTGCCTGGATTTCTCCCAAACTTTCCACCCCAGTTCCAGGCTACATTGTATTTTCAGACCCTTTCTAGCTTCATCGCTAACAAAGAAATGTGTCCATGCTTTGTAAAGAACTTCAAAGACACAAGTTAAACCTATGAGAATTGTTTGGACTTCCTTCTGCCACAGAAATGGGCTTTATTAACTATTCTTTCTAAACACATTTTAGGTGAATATAATCCATTTAAGTTTTCATAAAAACAGGTGTAACAGATATGATGAGCAGGCGTGTTTTAACTTTCAAAGTTCAGGTTCCTGAGCCCCGGCGTTGTTTAAGGAAAGCAATAGTAGGAGTCTGAAGACAACCATCAAGATCAAATGTCTAAAAATCTCAGGGGAATCAAAGTTTTCTCTTGTAAAGGAACTTAAAATATTCTGATCCTCTGTATAAAAAAATTTTTTTTAACTTGGTATTAAGAATTAGGTCTTTAACTTCTTTTTCCTGTACTTCATAACAGCTTTCAACATGATCTCCCTGCCTCCAGGCTCGCTTCCCTGCACTTCAACTTCCACACACCTCTAGCGTATCTATGCTAAAACTCAGATTTGATTAGGTCACTGACTCTTCTGTTTCAGAATCCCTTCGTGGCTCAAGACCCATGCCTTCCCATGGAAGCAAACACTGTTCCTTCATCTCCTTTACCCCCAGATCCCATCTGTGTACCATCCTTCTGCCGTTCCGCAGGGCTCCCCAGTCCTGAACCCCTGCATACCTCTGCTCTTGCTCTTTCTTCCGTTATATACACTCCTTTCTTCCTTTTCATCCTGGCAGGATCCAACTCCTGTCAAAATCTAGTTTAAATGCCACCTTATCTGTGAAGCTTTTCTTGACTCATCCAGATAGAATTAAATCACACTTTCTGTGTTCTTATACCTTAATGTAGAGTGAACAGATGGAAGGGAAAGCTTTAGAGCCAGAAAGATCTCATTTCCATTCCTGATTCCTCTGCCCGCTGTGACCTTGGGCAAAACACTGAAGATCTCTGAGCCTCATATTTCTCATCTATGAAGTGGGTATAATAGCATTAACATATCAGGGTCCCTGTAAAAATGAACTGTGATCATATATACAAAATGCTTTGCATAGGTCTTGGCTCCATAGTAAAAACTTGAAGGAAAGTAGTTACCTTGCTTTTCTCATCTTATTATTACTTGCTCATTTACCACAGTCTGGTCGGTATTATAGGTAACTAGAATGCCTGCCTAACCCATGAGGTTTTCAGTCATTAAAGGCAGCTGCGTGAGTTTCATATTGTTGGCCATGGTGCCTCACACAGAACCTGACTCATCTATGCGACCAGTTTATTGCTCATTGAGTTGAAGTCCACCTGCATCGGATACAATGATTTCCTGAGCTTTGCTTAGAGAATGTTCCACTGTATCACAACTGTTGACTCACAGGCACCAAAACATGTGTGTCATTTTAACCATATAAATATATACGGCGCTATAAATTGTTCTTTTTATAACTTTGCAGATAATAAACCTTAAAAAAAGTAGCAGGACGGGGACTATCTCTTGTTGCCTCCCTTTTATCCGTAAGTGTAAAATTAACATGACTTTGTAAGGCTTATAGAAAATAACATATCAATGCACCTTTAACTGTATTTCCACCAACCTAGCTGCCGGAGATAGCTTGGGCTGAAATAGCACTAAAACTCCTGAATGATTCAGTTCACTCAGTTCAGTTGCTATTTCAGCATGTGCTATGCCCAGTTCATTGGGAAGGCAGGTTGCAACAAGAAACATAAAAGGCTTTCTTTCTAGTTCAATTAAAGTAAACAATGACATGTGCCCTATTGAAATAACAACTGAACAATAGCATTAAATCCACCCCAGATATCCAAATGGGAAAAGAATGCATGAGGCAATTGTCTCGGTGTGACCAGATCGTGTCTGTCCCCAGGAGAGGCACGTCTATGTTACCACGAGTGTGAGCCTTGGGCCGTGTCACTGCCCAGCTGAAATTCTTCCATGGTTGCCCATTTCTGGCCTGCAGCCTATAGTCCAAACCTTGAACCTGGCACAAAAGGCTTTGGAGAAGGGAGACCACACCTACTTCCCCAGTCTTGCTTCCCTTCCCTTCCTCATACTTCCTGTGTGCGAGGGACAGGAAAATTATCTCCTTGGACTTCCAATTTCAACTCTCAACAGCGTGAAGAGCCTTGAAGTCATCGTTCCTGTCCTTATAACAAGTAAAGCCTAAAAAAACCTGAAAATTACTTTTCTTGGAATCATCAGAGAACTGAGGTACCACTCAGGGCAAGCTATAATGCGGAAAGGTGGAGAAACACAAAAACACAACCGAGATCTTATCTGGAGCAGAAGCCCACCGGAGCCATAAACTGGTAGGAATACTTAAATGGTAATAATAGTTAAATGGTAATTTTGATGAGCTGCTGGAGGCTGAGGGTGGGCTAGCTGGAGAATGAGAAATTCCTGAAGGCTGCAGTCTTGGGAGCTGGGGGGACATACTTTCATGGGTTTTACCACCAAGAAACTTGCCAGGTTCTCATGGTGAAGATCTGAGAAAGATCCCCTCAAGGGCTCTGGCAGGGGGAGGGAAAGAGTAATTACTGTGAAATATGAGCAGAGATTTCTCCATAATAAAGGCCTGCACTCCCGGGGAAACGAGTTTTTCAGAACATTTTCCCTACTGGGAAAGGGCATTCTCCCACTGCAGCCTCCTCTAGCCTTCCGGTCTCATCTAAGATGAAAACATAGTGAACAGGGGTCCAGGTCTCAAGGAAATAGACTAGGAACACTGCAGCCAGGCAAAGAAGTAGAAGGTGGGGGCTTGGGGGGAGAGCTATACTACTGGAAAGACACCAAAGTTACAGCCCCAAGACAAAGGCTGTATAAAACAGAGATTTAATCAAAGGATTAGAGTGTCCCCCCTCCCCATAACATATCACCAGACCAAGACTCCAATATAGTAACAATGGGTTGCAGCTGCAAGAGCAGCAAGACACAAACTCTGTAAGGAAAAGTACTTAGGGAAGTTCAAGGTCAAATAGGGAGACAAAAACAGACACTAGAGAGATTTGAAACCTCTAAGCACCTATAGCTAAAGCAAATATTAAACCCAACCAAATTCCTAGCCAGCTTACATAAATCCTCATACTAAATACCTACATACTATTACCTGATAAAACGCATTTGACTTTCAACAACAACAAAATTAAGAATTCCAAAAAAAAAAAAATAGTCTGAAGAGATTAAAAAATCATCAAAACCAGAACTACCAATGGCACGAATTTGGGGATTATCAGAAAAGGAATTGAAAATAACTGTAATTCATATGTTAAGGACCTTAATGGAAAAAGTAGGCAACATACAAGGACATATGGGTATTTTAAGCAAAATAAAGAAAAATCCAAGAAAAAATCAAAAGGAAATGCTAGAAATCAAAAAAAGGGTAACAGAGATAAAGGAATGTATTTGATAAGCTTAACCATAGATTTTTTTTTTTAAGATTTTTTTTTATTTCTTTATTTGACACAGAGAGAGAGAGATCACAAGTAGGCAGAGAGAGAGGAGGAAGCAGGCTCCCTGCCGAGCAGAGAGCCCGATATGGGCCTCGATCCCAGGACCCTGAGATCATGACCTGAGCCGAAAGCAGAGGCTTTAACCCACTGAGCCACCCAGGCGCCCTTAACCATAGATTTAACACAACTGAGGCACAAATGTGTGATCCTATGGATAGGTCCAAAGAAATTACAAACTGAAATGCAAAGAGAAAGGAGAGTTTAAAAAATAGAATGAACTGTGCAGGAACTGGGATAATTTCGAAAGGTGTGATATACACGTAATGGGAAAATTAGAATGAGAGGGGAAAAAATAGAGGACTTTCCAAGTACTTTTCAAAACTGATGACAGATTCCAAACCATAGGTCCAGGAAGTTCAACAAACCTAAAGCAAAATAATTGCAAACCACGTCTCCTCATATGTGTGCGTGTGCATGCATGCACAAACACACCCTAGGCATATCACATTAAAACTGCAGAAAACCAAAGACATGGAGAAAATCTTGAAACATAACAGAGGAAAAAAAGTAATAATTTACCAATAGAGGAGCAAGTATAAGAAGGACAGTGGACTTCTCATCAGAAATTATACAATGAAGAAGAGAGTACAGTGAAATATTTTAAGTATGGAAAGAAAAAAATCACCAACCTGGAATTTTACAGCAAGTAAAATTATTCTTTACAAGGGAATGAGAAATAAAAAATTTACCAGACAATCAAAAATTGAGGGAATTCAGCATTGACAGATTTGCCCTGAAATTCAAAAAGGTTTTTATGCAAAAAAAAAAATGATATAGGTCAGAAACTTGGATCTACCAAAAAACAAGAAGAGAATGAAGAAGGAATACATAATTTTACTTTTCTTATTCTTAACTGATCTAAAAAATAACTGTATAAAGTTATAATAGTAACAACATATTGGATGACTATAACATGACTAAGTGAAATAAATGACAATAATATCACAAAGGGAGGAATTGTGAAGACTCTGTTATGAAGTACCTATACTAAATGTGAAACACACAGTAGTATTTGAACATGGAATTAGATTGTTAAAAATGTGTATGTAAACTCTAGGGCAATAAGCTATTTATTTATTTATTATTTTTAAAGATTTTATTTATTTATTTGACAGAGAAAGAGGGAGAAAGCACAAGCAGGGGGAGCAGCACGCAGAGGGAGAGGGAGAAGCAGGCTCCCTGCTGAGCAAAGAGCCCGATGTGGGGCTTGATCCCAGGACCCTGGGATCATGACATGAGCCAAAGGCAGATGCTTAACCATCTGAGCCATCCAGTGCCCCTATTTATTTAATTTTAAGATTTTATTCATTTATTTGACAGAGAGAGATAGCAAGAGAGAGAACATAAGCACAGGGAGCTGGGGACGGAGAAGCAGACTCCCCGCTAAGCAGAGAGCCCGATGAGGGGCTCCATCCCAGGATACTGGGATCATGACCCGAGTCAAAGGCAGATGCTTCAGGACTGAGCCACCCAGGTGCCCCTAGGGCAAAAAGCAATTTATTTATTTATTTATTTATTTATTTATTTATTTAAAGATTTTTATTTTTATTTATTTGACAGAGAGAGAGATCACAAGTAGGCAGATAGGCAGAGAGAGAGGGGGAAGTAGGCCCTCTGCTGAGTGGAAAGCATGATGCGGGACTCGATCCCAGGACCCTGAGATCATGACCTGAGCTGAAGGCAGAGGCTTAACCCACTGAGCCACCCAGGTGCCCCTCAAAAAACAATTTAAAAAGAAGTATAATTGTAATGCTGAGAGAAGATAGAATGGAATCATTAAAATTGCTCAGTTTTAAGACCAGAGAAAAGAGGGAAGAAAGGGAAAAAAAGTGTTAAGGGTAATGAACAGAAGACAGATACAAACACAGTAGATATCAATGCGACTATATCCATGATCACCTTAAATGTGAGTGATCTAAATACACCAATTACAAACCAAGACTGTCAAAGTGGATAAACAACACAAAACCCAACTTTATGTTGCCTACAAGAATCCCACACTAAATATAAAGACAAAGGTAAGTTAAAAGTAAAAAAGACTGAGAAGGACATACCATGCTAACACTAACTGAAAAAAGTTGGAGTAGGTATACTAATTTCTGACAAATCTACATTCAGAAAAAAGATTATCAGGGATAAAGAAATCATTACGTAATGATAAAGTCATCAATTCTCTTAAGAAGACACAACAATCCTAACCATGTATGGATCTAACAAGAAAGCATCAAAATGTATGAGGCAAAAATCAATAGAACTGCAAGGAGAAATTGATAAATCCATTATTGTAGTCAGAAACTTCAACATACTTTTGTCAGTAATAGACAGATCAAGCAGGCGGAATATCAGTAAGCATATAGTTGACCTTAACATCACTATCATTTGACTTGCTCTAATTGAAATTTATAGAATATTCCATCCAACAACAGAATACATATTCTTCTCCAGCTCATACCTATAAGTACAGACCACATTCTGGGCCATAAAACACTGCATAAAAATAGCACAGAAACTATACAAAATATAATCTCAGACTGCAATGGAATTAAACTAGAAATTAACAATGGAAAGATAGAAGGAAAATCCCCAAATATTTGGAAATTAAAAAACAGACTTCTAGATAATACATGGCTCAAAGGATTCTTGAGAGAAATTTTTAAATATTTGAACTAGATGAAAATAAAAATACAATTTATCAAAATATGTGGGATGTAACAAAAGCAATGCTTAAAAAGAAATTTATAACATTGAATACACATATTAGAATAGAATAAAGGTACAAAATAATATAATCTTCCTTTTTAGGAAATCAGAGTAATTTAAGCATAAAGCAAGCTAAAAGAAAATAGTAAAAATTAGAGCAGAAATCAATGAAATTTAAAACAAACAATATAGAAAAGCTGTTTTTCAAATGATGACAAAGAAAGAAAAGAAGACATAGTTTAATATAAGAAAGAAAGGAGTTTTCTTTACTCTTGATCTCAAAGACATAAAAGGATAATGGAAGAATATTATGAACAATTTTGTGTCCACAAATGGGATAACTTAGGTGAAATGGACCAATGTCTTGAAAGATACAAACTACTTAAACTCATGTGTGGAAATAGATAACTTGAAAAAACCCTATTAAAGGAATTGTCTCAATAATTAATAAACTTCCCAAAAAGGAAAGTACCAAGCCCAAATGGTTTTACTGGTGAATTCTACAAAACATTTAAGGAAGAAATAATACTGATTCTTCAAAATCTGGTTCAAAAAATAAAAGCAGAGGGAAGACTTCCTAACTCACCCTATAAGGATAACACTGCCCTATTTACAAAATCAGGCAAAAACATTACCAAAATAATAATAATAACAACAACAATAACAACAACTACAGAGAATAATTCACATAAACATAGACACAAAATCCTCAATTAAATATTACAAGATTCAATTTGCTAATATTTAAAAAGAACTAAATGGGGGCACGTGGGTGGCTCAGTGGTTTAAGCCTCTGCCTTCAGCTCAGGTCATGATCTCAGGGTCTTGGGATGGATCCCACTTTGGGCTCTCTGCTCGAGAGGGAGCCTGCTTCCTCCTCTCTCTGCCTGCCTCTCTGCCTATGATCTCTCTCTCTCTCTGTCAAATAAATAAATAAAATCTTTAAAAGAAAGAAAGAAAGAAAGAAAGAAAGAAAGAAAGAAAGAAAGAAAGAAAGAAAGAAAGAAAGAAAGAAAAAAGAGAGAGAGAAGGAAGGAAGGAAGGAAGGAAGGAAGGAAGGAAGGAAGGAAGGAAGGATGGATGGACGGACAGACTAAACACTACAACCAATGAAATTCATTCCAAGTATGCAAGAAAGATTCAACATTCAAAAATAAGTTAATGTAAATCGTCAAATTATAGGCTAGAGAAAAATAATATGATATTATCAATCAACACCCAAAAAGCATTTGACAAAATCTAACACTTATTTATGATTTAAAAAACTCACCAGGTATATAACTTTCTCAACTTGACAATGAACAACTAACAAAAACCTACATTCTGCATCATTTTTAGTGGAGAGAAGCTGATGCTTCTTCTCTAACATCAGGAAAAAGTCAAGGATGTTTTCTCTCATTATTCTTTTTTTTTTTTT
>LNAC01000444.1:890709-952808 GCA_002007465.1 Ailurus styani | reverse complement strand
GAGAGAGAGGAGAGAGGAGGAAGCAGGCTCCCCGCTGAGCAGAGAGCCCGATGTGGGCCTTGATCCCAGGACCCTGGGATCATGACCTGAGCCGAAGGCAGCGGCTTTAACCCACTGAGCCACCCAGGCGCCCTTCTCTCATTATTCTTATTCAATACCTAATGGAAGCCCTAGCTAGTATCATATAACCAGGAAGTATATAAAAACTATACATGTTGGAAAGGAAAAAATGAAACTATTTGACATAATTACCATGTCTAAAATTCCAAAGAATCTACAAGAAATCTAGAATGACTCATGGTATAATGGCACTGAAGTTGGGCACATGAGTGCTTATTTGGAGATTCTAGCAGGGGAGCGCAGCTACTCGTATACCCTTGACCAAAGAACGGTCCTCTCCTCTATCGGGGAAGGTCGTCCTCTTCGACTGAGCACGCAGCTTCGGGAGGGACGCACATGGAGCCGTGAGGGAGGAAGGGGACACCCGCCTAGCCAGCCAGATCAGCCAAATCAACCCTGGCGATCAATGGGGTGACAGATGTCGCAGCCAGATCGCCCTCACATCCAGTTGGGTACATGAGTACGAATTCATATTTAGCTCAATATTGATACAGGTAGTTACGTGTGTGTGTGTGTGTGTGTATACACACACACACACACACACACACACACACTATATATATATATATCTATACTGTCTAGTTTATACATACGTATTTCCTTTCTCCATCAAGTCTGCAAGCAATGACATTGCAGCAGAAACAAGTACACCTGGCCTCCAGATCTTGATTTCTAATACCATTCTCCAAAACAAGGAACCAGGAATCTTTGGAGAAATGACAGATTCTAGGACAAAATAAAAAAGACAAAATAGGGCACCTGGATATCTCAGTGGGTTAAGCCTCTGCATTTGGCTCAGGTCATAATCTCAAGGTCCTGGGATTGAGCCCCACATTGGGCTCTCTGCTCAGCAGGGAGCCTGCTTCCCCCCGTCTCTGCCTGCCTGTCTGCCTGCTTGTGATCTCTCTCTCTCTCTCTCTCTCTCTCTCTAATAAATAAATAAAATCTTTAAAAAAAAAAGACAAAATATACAGGATGAACCTGAAACATTCAGTGTGCCAGAAAGTATGGTGGGGGGGGGCAGAAATACTAATGAAAGGAATAAGTCAAAGGGACAGAGGAATCAACCGAAGAAGCTCTCAATGGCCAAGACTGGAATAACTTAAGCAAACTTAAACAAAGAAATACTGGATCATAATACAAAGTATAAAATAAAGCTCCATGGGCCCATACTGATATATATAAATGATTGAATAAATAAATTGTGACAATAAACAAATTGCTCATGTAGAACAACTGCCAATTATTTATGCAGCTACTTTATGCTCAAGGAGGTGAAGTATAACTCCCCACTCTTTGACTAGGTCTGTGAATGGCCATTTTCTTCCAAAAACATCCAAAACAGGATGAAAAGGGAGGGGGGGAAGAGTAGCAGTATAGTAGAGAAATCTGACAAACATTGTGTAAGTCAAGTGATAAAGGTTAACATCAAAAGTGACAGATATATCATCAAACATCTATTGAAGAAAACAGACCAATTCTACACGAGGGACATTCTACAAATTACCTGACAAGTATGCTTCAAAACTTTTAAGGTCATCAAAATCAATGAAAAACACTGTCACAGCCAAAAGGAACCTAAGGAGGCATTATGACTGAATGCAATGTAGTATCCTGAACTGGTTTCCAGACCAGAAAAGACATTAGGTAAAAATTATGGAAACTGGAATAAAAGATTGACTTTAGTTAATAAGGTGTCAATATTGCTTCATTAACTGTGACAATTTTATCGTACTAATGTATGTATCTTACTAATGTAAGATAATAGGGGAATATAAGAATGGGGTATATGTGGAATCTCTCTGTACTACCTTTTTTTAGGTGGTTGACATCTTTATTGCTTTGGAGGTGGGGAGGGCGGGCAGGGGCTCCGGAGCCCTTGGTGGGGTGGGCCTCCTTCCTCTTCACCATCACAGGCTTCTGGCTGCACGGGATGGCACTTGGTCTGTGTATTGCAGCTATGCACAGATCTGGGTTATAACTGTTCTTGTAGGTCATGTGTCCAGTGGTCCTGAGGGTGGCCTGAGCAGTCTTGTTAATGGTGGTCTGCATGTAAGAGGTGGCAGGCTTTCACTGGAGGGACGTGCACTTCAAGATCACCACTATACCTTTGCCCTCTGCCCACCGTGCTCCATACCCACAGTCTTGCAGTGAATCAGCTCCTTATAGCAGAAGGACTTGTGAGCCTTCAGGTTCTGGGCTCAGTGCGTATGTCTGCTGGCTCCTCTTGGACTGGGAAGCCAGAGCAGTTTCCCATGACCATCCACTGGTGGGCAGACATTGCGGCAGCTCCTCTCACTATACCAGCGTGAGACAGGCTAACTATACTATTTTCACAATTCTTCTGTAAGTCTAAAATAAAAAGCCTATTTAAAAATATTTTTTAGTTGAATCACTATGTGGTATACCTGAAATTAATATAACACTGTCTGTTAACTATACTTCAATTCAATGTATTTTTTTTTCTTTCAGCGTCATTTTTATGCTAACAGTATGTTGCTCTTCTCTCTCCTCATTATGATGTTTTCTTGGCCAGACATAAGCCTACTTCTCCATCTGTCAAAACGCTAAGACTTTCTCTATAAAGTCATCTTCAACCTCTCCAGACAGTGTTCTAGTTTCTGCTCTTGATGCCAGGGCAATTACCACAATGGAATCATGTGCTCACCTCTTCCCACACTAAGCTGAGTTCTCTGTGGCCTCCGCCACATCTCATTATTCTAATGCTGCTCTAGCAAGTGCTGACCACAATGGAGGCACTCAACTCATGTGTATCACCTAAATCGAAGATCATGTTACTAATGCTTCTGAATTTTTAAACAAGTTCACATATATTATTCCATTTGTTCCTCCAACCACTGTATGTGTTTAGAGGCCACTATTTTTCCACTTATAATGAGTAAACTGAGACTCAGAGCCAGAAAGATTTGTCCTAGCTTACACTGCTCAGAAGTGCTGGAAAAGGTATTCCTTTTTATGCCTCTATACCGACCTTCCCCTCGTTCTCCACTGATTTAAGTGCCAGCTCTGTCCACTGTTCTCCTCTCTGACCTTGGGCAAGTCACAAAATCTAGGTGCACTTCAAAACCCTCGCATAGGGCGCCTGGGTGGCTCAGTGGGTTAAAGCCGCTGCCTTCGGCTCAGGTCATGATCCCAGGGTCCTGGGATCGAGGCCCACATCGGGCTCTCTGCTTGGCGGGGAGCCTGCTTCCTCCTCTCTCTCTGCCTGCCTNTGTCAAAATAAAAAAAAAAAAAAAAAAAAACCCTCGCATATTTTTTTTAACCCTTGCATATTTTAATGGAAACTAATGCTAATTTTTACCTGAGAGTTTTGTGAGGATTCGTGACACAATGCTTGTAAAGTGACTGACACTTGGTAAGAGCTCAATAAATTGCAATCACTTTTATTATTTTTCCCCTAGTACTAATAGTATAACCATCTTAGAATCAACCCATCAGCTTCGCTGAAATGCAAAAAAAAAAGGAAGGGCCACATTCTATTTGCTCTATTTGAGCCAACACACAGGTCTTTTTTTTTTCTTAAGTTATCTGCCCGTTTAAAAAACAAGCCCAATGGCAAAGAAACAGCCTTCTACTTGAGATGGGCATTTGGACTGTATGACCTCCAAGTTCCTTTCTGCACATACCCTTCCATATTCTTTATTTCCTTTGCAGTCCCCCAAGTACCGTAGCCTACAATATCAGAGGTTCAATAAAGGTTGGCTGACTGAGGCTTTCAAACTCCCAACACAATCACTTTCACGATGCCAACTTTGATTCAATTTGTGATTTATGGGCATATGGAGTGTTTCGCATCCCAGAGTTTCCTCTTTTGAGTCATGATTTGCAAATGGATATAATAACCCATAAACTGATATCAGCATCCAAACAGAGCCATCCAACTCCAGTAATGAATGGCCTTTGGAGTGAAAAGACACCAGCCCATTAGGAAGGGCTCGAACGGCAAGCGAGTGTGAACAGCCGCCTTCATAAAGTCAGAGTTTCTCAGTTCATTCCCCACATTCTGTCCATTCGAAGGCATTGTGTGTGATGAGTGCCTAATGCAATCGGACTCTCACTCTCCTTTGGCAAGCAGGCCTGCAACAATAGACTAAACCCCGGCCCTGCCAACCCCAAACAGGCATGCCAGTCTGCCTCATTCCAGATTTGTGGCTTGTCTCCACAAAGTCATAGTGATTCTCTTGTCTATACCAATTGCAGGCTGCAGATGGGTAGCCTAATGTTGTAATGTCGGACTAAATTCTACACAGATGAACTGGAAAATTTCCTCACTCATTCAGAAATCTGCCAGCCAGCTGTCAGGTCTCCAGGACTCCCTCACTTGCCCAGATCACCAGTGAACAGACGGTGTTCACCACAATGATTAGGCTGTGTTTTTAGTTCAAACTCTTTGCTCCTATCAAATTATTTAATTCATTCTTCTTTCTTCAAAGACTGGAAAATGGTCAGTGGTATTTTCTTAAGCAGGAAGAGTCTTCAAGAAGGCAACTGAGAAAACTGCCAAAACCACCTTGGAGTAAGGGATAAAAAGTCGACCTCTGTGAACTCTTCATTGGCCATGACCCCACTCCATGCCTGATCACTACTCCAAGGTGCCCAGTGGAAGACACCCTTCGGTGCCAACAGAGATGGGGAACTGGGAAGCAGGTGCCAGTTCCTCTGTACTTGACTGTCACCATCAATAAAGGACACAACATAATTTTAGGGGACTCCAGAGCCAAGACACAACACTTAAATAGAAAAAGAAACAAGTGACAAATGGACTACAAAGAAGTAAGAAAGGAGGGAAGAATCTATTTCATTTGCATTTCTAAAATATGAGAACATTGCACAGTCCAAAAAAATGTCCTTTTTGCCTTCACATATTTAAATAAATAAAGAGACCTTAAATGGATCATCTGTGTATGGACTTTCTGAAGGGTTTTTAGGTGTTTTTTTTTTTTTTTTTAACAGAGTTTGTTCTTCCTTTAGCATTTGATCTGGGTGCAGTCAGTTCCAAAACATCTAAGAGTGTCCATTTATGGGGTCCTTCTCTAGGGAGTGGGGATTTTGAAAAATCCCGAAGTTCTTTCTGAATAGGTTTCTCTCAGGGCGCTTCCCTGTCAATCATTAGTCTAAGTGAGTCACTCATATGTACCTTCCCAATGAGCATGAGCTTTGGGGTTAAATAAGCTTAGGTTCAAAAGCTGGCTCTGTCACTTACAGTGTGCAAAAACATTTAAAAACCTATTTAATTTTTCATAGCCTCCATTTCCTCATTTTTCAGTTACTGTGAGGCCTCTATGTATGTTGTCAAGCCGCCTGTCAACAACTCCCCAAACACTCCCCTCTAAACTATACAGGGTCGACTAATCCTGCTAAATCTGGCCCCTGCCTTCCTCTTTAATTCTATCTCAAGCTACTCTCTTCCGTTAACACACCATGCTCGGGGACTCTGACCTAATTTCTGTTCCCTAAATACACCAAGGACTGTCTCCTCTCAAGGTCTTTGCATGTCTTGTGTTTTCTACCTGAGTCACCTTGCTCCCTGCTCTTTCCCTAGCTGATTTTTTTCTCATTCTTCAGATTTCATCTGGACAGTCACTTCCTCACGAAGGTCTTCTCAGACCCCTTTATCAAATAGGTCCTCTAGTCAAGGGTCCGTTGGTTCTTTATAGCTCTTTCCAGTTTGTACTTAGGTATTTATGTTTCTCGTTACCTTTCTCCTTCATGGAGGTGGAGGAAATGCCTACCTGACACACAACTCCATTGCTCCTTCAACTCCTCACAACTCCATTGCTTTGACTAATTAGCATTCATCCTTTTTTTTAGTGACACCACCCAGA
Organism: Ailurus styani; assembly: GCA_002007465.1. Taxonomy (NCBI): domain Eukaryota; kingdom Metazoa; phylum Chordata; class Mammalia; order Carnivora; family Ailuridae; genus Ailurus; species Ailurus styani. The sequence continues at coordinate 946,842 of LNAC01000444.1, read as the reverse complement.
ATTCCCAGATGAGGCTAAATTCCTTCCTTCTGTATGTATTTTCTTAGCACCCTGTACTTTACTTCTAGAACTCTCTAAATACTTGTAATTACTTGGCCATTGTCTTTCTTAATATACTCATAGGAGGATAGGGTCCAAGTCTGTTTTCTCCTATGTCCATACAGCTTAACATCTAGAAGATGTTCAAAAAATGTTAATTCCTGTATATCCCCATGTTACTGTTCAGTCTAAATCCCACGAACACTTTTATTTTCCCCAGGAGTCTTCACGTTGATGCCCCCTTTACATGTGGATTCAACAAACACTTCTCTTCAGTTTCACTTTCTTCACGCTGTAAGTCTCTTGTACTTCAAAACTATTGTGTGAAAACCTAGAATTACTTATTTAGACAAATTCCTAGGGTATTTGATTCAAAGAATGTGTAAAATCAGAACAAAACATAATGTGTAGAAAGAGAGGTGAAAACGCCCACTTAATTTGCTTTGGGGGTTTAGCGTGGGTGAACAATTACACACAAAAGCAATTACTTAGCAAAAAAGACCCAAATAGTTTGTGGAAGCTTCTGATTATCTCTTTCCTAATTTTACAGTAACGTCTCATTTTCCTTAGCATTTCGATTTTTCTCCTTTCTTCTGCCTCTCCACAGCAAGCTAGTTTTCACCTTCTGTATCTCCTAGCAGTGAGTATTTTTCTCCAACACTGAACCCAAGATGGCTACATGGGTTTGCACTTCTCTGTGGAATCCTCTGCTCACAAAATCCCTAATTGGTAAAACTCATACCTCAGGGGATAGTTGTCATATGGCCAAATCCAGAACAAGCTGTCAAATAAATAAGACCATCAAGTGTTCTGGACATGCCAAAAGTAAATACAGAGACATCCACTGACTAGTGATAAAGGTTTTGGTCCCTCCTCTGGAGGGCTTCTTGTACTCAAAGTCACCCTCATTGTAAAACTCTGAGCTTTGCAGTTAAATAATAAAGTTATATTCTTTTTGCTCATTTTATTATAATAATTAATAAGAACATTGCATTATATCCACATTTAGAGTTTTCTCAAAAATGTATCCTCCTATTTGGTCCCAAGCAAAATTAAACTAACCTAAAGTTTGGGAGACAGTATGACAATAAATCACAGAAATTCTATCCAGGGAACAGTAGCAGTCTTATTGCAGCAGAAGTTAATTATCTAAACATTTGCAGAATTTTAAGAAGTCGGGAAAATAGGCCAAATTTATTGAAACGCAGCTGAGCCTTGAAATGTTTAAGATGTCTCAGAAACATAAAGAACATCTAGGTCTTAATAACCTTTTAACACAGTATCTCCTTAAGAACTAACAATGTAAAAATGGTGAAATAACAACAGTCTCAGCTACACCGGAAAGCATTTAAGAGGCCAGCTCTAGGGAGATATGCAAACCTGGCTGATGTGGGACAGTATAGGTTTTCATTGCCGACTACAGCAATGAACAAGTATAGTTCTTTGAAATACAGGTATTATTTAGGTTACAAAGAATTAGATGATACTGCAAAGCTAACTTAACGTTTGCTTGTCTAAAAGACCTATTTGGCCTTCCTTTCCCTTCCTGTCCTTTGTATCTATCACTTCCATATGGCAAACAACCATGCCCTTTGGGTCAAAGAGGCTGGATTTTAATTCCAACAATGTAATATTGTGCAAGAGACTTAAACTCTGTGAACTTTAACTCCTCCTCATCAAAATAGGGTTAATAGCTGTCTCATAAGGTTTGGGGATTCAGCAAGGTGAGGTATGCAAAATTCTTGGCATAAAGGGTGGCAGATGTTCAGTGCTCAGTAACTATATTCACACCCCCACCTTTCATTTGAGGAAAATAGAAAATACGCATCTCTTGTTACCTTATGACTCGAAATGTGCCCTCTGGGTCAATCTTCACAGGACTCAGTTGCATAGATCTCAAATTCCATTATAGCAACTCCAAAATGTTTTACAGCAGTTGTTCTCAACACCAAGAAATAAACCTCCATCATTTAAAAGACGGGGGTGGGAAAAATCATGAATGAACTGAAATATATTGGTGGTCACCTGAGCACTTATGTTAAAAAAACAAAATAAAACAAACACAGCACCAAAAGTAAAATGCTGCCTCCTTTGGCAATCCAACCAGCGATTGGAAACACAACTGCAAACTGGGTCACAAGTCAAGTGGAAGGTTAAAAATCCAGGTATCCAAATAAGCTAGGATATATTTGTACTAATTTTTTAAATGATTTTGAAAATTTAAACATAAAACTTTCAGTTCTCAAAGCCTTGGTGGACTTCTTGAAAAGAAGTCACCCTAAGGGCACCTAGGTGGCTCAGTCATGAAGCGTCTGCCTTCAGGCTCAGGTCATGATCCCAGGATCCCGGTATCAAGCCCCGCACTGGGCTCCCTGCTCAGTGGGAAGCCTGCTTCTCCCTCTCCCACTTCCCCTGCTTGTATTCCCTTTCTCGATGTCTCTCTGTGTCAAATAAATAAATGAAAATCCAAAAAGAAAAAGGAGAAGGAGAAAGAAGAAGAAGAAGTCGTCACCCTAGATGCCAGTTTGAAAACAAAGTTTCATACTAACAGAACTGTGTGTTTTTCCAAATAGCAGATTTCAGGCTTCAGAGGCTAGAGGTGAAATTGAGGTGTGTCACAGTTTACAATGTGTCTTCCTCCCTCTTTAAAATGCACTTTAATCCAAGTAAACCTCAGTGCTGTAAAGAAAGCAGGGTAAGGGGAATTATGAAAACACAACTTTATACTTTCTTCCTATTTTTGAATCTATGTTTTGCTGTCTTTTTCCAATCATTGTCTGGGAATTTGGGTACCCCAGGGTCATACTCAAACCTATGCAGCTGGGGTGACTGGGTGGCTCAGTCATGAAGTGTCTGACTTCAGCTCGGGTCATGATCCCGGGGTCCTGGGATCAAGTCCTGTGTGGGGCTCCCTGCTCAGCAGGGAGCCTGCTTCTCTTGCCCCCTCTCCTTCTGCGGCTCCCCCTATTTGTGCTGTCTCACTCTCTCTCTCAAATAAATAAATAAAAATCTTAAACAAACAAACAAACAGAAAACCTAGGCAGCTAAACCAGGACTATGATGGAATATAGCCAGCCACATGCAAAGAGATAGGGAATACTCCCTTTCTCTGATCTTAGTTCGATGCTCCTTGTGGGAACTCCCCTAGCACTTTGTGCTCACCGGTCAGGGTGTTTTAATTAAGAACGAGAGCTAACCTTTATTACAGAATCCTTGCACGGGGCTTAAAGGTTCAATAAGTATTCAAAAAATGAAGGAACAATAAGTGGCTAATTTATATTTATTAAAAGTAGCTATCAATTCAGTTTTTCTTTTCTAATGACGTATCATTCATCTTCTAATAAAGAATGATGAAAAAAGCAGAAGCAAACCCATAAATCCAGAGAACAAACTGATGATTGCCAGAGAGGGGGTGGTGGTGGTGAGATGGGCAAAATGGGTGAAGGGGAGTGGGAGGTACAAGCTTCCAGGTATGGACTAAGTCATGGGGATGAAAGGCACAGTATGGAGAATGTAGTCGATGATACTGTCATAGCCTTGTACAGTGACAGATGGGAGGTACACTCGTGATGAGCACAGCGTAACATATAGACTTGTCCAATCACTACGTTTTATGCCTGAAACTAATATAACGTTCATTGTGTGTCGACTATACTCAAATAAAAAAACAGAATATTTACTTCCTTCCCCCCTACACACACACACACACACACACACACACACACACACACACACACACACACGCACTGCTGACATACCCTGTCTCCTCACCTTGTCAGGACAAACAAAAAACAAACGGGTCGAGAGACCACATAGGTTGAAAAAATTGAAGAGTCTGAGATCCATTGCCCTATCACAGCAGCATCAACACACATGACCGCAACAGTGTCATCTAGCTGTTTATTTTGACCGAGGGTTATTTACTCTAAATTGGATAAGGGTTAAAATTAATTACAGACATCTTATAGTTGAGTGGCTCAGTGACCACTGCCTGGAATGAGCCTTACGTCTTGATGTCTATCAGTATATGCAAACCACCCATCAAGTCACTAATTGGCATGCTCTGCAGAAGTCTCTGGAGAAAAGCTAAGAAACTGAGCACTTTCTAGTTTCGATATACTCTTGAAGCATGCTTTCCCTTGAGATCAGAGCTGTCAACAGGCACTTTGATCACGGGAGACCATTAAGGCTCCTCCTCGCTTTCGAGATGTCAAGATTTTAACAGAAACACAACACTGCACTAAATCTAATGTCATCTTCTTGATACTTATGAGGAAGCAAAATAAAATGGGCAATTAAAAATCTATGAAGGTCGATTGATTTTCTCTACTAGCAATTATGCCTTATAATTGTTTGCTAAAAGAGGAATTGGCATTTTACAAAGCCAATGATTGGCTGGGATTTTGTGCTTACTGAACCTCTGTGGGTTTCGAGTTTGGGTTTGGATAAAAACCAAGAGTTGAGCAGCATTTGAGAAGCTTTCTCCCATGTCTTTCATCTAGAAGCTGGCTGGTGAGCTCACGAGGTTTCTGACATTTCCCCCATTCCAACCAGGCTGGAACCCCACTGTAATCAAAATTCACAATGTTCCAGAACCCAGACTTTGGTCCTCATTAAAAACCCAACAGACAAAAAAGTCCAGGAGGCCCGCTAGCCAAACCTTTTCACACAGCAGGAAAGGTTTGCATTCGGTTTTATTTTTAAGTTAGCAGACTAGGTCAGGACTCATTTTAAAGGCTGATGAAAGACCTAGAGCCCATGTTTCATCTTCTGATTAATCCAAAATTAAACAATTCAGAGATTTTGATCACTCAGTCTTTTTTTTTAAACATATGTGACAGATAATAAATAGCCATCTCTAGTACACATAGCAGGACACACTGTGTCTGCCTGCAGGCTCTTGATGGACCATTCTTAGGCTTATTCCAAGATCAGATAGTAAATCACAATTTCCTTTTAAAGCACTGTTACAATTTTCACCTCTTATTGAAACCGAAATATGTGTATTCTGCTACTTAGACATGACTTACCTGCTGCTCATATTCCCAGTCATAATCTATCTTACTTTTTAAAAACACTTTTGATGAAGCGGGTATGTGATTTATGTAAGCCTTGTAGTACATGAAAGGGGGAAGGAATTAGACACATATTGTGAGGCTCGTTAGTCGCGTTTGAGTTAAACATCAATCTTTGGAGAATAACAAAAAGTATTTTGCATTTTCCAAGGTTTTCTTTTTCTTTCTAAATCAAGGCCTGAAAATTAACAGACTTTAAAAATAATAAATAATCCATCCCACAGGACATGAATGGGAACTCCAACACCGAGCAAGATCATGGACGTTTCAGAGAGATAAATAACTGGCCCTCCACGTAGAGTGCCTGTAACCATTCTAGTTCCTGGACTTTAACAGCCCCACCTTTTGTGAACACCTCAGCCAAGGTGCCCTCTGGTCCCTCTGACCAGTTTTCGTCCCCTTCTCTGAGCTCAGTAAGGAACACAGTGGGTCTCCAGTGGACTTTGCCTACATCTTCTTTATAACTCAGCACGATGCACTGCGATTATTTGCTTCCTTGAATGTCTTCCTCAGACTGTGATCCCCTCAAGGACTAAGCCTTAATTGTCTTTTCATCCCAGCATAAAGCAGAGGACCTAGCATATTTATTTGCATATGCATTTTTTTATTTACACTTTGACTCTTTGCTAAAGCATATTTTGAGGTGCTTTATAAAACAGAGGGGTTTACCATTCAAAGGAATAAAAGATAAATCCATAAATAAAATAGGGCACAATAAAAATAAGAGGCGATTAGTCGGTGCCCAGCAGTTACTAGAGTCTATCAGTCAGGGTCTCAGCAGGAATCTGATGGCACATTCAAATTGAATCCATTAAGGAGAGTTTAATAAAGGGACTGTTTGTAAAAGTGCTGGAAGGATTTAAGAAATGGAAAAAGCGGGCAAGCGGAGTGCCTCTGGGAAAATAACCAAAAAATACCCCGCCAGGAATTTTTTACTACTCTAGACCTGAAGGGCAAGGTGAGGGAGTGGTTCCCCATACCCAGAGAAAGAACTCTGCAGGGATGGGCTGCCCGGTAGGAGCTGTGGACCTACAAAGAAAGGAGCCAACCCGCCGTGTCCTGACCTGCAGAGAGCTCAGGGAATAAGTACTTAGTTTCATTCTCTCCTTGCCTTTAGATCGCCTTCTGATACTTCTCAGGGCCCAAATCCAACGGGAGCCTGAGGGCAGAGAACCCCCTTGATACAGTCCACACGGGTCAGGTTCCAGAGCCCCGAGCCACATGGAGAAGATGGGGGTAAAAAGAAGACATCCAACACAGAGCATCAGCTTGTACATTCGTTATAGACATATTAGCAACCGGCCAGAACAAAATTAGAAACATAATTAGTTCCAAAACTCACAGCATTTATCATTAATAGCATTTCAGGGGTTTCTGAAAAGGCACAGAAGCCTGAGATAAAAATCTCCCATGGTAATACCAGAGATTGACGGTTAGAGACTTCCTTCTGGTGGGATGCCTGGAGGCGCACCCAGGGCCCAGGACACAGAGCTGTTGAGAACAATTCTACAAGGCCACAGTAATGGGGTCTACCTACCAGTCTCCCAGCCTGACGATCTGGGGGTCAATTTTAAGGAACTTGAAGGAAATGTCAAAAGGATTATCTTCTATGCAATTCTCCAAGAATATCAGTCACTTTTTTCACAAAGATTTTGAGAAAAGTTGAGCAGCAGACAATTAATATTCCTTGGCAAAAACAAGGATTACATGTGAATGATAAGGCCGCAGACTTCATTAATCAAATGAATGGAAGAGAGGGCCAGTCCTTTTTGTGAAATTTACGGGGACCTGCCCGGTATGCATCCGAATAGATGCCCAACACATGTAGGCATACAGAGTCAAGCTGATTCTAGACTCTTCCAGAAAGACTCAATAAACATTTGCTTTAAAAAGCAGATATGGAGGGGTGCCTAAGTATATATAAAAGTATATATATATATAATATATTCAATATATATAATACTTATATATAATATAGTTATATATATGTATATATTATATATATAATCTCCTAGTTCTGTTTCTCTGGAGAATACTAATTAATTGAAGTGAGTTACTTAAGCTCTCTGTGACTTAGGTTTCCTTACCTATTAAATGCAGATGGTGATGGTTAAGCAAAATTTAAATGAGTTAATGTGTATAAAGTATTTAGAAGACTAACACTTAGTCTGTTTAAAACTGTTAATAATGATGGTTAGAGTATCAGAAGAGCCATTAGTTCTTTTTACTGTAACAAGGAATGAAATTACTAGTTTCTGTCAATATACTGAAGAGAAGAAAATGCTTTCTTTTGGGGTCTGCTTGGTAGCAAAGAAGAAATGAAGAAAACCAAACCGGGAGTATGCCCCCATTCTCTGCATGTTTCAATTTCTGCTTTTTTTTTTTTTTTTAGATTTATTTATTTATTTGAGAGAGAGAGAGAGAAAGTGGGAAGGGCAGAGGGAGAGAGAAACTGAAGCAAACTCCATGCCGAATGCAGAGCACAACGCCCAGCTCCATCTACGACCCTGAGATCACGACCCTGAGATCACGACCCAAGCTGATAACCAAGAGTTGGCCACTTAACTGACTGTACTATACAGTTATATATAAATTGGTTCACTTGTCTATGTGGATGAGAAGTTCTGTGATCTGCCATCTGCAGGGCAGAGAAACTTCCATGTGCAAGGGCAGGAGAAGATGGAGGTCCTAGATCAAGAAGACAGAGAGAATTTGCCTTTTCTTTGCATTTTTGTTCCATTTGTGCCCTTACCCCATTGAATGATGCCTGCCCACAAAGGTGAGGGCAAATCTTCCCTATTCAGTCTCCTGATTCAAATGCTAATTTCTACTGGAAACACCCAAAATAATGTTTTCCCAGCTATCTGGGCATCTTAGCTCAGTCAAGTGGACATATAAAATTAACCATCACTTTGCTCAAGTTCACCTAGTGTGCCAGAGGATTTAAACTTTAGATGTCTAGCTTCAGAGATCTCTCTCTTTACCACCACGAAATTCTCACACTCCAGTCTAACAGTAGACAAGGAAAGTAGATAAAAAGCCATCCCTTATGAAATGAGAAACTGGGTAGGATCATGAATTGTCACCTAAATAATACTCCTAATCTAACAGTTCCAAAACTAGGATTCCATAGGACATCTTGTCCTAAAAGATGCACCAGAAAAAGAAGGGTTCCAAGGACAATAAAGTTTAAAAACCTACATACTAGTATCCTACTTTGTGAGAGTCATGATACATCATGTATTACAGGCTTTGAGAATGTATTCATTAAAGAAACCTTTTTCTCTTTCATTATGCAGAATCCACTAAATTTATTCCATCAGTGAATTCACTCATTGCGTCATCCTTGCTAAGGTCAGCAATGACCTCTGGGTCCCTAAATCCCAAGGACTCCTTAGCAACTCTAGACATGATAGACTTTGCCCTCCTTTTAAAACACGCTCTTCACGTGGCTTCTGCAATATAAATCTCTTGGTTTCCTTCTTTCTGTGTGTTTCTCATTACTCCTTTACCAGTTCATCAACCACCTGCCAGTCAACAATTCTTGGGAGTCGTCAGGACTCATTCCCAATTCTTTCTTCATCTTACTTGAGAGTCTCTACCTAGGTCATTGTATTTACATCCGTTGCTTTACTATCTGCCTCTTTGCAGATGATGCCTAGATTTATGTTAATATTCCAGACTTCATAGCTGAGTTCCAGAACTGTTTTTCCAACTTCCTATTTGAAATCACATCTACAATGTTCCAAAGCCCTCTTAAGTTCAACATGTCCAAAGCAAAGCTTGTTATCTTCCTCTCAACTTCATCCTCTTCATACAGTCTGCTTTCAGGAGATGGTAGAAAAAACCATTCATTTGCTTACCAATACCAGGGCCTCATTTTGTAACTCCCTCTCCCTCAGCACCCATAACCAATCGTCATTGGATCCTGCTGACTTTGGAGCTAAATGCCTCTTATATCCACACATTTTTTTTTTTTCTATTTAAACTACAAGCTTAGTTCCATGTCACCAAAATCTTTCTCTTAGACTCTTGGCCACAACACAGAACTTCGTTGTATGTACTTCTCCTCTCCAGTGGCTATGCTCATCTCATCTATTCTCTACCTTACAGACGACATGTCCAGATGAGTGGTATTTTTTAAATACCAATAGAATCATGTCCCCTTTCGACTTAAAACAGATCGGTGGTTTCTCATTTAACTTGTTTTTTTTTTTTTAAGATTTTATTTATTTATTTGACAGAGAGAGATCACAAGTAGGCTGAGAGTCAGGCAGAGAGAGAGGAGGAGGCAGGCTCTGCTGAGCAGGGAGCCCGATGCAGGCCTCAATCCCAGGACCCTGAGATCATGACCTGAGCCGAAGGCAGAGGCTTTAACCCACTGAGCCACCCAGGTGCCCCTCATTTAACTTGTGATAGAGAAAACCTTCTCAAGGTGGTCTCCAATGTTTTTCATGCATCGTCCTGGTCTATCTCTCTGGCTTCATGTCGCAATTTTTTTTTTTTATCCTCAACGTCTTCACTTGGAAGATGTGGACGTTTTGCAGTTCACTCCACTTGCTGGGTTCATAACTTGGACATTGGCACAAGCCATTTGCTCTGACTAGAATGTTTCTCTCTCTTTCTCTTCTACTGAGTAACCACTCATCCTTCAGATTGTATCCAAGTATCACTCCTTCAGAGATATCTATCTTAGACTCTCATGAAATGATATACCTATCTTCTATAGCACTCTTACTTGCAATTTTATATTTTCTACATAATTATTGGCCCAATATCTATCCTCCCTATTAGACTGTAAGCTACATGAGGATGAGCAATATTCTTTCTGTTTCCTACTCCATCTTTAGCACCTAACACAGCACCTTGAATCAAGTGGGTGCTCCTGGACAGGGAGCCCTTTTACCAGCAGTGTGCTCGGTGCTGTTGATAGAACATTAAAGAAGATGGACGGCGTCTCTTTGCTGATTGAGTTTCTAGCCTAGCGTAACAGAAAGGTAATCCATCAGTACGTACAAAGCAATGTGCAGTCGGGGTGAAAACAGGAGAGGTTCCAGGGAAAACCAACCTGTGGAGGTTTAAAGAAGGCTTCCCAGAAACAAAAGACCTAAATAATAGTGATAGCTATGTAGACACTTTATGTATTAATGTTTGTGTTAACGTATTATGTTACGCATTAATGTATTATGTATTAACTCACACTGATCTTCACCTAAGAGGAGGTAAAGAAAGAAGCTGAGGAGCAAAGAACTATGTGACTTGCCAAGTTTGCTCAGCTAGTTAGAAGGGGAGCTGGATTCAAACCTAGACAGTCTGGCTCCTATTTCTACGTTCTTAACTCACACTGCACTGTTTCTGAGTTGCCTCAGCAAAAGAGAGTCAAGAGACAGGCAGGGTTCCAGACAAAAGGTAGAGCAAAAACAAAGACCGAGCAGAAAAGAACTCTAGACTTCTCAGAAACTAATTGATTAGACTGCATTTTTAGAAAGAACGAAAGAAAACAACCACTCTCTCTAAGATGGAGACTGGATTTGGAATAAGTCAAGGCAAAAACCATGTAACCCTTTTCACACAACCACCATTAAAATCCTCTGGGACGTATTCCTTGGAAGACCATAAGTCAATACTGCTCTCTACAAACCCAAGACGAAATGAAGGTTTGCTCCCTATGTGGGTCACCACTGCTTTTCAAGACGGCAAACAGAAAAGTACATTGAATTAAGCATTTTACAAATATACATGCTTTGGCCTGACAAGGGAAGCTGACTTGGTTCAGAACAAATTCATTTCCAGAAAGTTCAGACAATCTCGATGTTTCAGAACTTGAAAGAACTTTCATCTTATCAAGTCCATGTGTAACAATGAGGAAAAAAATAAAAGGACAATTACTACTAATCCCTCCCTCTGGGGAAAAAAAAATTCAAAAGGGATATAGCTTAAAAAAACAGTGAGCTGGTTTTTCATCCTCACATCTTTGAAGGGGTGTGCAGGGAAAGAGGGTGGCAATGCTAGATCAGGCATTTTTGCACACATTATCCACAGGGAAATCTAAATCTATAACCATCATCATAAAATGAAACAAGAAGCAAATCAGAAAGGAATGAATGAAGGGCAAGTGATAGCCAAGGGGTTTATAATAATCAATTATTAAAATGCCTTAAAAGAGCAAAGAAAATGCTTATCAGATCAGCAAAGCACCTTTTAATAAATAATATGATTTGGGTTTAATTAATGGCCTAATTACAGTTTTACCCAATAGGCTTAAATGCTCCAAAGGAACAGTTTGAGTCTCTTTGGTAGATAATCTGTGTTTTAAAAAATGTTCTAATTACATATTTGCTTGAGTAAATAATGTGAATTTTACAAAACTGCCTAATGATATATTTATGTGACTATATTTACCCAAATGGCCTCTCATTCTGTACTAATGGAGCGGGGATTACCGCTCCAGGGAGACATGGGAAAGTGGGAGGGCTCCAGCCTTCACCCGAACACCCCTGTTATTCTCACCCTGTTTTCACTCTCTCTCACCCCAAGACACACCACTGCAAGCGTATGACCCACTTAGTCATCGTCAATTTAAATAGGAAAAAAAGAAAATGTCTTCCTCAGCCTTTTTACGTAAACACATTTTATAGAAAGGGTATAGACTTGAAAAATGAGTATTAATGCTGTATAATGGTCCATGAAAAGTGGATAATGAGACTGTAACCAAGACAGGACACTCAAGGTTTAAAAAGCTGCATAATTTATTCTGTTCTTTATAGAATGTCTTACAATGCTTTACGAAAATCCAACTCTGTGTGTTGGGATCAGAGTGCTGTGACATAAGGCCATATAATGGTGTGTGTTAGGTAACAGAGAAGTCCTACAAAAACTGAGTTCGAATCTCCAAGCTTTGCGGTGACCTGTGTCCTTTCATGAGTTGCAAGTCATTTTCACATGTTTAAAGACATAAAGCTAAAAAAACCAGCACAAAGTCCCATCTCAGAGATTACTCATAAAATCTTACTCTTTGCAGACACTGACTGTTCAAAATTAGGTGCTACTACATTCCCTACATAACTAACCACCACCCAGTGAAGGGAACACAGCACTTATATTTCCAGTCATTCTCCAAACAAGAGGAGATGATTTACCAAAACACATACCCAAAAAAACCCCACAAAAACAAAAACAAAAACAAAACAAAACAAAGGAAAACAAAACAAAAAACAAAAGATAAAGTAAATGGTTCAGGGAACAAGAGAATAAAGACAAACAAGTGAGAGAATAAAATCAAGGATTAGCATTAGCATCCCATCTCAAGCGTGCAATAAATAGCCTAGAGCCCATAAGCTTCCAAGAGACCAAAGCAAAGCAAGAAACATGACGATTTACACAAGTTAATCACATCAGGTAATCAGCAAGATCCAAAACAATTTCTCCCATTATCCTCATAAACAGGGTTCCTTGTACACACAGGGTTCCTTCAACCACACCTCAATAGAAGACAGTCAGTTTCATAGGATTGTGAGTTACCATTTAGGTCAGGGACAGAAACCCATGCTTTACAAAATGGAATACATAATAAATGTCACATTAACTGTGTTGATCACAGTGGTATCCTTCTTAGAAGATTCAGAAGGCATTCCAATAATTGCAGGGACTCAGGGCCCTCATTATAGGCACAAATTGTATTTTACTATAATTGCGCAAAATTGCTACTTAACTGAGAGTTCAGCAGATAGAGTGCCCGATGAACTAATTTTCACCTTAATAAATGTGTAATTATTTATTAAAATTTTGAATCCCACTGTTGATGCCCTTATACATTACTTCCTACACTGGGTGCTTTCTCACAGAGCTCAGCTAGATGCTCCCATTGCTCAGACCATAAGACTTTCGATTCTGAACTGTGGAGGAAAAGGTGCCCATGGCACGGAGCCCAAAGCCCAGACCGTGCGTGTCTTTGCTCTAGTCCAGCGGCACCTGCGGCCGCCTGCCTGCCGGAATGCAGCGGTACCATCTGTTTACTCTGGCCTCGTCTGCCTGGATCGAGTAAGAAATTGAAGGCACTAATCTGAATTTTTCAGAAACTTTGCCGTAATTGAAAAGAGAAGGTGATAAAGAGGCGGGGGGAGCTCTTTGGCAACTTAATTATACTGGTCACTCAGTGGGCTGAATAATAAAGCAAAGGCATGTTTTTGAAATAGGACCAAGCTAAGAGCAAAACCATAACTCCAAGCACTTTGTAGAGGAGCCTATCTACTCAAGTAGGCATTTATAATTAGGATGTGAAACTCAGCCCTGAAGTCATTTATTATTGAAACTGCCTTAAGGTGATCTCCAAAACAACTTCCTCTCTTGATTTATTTCCTCCTCCTCCCCTTTCTAAAAGCAGAAAATGGAATACATGGGATTAGCCTCTTAGGAGCAAATAGGCAGAGATGAAATGCAGCCAGGAGCTAATGCTTGGCAGGACCCAGAAGGGAGGTGCCAGAAGGACATGGGTGGATCATTGGAGAATTGATTGGAAAGATTCTCTGTTCCCAGAAGAGAGCAGGCTTCAGTGGTTTCTCTCAAGTTTTATTGCACATTAGCAGAACCATATGGTCTGTTCGTGTGGGCAGCACCTGGGCGGGGGGCTGGGGAGTACATCAGCTTCAGACTAAAACGCAGAGTTGGGAAGTTTCTGTTTAGAAAATGAGATCTAGAATGACTGCAGAAGCTGCACCTGTCCTTGGCCTCCACAGAATATATTTCTTCACGCGGAGTCTATTCAAGTAGGGTTTTTTCCATTCCATGTCCACCAAGAGAAGAAGGAAAAAAATACAACTTTCTATTACTCTGAAACACACAGGAGAAAAGATTCTATCTTTTTAAGAGGATGGCAGGTAGTTGGAGGGAGGGGAGAAAGGCAAGAAGAGAATGTTCTTTTCAAGACTTGAAATCAATATGTCTTATCAAACCCAAATCAAATTGTATACACCAAAGTCATTAGACCCAGAGTCTACTTGTTAGGAATAAATATTTTGCCCTAGGATTAAATCCCGTTATGTTGCAGAGGCTGAGCTTCTTCAGCCAACCGGAAAAAACGAAACAGGTAAAACTTGATAGCATCTCTATAGAGTGGGAGATGCAGGAACCATAGAATCTGCAAGTTTTTTGTGTCCTCAGAACTACGCCATTTGGGGCGGCCCCGGATGGTAGAACTCCATTTGGGATAAGCTGTCTTTGCCTCTGGTGCTCATCTTGGCCCCTGCTCTTCACGTGGTGCCTCCCCACTGTTCCCCCTGTGATGTCTCAAGGCTGCTCCCAGCTCACCCGCTTTGAAGCCCATCCTCTCAAACTGCTCCTCCTGGCATTATCCCACGCTCATCTTTCCTGGCTCCTTTCTCATCAAACCTTGCTGTTTCATTTGCTACTTGCTCAGGAAATCAGTGATAAATGAAAGAGTTTTACTCGATACTGAGATAAAATGTGAATGTGTTACTCCCTCCAAAAAGCAGAATTATAGTTAACAGGGGCTTCGATAGTTTTTCACTCACAGAAGAGCCTGTGTGTAGAATTTTAGGAAAAATGGCAGTACGGGAAGAAAGTGATCTGTAAAATCATGTCTTTCAGCCTAACTCTGGCAAATCACACTTTATCAGTGAGGCTGGGTTTGACTGCCAGTAATTTAAGCTCTGACTTGAATGGTCAAAACAATAGGGATATTTATTATCTCACATAAGAAGTTTCAAGCACTAAACAGGCACAAGGCTGTTCCGTCTCTGCACGCCCAAATCAGCCTGTCCCCCAACTTGTTCCAGCTAACCTTTCTTATGTTGCCAAGATGCCAATCATAGTTAGAGGCATCCCACAAAGCCACAACCACGTCCAGAAGAAAAGCAAATATTGTGTCCTATATTTACATATATAGCAAATATATATACAGCAAATATTACATCATATATATGTCATAATATATATTATATATAATCAGAGAGAAAATATTTGATAATTGCTTGCCAGCAATCTTGTCACATGTCACTAGCCAGAATAAGTTCATACACTCCTTCCTAACCCAGTAATTGTCAAGGGCAATTGTGTAAATTATGCCTGGCTGAGACTATGGACACCATCTTTTAGTCAGTTAGGAGAAGGCAGGACCTCCCAAACAAAAATGTAGATTTTCTTTTTTATATCTTGAACCCAATAAAACTTAAATGTCAGTCTGACCTTGTATCCTTAATGTACTTTGGTTTAAATTCAGTCATCATGTCCTTCTTTCTGCAAAAGATTTTGCCACTTTGAGCAGCAAGGATCTCAATATAAGAAAAAGAAGAGAGGGAAAAGAGGAATTAGAAGGTAAACAGAGGCATCTATCTGAATTTTGTAGAGCCTAGAAGGTTTTCTCATATGATTGCCAGTTTCCCATAACCATCAGCCTTCACGGTAACTGGAAACTCAAAGGCAAGTAGGCTTGTCAGACCACAAAAATCAAATGAGGAGCAGGGGAGGACAAACTTGGGGGTTGCTATGGTCCACTGGGTTGGTGATGTAGGAACCGGAAATGATATTTTATAGTGCCGACAAGTCAAAATCACCAATCACAATGAAGATGGTATTTTTCTGGAGTTGAGAAAACCAGAAAAATATGCCTTAAGCCTTTGTTTTATTGATCCAAAGTGAGGAAAATCAGCCAAGTCCATTGCTCCAAATGTCATGTCTACCTTTAAGCGAATACCAATGATTAAAAAGTGAACCGAGACCTAAAGTTTTCACTGAAAAGTAAGTTCAACAGGCTAACAGGCAAGAGGCAGGGAAGGGTCTCTGTCCTGCATCTCCTCATCTGCTAACAAATCTCCTAGGAGCATGATCTCTATGACGTGGCTTTTCACAGACTGGCTTGTACTATGAATAAGGTCTAAACATATCTTTTTTTATTTATTTTTTTAATTAACATATAATGTATTATTTGTTTCAGGGGTACAGGTCTATGACTCATCAGTCTTACACAATTCACAAAAATATGGAATGCTTCATGAATTTGCATGTCATACTTGCACAGGGGCCATGCTAATCTCTGTATCATTCCAATTTTAGTATATTTGCTGCCAAAGCAAGCATGGTCTAAATGTATCTTAAAGAGGGACAAGATCAGGGCACCTGGGTGGCCCAGTAGGTTAAAGCCTCTGCCTTCGGCTCAGGTCATGATCTCAGGGTCCTGGGATCGAGCCCCGTATCAGGCTCTCTGCTCAGCAGGGAGCCTGCCTCCTCCTCCCTCTCTGCTGTCTCTCTGCCTACTTGCAATCTCTCTCTCTCTCTCTGTCAAATAAATAAAAATCTTAAAAAAAAAAAAAAAAGATGGACAAGATCTTCGTCATCTTTCCAGCATCCCCTAGGGCTTGGAATAGTGCTAACTAACAGTTATTAATCTAGATTTATTGAAAAATGATTGCTTGGTTTGAAAAATGGTTGAACACATTTGAATTGTTTATAGTGTGCTCCATTGAACAAAATAGGGAAGGGATGTGTCTAGAAAGTTTCTTTGAAATATGCTAAAGCATAAGTTTTAACTCCTTGATGTTTCATCTTTTACTCACTGAAAAACCAAGACTGCCAGAATAGAGGTTGTGAAATAGTCATGTATTTTTTATAGTGAAAAATCAAGACACATGAGCATTTCAGCAATTCTGGATGAAAGGGTCACTTCCAGAAATCAAGTTTCGTATATTAGCGTACTGAGTCCTACCTGTGTAAGTCGAGCGGGGTCTTCCCCAAGAGCCAACACTGGAGCTTTGGCTTGACAGCTCTTCACCTCACAACGGCCAAGAGCCAAAAGAACAAATCAGAACTCCTGTGCTATCCCCATAACATCACTGCTTGTCTTGGTAACACCAAGTGGCATAAAGAAAAACCTGTGGCAGAAGAACACAGCGTTTTACTCCGTGGATTTCTGAACAGTTACATGCTAGTGGTTGGGGAAGTATTCATCTTTCCCTACTCATTTTGACAGACAATTCTGTCTCCTACAACATACAGGTATAAGACGGATGTTTAAGGATATTGCTGAGCAAGGATTACCAAGCCAACTAAAACTTGACTTAGCTTTCCTTGAGGAACTGCCTTACCTTAACTAATGGCTGCCCTTCCTGTCAGCCATATTTGGCGTCCATCTATATTAAATAATGTGAAGTAAAAAATGTCTCCTTTTGCTTCAGCCTGCCATAGTGCCTGAACTTCTAGCCATTAATATGACTCAAATTATTCAAGTAAAAAACAATGAGCACTCGCTCTATAAGGAAAATACACTGATTAATTGAGAAAGAAAGAAAAATAGACACAATTTCTATTTTACAGAGCATATAACCCACTGTGGGAAAGGATACATATGGAAATTACTCTAATTCACTATGTGCCCACAGAAGAGAGCAAGCAATATACTAGGGAGGATCAAAGCTGAAAGAGATATAATCCAAATGGGAAAATCAATTGGAAAAGCAACTGGGAAAAATCTTAGACAAAAGTATATGTGCAAAGAATCTTACAAGATAGATTTTTAGAGGAGGAAATAGTGATATAGCATACAAATCAGACAGGCACATATGTGAAAGCAGACAGACCTCTCCTTCGTTTATACATTTTTTTCAAAAAGGGCAATCCAAAATGGTTACAGCTTCACCCAAGGACGTGTTGCAAACAGCTCCCAGACAACAGGATTCAGAGGAAATCAGGTAATTGACAGGGAGGTTTCAATGGTCAGGAGAAGCCTTTAAAAGGTCCAGAACACGTGGTACAGCAAGCAGATCCTGAAGCTTCTAGGGGCAGCATGAGATCACTGGTCAGTGAGGTGGTGGGGGCGGGGGGGT
This sequence comes from Ailurus styani, assembly GCA_002007465.1. Lineage (NCBI taxonomy): Eukaryota > Metazoa > Chordata > Mammalia > Carnivora > Ailuridae > Ailurus > Ailurus styani. The sequence continues at coordinate 928,892 of LNAC01000444.1, read as the reverse complement.
TCCAAACTGAGTTTTGTCTTGTTTACCATTTATCTTAGGCAGTCTCTAACCTCAATGTGCATTAATCTGCCTTGACGAAGCAAAAAGAAAATAAATCCAAAGCTGTACTTTGCTGGAGAACGTAGAATCTATATTGAGGCCAACCTCAGGGAAACAGGAAATCAGAGTGAAGGTTACAGCTCTGACAGTGACCTGGGCTGGCTGAGCTTTCATTCCTTTCTAGGTCACACTGACATGAAGCCCAGAGACAGCTTTGAAATCTGCCGAAAAAGTCAGCACATGCCAGGATGGAATGGAATTCCACACCCCTTTGCTTTTAGTAGCAAAAAACTCTCATCTGAAATAGTCCAGTGCTTTAAACAAAGCGTTGCTTAGCTTAGTCATCCTAAAAAGCCTCTTGATAGCCACAAATGGGTAAGGAGACAATAAAAGGACAACAGAGAAACGTGCTAAAGATAGAAATAATAAATTCAAAGGAAAAAAGTACAAATAGACATGGTCTACTCACTAATATTCAAGGGCAAATTAGAAAAACCGGATACCATTTTTCAGTTATCAAATTAGCCATTTTAAAGTTAGAATATTCTATTTGATAAAGGTATATGAAAGCCCATTCTCATAGAGCAGGAGCATAAAGTATTAGCAGGAGGCTTTGGCTTAGTAATTCAACCTTTGGGAATATATTCTAAGAAAATATATTCTATCTATTTATAGATCATCTTCACATCACAATTATTTTTAATAATGCAAAATTAAACACAACTTTATTCTAAACCACAGAGAATGATCAAATGCTCTGTTTTATAACCATCTAAAACAGTGACATGAAAAAAACATGGGACTTGGGAAATGTTTATGAAATAAATCAAGGTACAAAACTAGTTGTATTGGGGTGCCTGGGTGGCTCAGTGGGTTAAAGCCTCTGCCTTTGGCTCAGGTCATGATCTCAGGGTCCTGGGATCGAGCCCTGCATCAGGCTCTCTGCTCAGCAGGGAGCCTGCTTCCCCCTCTCTCTCTGCCTGCCTCTCTGCCTACTTGTGATCTCTCTCTCTCTGTCAAATAAATAAAAATCTTAAAAAAAAAAAACTAGTTGTATATCAGGACCACAAGAAAGTATAAAATCATGGTGCTTGTTCTCTCTGGATATTGAAATTCCAAATGACTTTTCTGTTTCTTTTATTCTTATATTTTCTCTAGTACTGACATATTGCTCCAATAATCTGAAGAACCTATGTATTTTTTTAAGTTCTCTTACTCATTCATGAATTTCTAACTGCCATTTGATTTCAGTAAGATGATTTTATCACAATATTTAAAGTACCTGAAAGTTTGTTATTCAGTCGTATTCAGTTCTGCCCAATAAAGAAGAAGCTGTCGCATAAGAGAGAGCACTTGGGAAGGAGTCCTAGTTCCTGAGGCTCACGGAGAAGGATTCAGGAGTTATCATGCCTATTCCACTCTTAACCACACACTCAAATCCTAGACGCTTCCCCTTGTGATCATATTCACCCATCCATGCTCTACAAATAAGATCTGCAAATCTTAGGCTTTGTAGAACACCTACTCTTAACTTAAAAAAAAAACACACAACACAACACAAAACAAAAAAACCCACAGGATTCTGTGGCATCTCAATTCTGCAATTCTATCCACTTAATTAAGTCACCTAATTTCTGGTCTGTCACCTACAAGAAAAATGTAAAAGATTATTTCATGTTAAGTGATACGTGTAATACAATCAAAACTGTATTATAGTAATACCAGGCTTTAGAATCCTTCTTTGCTTTATAAAAATACTTCATTGTGGTAGAAAAGGAGACCTTGACAGTATTAGAGGTAAAGTGCTCGCTGTAAGAAAAGTCGAGTTTTCATTCTTGTTTTTGTGCATGTGAGGTACAAGGCAAGAAAAGAAAGGGAGGGAAGAAGGAGAACGGGGAAGCAGCAGGGCGGCGAGAAGCTCCGGGATTAACAGAGAGGAGCAGCAGAGCCAGGGAGAGATTGCTGGTGGTGCTGCGGCGGCTGGGCGTGGTCGTGGGCAGCCATGTGGGGTATGACCGACAGACACACACCGGATGTGCCATCTGCAGCAGCCTTGCATCTGTGACTGCTGTGAGGGGCCCTCGTTTAGTTGGGTATAAAAGATTGAGCAAAGAAAACACACATTCAGTGGCAGCAGAAAATTGGGGCGAAGGTGACCAAAGCATCAACTCCTAGGGAAACGAAGGAAATCTTGGTCAGGGCTCCAGGACTTCAGCCTTCTGCAATTCTTGGAACAAGGCTTCAATCAAACTTAAAATTCTATAGACTCCAGATGACTTCCAGGGGAAACAGCTAATGGCAGAGAAAAACCTAAAATCCCATGCTTTAGACCCTAGGTCAGTTTTTGCGCCACAATTTCATGCTGCCTCTCAATTCTATTTCCTATTTGTATCCATTCTAACAGGCTATATAAAACATAACTGTCATAGAACAAAAGAGATGGATAGGATAGGGAAAAGAGGAGGGAATGCCCTTTAAACTGAAACGTGCTTTTAAGTACCTAAGATCCCTTCAAACACCTGCTATAGAACAGGCTATTGCATAGCAATTGAAATGGCAAAGATAAATGATAAATAAGCTTTTTCTGCTACTTTTGTTCTTTCTTCCTTTTTCCCTTCCTCACTTTCCTCCTCTCTTGTCAGTCATCATTCACTGCTCCACGGGAGATGGCAGTTTCCCAAGCCCCCCGATCCATTATCAGGAGACAATGGGAAATCTCAGCTACGCCACTACTTCCTGATCCATAAGGAAAGAGCCAGCACGTATCAGTAAGCATTTGGGAGAGCGAGAAGCTGTTGCAACTCTCTGGGCCATCTCTCGCCGCCATCTTCCTTTGGCTGTTGCGCTCCAGCCCTGAGACTGTAAGATTCCCCAGACTCTCTCATATTCTGAACAGGGAAGAAAGACTTTGGGAGAAGGGAGGCCATAATCTCATCTCTTCCGTCTAACTCATCAGAGTCTTGTGTTGAGGAAAAGCTTTGACAAAAGACTAGGTCTCCAGGAATGAACAAAATGAAAGGAGATTTTATATGTGGTCCTTCTTCTAACAGACCCAGCTAACTCAGTGAACCTGTACTGAGGAATGAACAATAACCCAGCGTGCCACAGGCAGTTACTGCTGATGGGGGATATGACAGACAAATCTTCATTTTATTTCTATTCTGTTCTCCTTCCACGGTGTCATCAATCTCCCCTCCGCCTGTAAGCGAGCCTGTCTTAAGGAGCAGCACCAAGCATGACAAGCTTCCGAGATTCACTCCCACAGCGACTTTTTCCCTCCACCTAAAGTTTGGTGCTGGTGGCTGTTTGGGTATAATTTGTACCCCACTTCCCCTCTCATGGTGGAGATTCACATCAGTGGTCTCTTGTGCCTTGAAGTGTGGGCCGTGGGCCAGCAGTGTTGCCATCACCTGGGAACTTGTTAAAAATGTGGAAACACAGGCCTCACACTGACTCAAAAGCTGCATTTTAATAAGAACCCCCAGTGAGTTTGATGCACATTAAAGTTTGAGAGGTACTCTAGGGAAATCAGAAGGGTTGTCCCCTTTTCTCAATCTACTAGTCACCTGGGAATGTCATTACTTAGAGTGGCATCATAGAGCATGGGCTTCAGCCAGCTGCTCCTGGGCTCACCACCCAGCAGCTGTGTGTCACTGGGCAAATTATGTAACGTCTCTGGCTCTCATTTCCTCCTAGCTTTAATAATAATAATAAAAAAAACCTTTATCACAAAACTTTGAAGACTAACTGAGACAATGGATTAAAATATGTAACCTAAAACTGGGCCGCAGTAGGTAGGTATTTGAAGTCATAGATTCAAAGTGTGAGAAGAGCCTTTGAAAGCTCCTTTTTTGTCAAATGCCCACCGAGCTCGGCTTCTGCCAATACCTGAAGCTGATGAAGGCAACTTTGTGTCACGCAATCCTTTACTTAAGAGCTTGCTTTCCTTTACATGAAGGACCAACCACCCCAAAACGTTTCTTCTATTAGACTCCATTGAATTTGAGGCTCATTCCTTAGGGTTTTGCTATTTTATTACATTTTGTTTTGTTTTGCTCTGCCTGCTTTGCTACCTTTTTAGGCAAGAATTCTCAAGAAAAAAAATCTCTGTAACACGGGAACGGGGATGTCCCAAACTAACAAACCATTCAGTGGTGGTGTGTAGTCAAGACCCTACAAAAGGTAAAATATATCAGTTTAATAACCCTTCAGCAGAGGAGAGATTCTTAATCAGAAAACATGTGCTGAGCACTGATTTTCAGCTGAGTATTATAGGAAAGGAGATAATATGAAAAATAAAAGAGTCTATGCCCTTGAAAAACTTTGTCTTTAAAAAGGTAATGCAATAAAGGCTATGGAAAAAGAAATAAACATAACATTTGGGGAGTTCACAGGGAGGGGCATCTAGAGTGTATTTCTAGGGCTGGGGAGAGGGTATTCTTTGAAGACCTCCCAGGTAAAGTCTCATTTAATGTGCGAAATTATAAGCAAATTGTTTACAAGTCTATCAGCTCACAAAGTCTCATTTAATGTGTGAAATTATAAGCAAATTGTTTACAAGTCTATCGGCTCATTCAGGAATAAATAACTAACTGGGTTCAAATCCTAACTCAGAGGTTGAGTAAATTATTAACCTTTCAAAGCCTCCCTTTACATATAAGCATAACAGAAAAAACATGAGCACATACATCATAGATTCATTACAAGAATGAAATAAAAATGTATCTATAGCTGGTACTCAGGAAATACTTGTTATTTTACTTCTTTCCTTTTGCATACATTGGTGTGAGAATAGCTATCTTATTTCTTATCAGAATTTCTATGTGAAGTTGGTCAGAATCATGATAGATTATTGGTATAGTCCCCAGAGGAATAACAGGGGTGTGTGTGTGTGTGTGTGTGTGTGTGTGTGTGTGTGTACACACACACATCTACCTTTGTATATAGACACATTTATGTATATGTACACATATACATATATTTACACACATGGAAAATGGTTACAGTAAATTCAGAGGAAGACATGCTTACTTAGGTAAGTAGGTAGTAAGCAAAAGCCTCCAGGACAAACAGACCCCAAAGATGCCTCAAAGTCAACCCATCCAGTATCAAATTACAAGCTCACCAAAACTTCTTCCAGCATTGTTCATCTCAGTGAGTGATAACACCCTCCAGCCATTGTCAAGTCAGAAACACAGGAGTCATTTCTGAGATCTCTTTCTCCCTTGTGTGTCCAAATCACGCCCACCACTAAATCTTGATGACTTGGTCTCCTAAGTCTCCCAAACAACTCCCGCTCTGAAATTCCTTCATGATGTACCTCAGATCACATGGCTCTCAGGGCTGGACACAATGCCTGACATCCGGTACATTCACAATAAACACTTGTTGTATTAGTGAATGCATAATAAAACAGGAGATGCAAGAAAGCCGAGCCAAAAGAAAAGGAACATTTTTAAATGTATCCAGGCAGTACCAAACTGCAATGCACTGAATTTCTGTGCAAATGTCTTAGTTTGGCGGTAGGAAAAAAAAACCAAATAAGTAGATGGTACTATCTCTAAGAGCAAAGAAGACTGAAGTAAAACATCAAAACTTCATATTTAGAGGTAGAAATGATAAAAGAGATGCAGAGAGGTTTCTGGAGCAAGCTGAGGCCAGTGTGCCAAATCGGGTTTTGATTTTACTAGAACACAGCACACCCATCCTTTGACTACTGGCTCTGCCTGCCCTACGCTCCGGGGCAGAGAAGAGCTGAAATGGAAACCAGAGAGCGTACCAGCCTAGAAGGCTTGCACAAAGAGCTTACCTACCCCACTTTAGAAAAATAAAATAGGATGCTGGGTGGCTCAGTCATTAAGCATATGCCTTAGGCTCAGGTCATGATCCCAGGATCCTGGGATTGAGCCCCTCATTGGGTTCCCCGCTCAGCGGGAAGCCCACTTCTCCCTCTCCCACTCCCCCTGCTTGTGTTCCCTCTCTTGCTGTGTCTTTCTGTCAAATAAATAAAATCTTTTTTAAAAAAAAGGAAAAAAGAAAAAAAATTAAAAGCTTATGTAAGTTTTAGAAGGAACATATTTATGTAAATAAGGTGAACTGTGATAGAAGATAATATACTATGTGTTTTAAAAACTTGCGAAGAGATGAGAAGAGAAGGGAGATCCAGAGCAGAGCTGAGGTAGAGGGTGGCAGTGGGCTGAGTAACAGCTCTGCAGAGAATCAGGCCCTCATCCCTGAGACCTGTACATGTTACCTTGTCTGGAAAAAGGGTCCTTGAAGACGTGATTAAATTGAGGGTTTTGAGATAAGGAGATGATCCTAAAAGATCTGGGTGGGCCCTAAATGCTGTCACAAGTATCTATAAGAGACAAGTAGGGGGAGATTACACACATACACACACGCACGCGCACGCGCGCGCACACACACACACACACACACACACACACACAGAAGGTAATGTGAAGACAGGGGCAGAGTTTGGAGTGACACAGTCACAAACCGGCGAACACCACAGGTTGCCAGCAGTCATGAGAGGCTGGAGAGGCCAAGTTACAGATTCTCCCCGACGGCCTCCAGAGTGACCCCCAGTCCTGATGACACCTTGGTCGCGAAATACTAGCTTCCAAACATTTGAGAGGATAAATTTCCATTGTTATGTAACCAAAGTCATGGTAATTTCTTACAGGAACCACAAGAAAAATCGGGCCCGTCTGTGCACAAAGAACATAGGAGTGCAATGTGATTTTATCACAATATGTAACATACCTGGAAATTTGTAGTTGGTTCCATTCAATTTTGTCAAATGAAGAAGTGCTGCGTTAAAGAAACAGCACCTAGCGGTGCCTGGGTGGCTCAGTCAGTTAAGCATCTGCCTTAGGCTCAAGTCATGATCCCAGGGTTCTGAGATCGAGTCCCGCATTGGGCTCCTTGCTCAGTGGGGAGTCTGCTTCTCCCTCTGCCTGCTGCTCCCCCTGCTTGTGCGCGCGCGCTCTCTCTCTCTTTTCATAAATAAAATCCTTAAAAAAAAAAAAAAAGATAGCACTTAGGAGTGAGTCCCATGTCCCAACATGCAGTGTCCAGTACTTAGTCTCCATGCCTCTTCCCGTCTCAGTAACACACCTTCAGACCCCCAACACTTCCGTCTTAATTTTAGAATAACCTCACTGTGCACCGCAAATGGGACTTACAAATTTATCTGTAGATAGCCTATTCTAACAAAGAAGGAACATGAATGCAGAAAGGAGGACTTTTATTATCTCAACTCTGCTACTAAATAATTTTAAGAACTTAGTAAGACTAATCTTAATTTCTGAGTCATCACTTAACCCTCCACCAAACACGCACGTGCGCACACACACATGCATACACATACATACACACACAAGAAAAGAAGAGATTATTTAGGTGACAAATGTAATAAGATTACAAAAACTATTATGATAATGCCTGGCAAAACAATCCTTTTTTTGTGAGGAAACTACCTTTGTCTGAGAAAAATATCTACTTCCAAAGAAGTGGGACCCTAAAGGCATTTGAGAGAGTTAATGTGCTTGACATGAGACAATTAAGAAAGGCTTGGGTTTTGGGGGGGGGTTTGGTTTTGGTTTTGGTTTTTTGATCTGGTGAGTGAGAAGCAAGAAAGAAGACAGGGAAAGGAGTGGGGAGTGGGGGCGGCGGTAGAGATGTAAGCAGGTTGAAGGGAAAGGTCCAGAGAGCAACGAACATCCAGCCTCAAACTGGCCTTGCCCAGGTCCCTTTCCCACAAACACAGGCCACCCCCAGGCTTGCTCTTCTGACCCTTCTCCTAAGACACCAGACACTATTAGGAGTGTTTCCAGGTTCACCTATGGAGCAGCTACTGTGACTTGAGGGACCAAACTTAAAACATAAGAAGCATTCGTTGATAAAATGCAGAGCAGTTGGGGTCTAAGACCATACTCCTCCTTTCCTGCTAGTGATGCCTAAAGTTCCTCAAAAAGGAAAGAGCACACATTTTATATTAAATAATTCAAGTATAAAGGCTGAAAATGCAAATGAATTTCAAGCCATAATCCTTCAATAAGTGCTGTTGTTTGGTACGAAAAGAGGCACAAGGGGACATGAAGTGCTAAGAAGAGAGGAAGGGTCTCCGCAGAGGAAGTACCAAATATCAGAGAGGAGTCTGGTCGTGGAAGTGACTCCGGTGACTCCATAATGTGCCAAAATTTGTTCCTACCTACACCTAGGCGAGGCAGAAAGCAGCCACTAGACAATTAAAATGAACAGGTAAATATTCAGAATGTTGGGTGGAGGTAAGTGTTAAGGAGATAAGGAGGCTGATTTCTATACATTTTTAAAGATTTTATTTATTTGAGAGACAGTGAGCATGAGCAGGGCGGGGAGAGGCAGAGGGAGAGGGAGAAGCAGGCTTCCCACTGAGCAAGGAGCCTGATGCGGGACTCAATCCCAGGACCCGGGGATCATGACCTGAGAGGAAGGCAGATGCTTAATCGACTGAGCCACCCAGGCGCCGATGATTTCTATACTTTTTAAGAACCTTATGGGATACTATCATAGAAGGGCTTAGAAAAGTACAAGGCAATGGTTGAAAACTCTATACCATTTAAAGAGTTGCATTTTTCTGATGTTTTTGATTTTACTCAAAGCAAGTTTTTGCTGTGTCATACACCTCTCACAAGCTCCCTGTGTAAGTGACTCTTGCTTCAAACCCATAGTGTTGTCCTTCCTCTGGGCAGACGGTGGATGCTCACCAGGGAGAGGCAGCAAGTGGGGCCTCCCATGCATTCAGTGACCCCCATCCTCTCCGGTAATCTGATGGTGGCAGGATACAGAGGACACAAGGCAGAGTGGCCCCACACGCTGACTTCTACCAATGCTTCAGCCACTCCTGTGGCATTTCACGCTCTTAGTAAGCAGTGAAGTTCCAAATAGCTTTACCCCTGCGAGAGCATCATTTAGTTACAGAATCCATGCCAATTGATTTCATCTTCTTTAGGCTCCCTGGAAAGAAATGATAAATGCTATCAGCAGAAAATCAATTGTGGGAGCACGGGGCTTATCATGTACACCTTCCAACCCACTCAAACCTCTTCCCAAGCTATTTGCTGGCTCAGCCCCTTACTTCCAGAATTCACCAAGATTCCTGTTCGATGACTTTCTTTAGCCAATCGAAGTGAACAGAAGTGACACATATCACTCCCCAGGAGACACATCTAAGAGTTGTATTTACTTGTTCTTTCCCCGACTGCTGCAAACCCCAAATGTAATGGGGAGATGGAGGCATCCTAATGTTGAAGTCTCTATCAGCTTGAGCTTCTAAATAACTACACTGATACTACTTATCTTTAGACATGTAGCATGAGCAAAAAAATGGTTTAAGCCACCGAGATTTTAGGCCTGCTTGCTACCATAGCACGATGTATTTTATCCTGAGTAAGCCACAACAAATCTCATTTATCAGCACTTGGTAGTCTCCTTCCACCATCGCCTCTCCCCCGGCCCCAGCCCCGGAAGAATAGTACTAGGTAGTACTAGGGCATTTGCTGTGTCTAATGAGAAATTAAGCCATTTTTAAAAGATGAGGGGGATTTATGCGGATATGAAAGAGCTGAGTGCCTGGTAACGACTCTCGGACCCTGATTACTGAAGAAGATCACTTTGAAGATATACAGAATGCCTCCATGACCCTCTGATACATCCTAAGGGTATTTATTTAAAAAGTGGGAGGCTAACCTAACAGTTCAATTAAAAAGAAAAGTCATAACAATAGAGGCCCCTCTGAGTAAGGGAGAAGAAAAGGAAAGCAGAAAAATATTACTGGTGCATCCTTTGTGACTTCAGCAGTTCCTAAAGTGACCATGGAAGCAATAGCAAAGACCGGGGAGCACAGACGGTCTGTCGCCCACAGCAAGATGAAGAGCAATGGTTCTCACGTGCATGGAAGTGACATCTTTATGAAATGAGCTGCGGGAAGGTGTCAGCTGTTAACACCTTCTATGGCCAGAGTAGAGATTAACCCCAGAACCTACAGCAGAATTTTATTTCCTCCAAGAAGATCTGATGAGCCAAGCCCAGGATACTACATGGGAGGAAGGAGAAAGGGGCCTTGACACTCCAGCAAGGAGGCTCAGACCCAAGATGGGATTTTATCGTCATGCAATTGCTACCCACATTCTTGACAGTCCTCCCCCCTAGATCAGTCTGAGAAATTACAAATTCATGCAAAAATGGATAAATGTTTATAGAACCATCCAGAAGGATCTGGAATCTGTTGCAATAATCAGGCAAAACGTCAAAATAAAACAACGCATTCATTGGATCTTGATGAAACAATGGATACACTGGGTCTCTAAACCTTAGCCTTTTATGACAACTACTTGGAAGCCAAACCCATCTTATCCCAAATGGGAGAGATCGACAGCAGTAAAATAGCACAAAAATTGAAGCCATGAGATGCTACACCAAAAACACATACTTTTAAGGACATCTTTATTTATATTTTCACAGTATTTTCTCTGAAGTTTATATAATAGCACATGGAGATTTTCATCCAAATACCAAGCATACACTACCGACAGCTTTAGACTTCTCAACCCCCTCAGCCTGTAAGTTGCTCCAGGGTAGAAATGGGTGCAATGTCTAGAACAGTCATTCCAGGAATTGTCTCTGAGCTATGGCTCCCATCACAGCTCACAGGCAGCAGCCTGAATCTGCTTCACTTTCATCAGAAAAGATAGATGGAATGGAGCCCACTTAGTTCATGGCTGCCAGCCCTCTTCGTCTCCCTCCCACAGACACGCATACAGGAAACCTGGCAGCTTCCCTCTCCCTTCCTGTCATTCTCACTAGGCTAAGGAGCAGGCAGATGTAGGAGGGAGGGGGAAAGCAGAGGCAGCCAGAGCACTTGCCACATTCAGACTTGCCACTACAGGGCCCCCCAGTGCCTGGCGTTCCTTGGGATCTCTTGGCGGTTTCAAGACCGAGAAATAGGTCTAAGTACCCGAGCAAAATGTCCCGCCGGAAAGGAAGGCCCCCAACAACCAGGGCGTTATTTGAAGCAAGAAATAAATAAGAGGATTTTGCCCTGATTAAATTCTATTACCTTTGAAAAAAGAGAATCGGGAGGTAGGCAACATTTTTCACTGGCCACAGAAAATCTCCCGGAATGAGTTCTGAGATGATCAAGGAAGAGTTAGACAAAGAGGGATAAAAGCAAAGGAAACAGTAAGTTCAACACTGATGGGCTTTCCCAGTGTCCCCAGTGGGAAAAATCCCATGGTGGGGCCATGACACATGCCCAGGCAGGCAGTTTTAATTGGCAAGACAACAGACAAACTTGGGATCATGGTCTACTTCCCTTACTAATAAATGTCCCAAATGCTCCCAGCACAAACTGTCAGAACAAATCTAGCTTTCCTCTGAATTTTGTGGATAGGTGGTAACACTCAACTCAACCAAACAAATTATAAGGCTGCTATATCAATGTAACCTCTCCTCTCCCAACAGTCGAAAATGTCAGGAAAAATCTAGAGCAGGATCCTCAATCTCTAACAGAGTGAGGGACACAGCCCTTCGGTGAAGTGACAGAAAGCAGGCTAGATGAGCAGTTCAAAGTTCTCACCTAGAGCTACAGAGCTGCCTTCTTTAATTTATTCACTCACATGTTTCTTACATGGGTGTGCTATGCTTGATATAACAGTTAACAAGACAAATATGCAGGGTACCTGGGTGGTTCAGTGGGTTAAAGCCTCTGCCTTCAGTTCATGTCATGATCCCAGCGTCCTGGGATCAAGTCCCACATCTGGCTCCTTGCTCAGCGGGGAGCCTGCTTCCTCCTTTCTCTCTGCCTGGCTCTCTGCCTACTTGTAATCTCTCTCTCTGTCAAATAAATAAAATCTTTAAAAAAATAAATAATTAAAGACAGATATGCTTCGTACACTTACAGCTTACAGAATGGCAGGGGAAAGAGACAATATACTAGTAATACATCATAATTATAAAATAATGTGACATATCCTAGGAAACACACCAACACCCAGTGCAGCCTAAAACCATGAAGACATAGCAGCCTGATTCAAAACAGACAAAAAGTGGACACAACTCAAACATCCATCAACTGATGAATCAAGGAACAAAAGTGTGGCACATCCATATAAGGGAATATTATTTAGTCATACAAAGGAATGGAATATTGATACAGACTACCACATGGATGAACTCTGAAAACATTATGCTAAATAAAAGAAATTAGACACAAAAAGCTACCTACTATATCACTCAATCTAAATAAATGCCCATAATAAGAAAATCCATAGAGACAGAAAGCAAATCAATGACAGCCAGGGGCTGGAGGACGTGTGGGGGAGGTGGGTTGTAGAATGACGGCTTGTGGGCCCAAGATTTCTTTTTTGGGGACAATAAAAATGTTCTCAACTTAGGTAACAGTATTAGCTACACAACCTTACAAAGACACTAAAACCACTGAATTAAACACTTTAAAAAGGTAAAATCTACGACATGTGAATTATACCTCAATTTTCTTTAAATAGTTAAAGGAGAAAAATCCTTTAGTGGAGAAAGATGAGCCTGACTTGCACAGAATTAGCGTTCCTTGTGAGAGAGGAATAGGATTGGTTTCAACATACAACACGCTATCACTTAGCTTCTCATGTCCATGGTTTCCTAACCTGAAAATCTGGATCCCTTCAATGACATGAAATTTAGAAATAACGTGCATAAAGCATCTGTTGTAGATTCTCAACAAACAGTTGCTGAACAGAATTTACACCAGAGAGTTTCCCAGCTAGGTTGAGATTTCCCTAATCGTCTGGGCTAGCAAATCACCTCCACGGTGTCCATGGTGTCCATCAAGGCAAAATGAAAAGAACTGTGGTAGCAGAAGAAAGTGCATGGAACCTGTCAGTCACAGTACTACTTCCTGCCCATCACATGGCAGTATGGAAAGGTCATTTTCCCCTAATTTATGAACATCTCCATCTATCTCAAAGACTCTATAACTTGAATACCACTGTGATTTAAGGTCTTCCATCTTTCTTTCCACATTTTGGAGAATCTATGCTTTGGCTAATTCACTAAAAAGCAAAATTACGAGAACTCAACACTCTAAAGATGCTTTATTGGAAAGACACTGATCAGTTTCAATATAATCCCCAGATATATTTCAATTGATTCATCAATAAATTTTGCTTAAAAATATAAAACATGTAATTAGGAAAAGGATGTTTTATACTTTACCAGTTAGGGTTTCCTGAATTTTGTATTACACGTGAAAAACCAAGCTCAGGTAATAATTTCATCTGGAAAGCAGATGTATTCATCATAGAGCAGAGTACAATTCTAGACATACAGTGGAAGCACAGTAAATGTTTATTGCAATGGGAAAGCATTAACTAACAGACTAGCATCTGGTCAAGAGACTGAAATACACGTTATATGGACTGTTCTTCTCCCCTAAGGAAGAGATAGCTGAAGTCCCCTACAATCTGGCCTTTGCCTCTCTCTCTCTGACATCACCTCCTCCATCCCCCATCACACACTAGTCTGCAATCACACTAAACACACCCTACCACACCTTAGTGTACAGTCACAGTAATATTTGGAGTTCTCTAAATATACCATGTCCTTTCCTGCTTCTATGCCCCTGATGCTGCTATTCCCTTGCTTGTATCTCGTCTTTCTCCATGTCTCTTCCTCGTTAAATGTTACATGTTACCCAAGACTTGGCACCAGTATAATCTACTTCAGGAAGTCTCCCTGATCTCCCCCAGTCTTGCCCCTCAGTGTGGGTGAGGGACCCCTTACATATCCTTATCTGCTAACCAGTCACATCATGTTAAGACAATTGTCTGCTCACTTGTCTGCCATCCTAAATGGTGAATTCCTAGAAGGTGGAGCCATGGCTTTCATACTCCTAATACAGTATTAGTCACTGAATAAATGTTAACTGAATGCATGAATAAATGAATGGATGAATAAATGAATTCATAGTTTAGTCATAATTGTATTCAGCATGCAACAATTTATTACCAACTTCAGAAATTTTCTTAAAATTTTAAAACTTAAAGTCAAATAATTACACTGATGAGAAACACCATTAACTTCATTTAAATAAAACTCAGTGCCATTATCACATGTAATTTATAACAAAGCTAATCCAACTCATACTTAATGAGATGAATAATTATTATAGTGCCGTAAGTTCATTGGGCATAAAAGTCAGACAGTTAACATAAACAAATATAAGTAATACTGCTTTTATTTAAGCCAAGCAAATCATTCTTCAGACCCACTGAGGGAAAAGAGAAAAGGAACTGAGCAAAGAACGAAGGTACTTTGCCTAACTCCTTAATCAAGAGCTGAAATTTTTCAGAGGCGAGTACATCCAATATCCTACACTCTCAGGAGCTAAGGGTCACAAAATATCATTCTTATCCATTTGCTGGCTCACTCATTAACCAACATTTGCCCCCAAAAATAATGGGAAGAGGTTGGTCATTGTTTTAAATGTCTCTCTCCAATCAAGCTCTGCAATGGATTTTCTTTTTGCAGCCCAAAGCCTGAGTGCGTGGGTGGCATTCAATGGTTGAAGAAGGGACAGGGAACTCCATCCCAGCAACAAAAACTGGATAGGTACCTGGATACTTTCATCTTCCCAGAAGCAGATTAAACTCTCAGCTCGAGAATTCTAGAGCAACTAAGCCTCAAAATTCTATACTAAAAGAAAACCCTATCTGACTGTCCAAGTAAGACACCTAGGAATCATGAGAGACACCAACACAACATTTTGCTCCATCCTGGTTCTACCCTCTTTCCCTCCCAGATAAAGATCGCAATCATGCTGGCTTCAATTCCATGCGTCATGACTATGGTCCCCAAAGTCAGTTATTACCGTGGAGAGTCTGTAGAGCAGCATCCATGGCAATGTACTCAATGTTACACTCAGAGTACAAGCTGCCTCCCAAGGAAGGAGTAAAAACTCATACTGGATCACAGCACCAACGGATCAAACAAGAGCAAAAGAATGGCTCACTGAGCTCCTAGAAGGTACCAGAGAGCTTTAAAAGTTGGGGAAGAAGCAGACATAGGGAGAGAGAAAACAACAAGAAAACTGGACATTCTCTTTCTGCATTTAAGTATAATAAATAGAAGATGCCAACCCACAATTTTGTAGATAGAGGGTCCCTACAGAATTCTATATGTACATACTTACTGCTTGGAAAAAAAAGTACTTCAAAGGTATATTGGTCATCAAAATTAAAAAAAACAACACTTTAATCTCTGTTCAGTAATATTCATATTGCATATATTTCAATGTATATAGATAACTCATTTTTTTCATACTTCATGTTGATTTTAACTTCAAGGTTCCTTGTTGAAATACAAGTTTAATAAATATGAGGTGAAGCGAATAAAATTTTTTTCAGTACATTCACTGTAATTTTTTGCATTCTTTGTATTAGCATGAGAAAATCATTCTATTTTGTTAATTTAAATTATTTTTAAATTGGCTTTATGCAAACTTGGTATTTGGGATATAATATGGACTCCCACACATCTTAATTCATTTGGGATCCAATTAAGTTATTTTGATATTCCAAAATGCTTAGCTCTCACTCACTCACTTTTCCCACCCCAACAATTAATCTATTACAACTACTATGTAGAAAAGGAAGTCAGGTCAATTAAGTAAGGTGCTGTAAGTGTAGTCAGGTGAATCTGTTCTGTTCCAAACTGATATTCCATGTTGCATGACTCTGGACTCATGACATCAACCCGTGTGTGTGTGTGTGTGTGTGTTTGTGTGTGTCCTCAGTTGATAAGAAGACTGGTATCTGTGGTTTAATTATTCCCTTGGATCAAGAAGAAGACACATGATACAGATCTTATTAGACTGGAAACTCCATGAAGGTCACACTAATTCTTCAACACTGTGAACACCAGTCCATCCTCCCCTGTTCATACCACCTTGTCCAATACTCTAGAGGGCAGAAGAGAGTTGACTAATTTTTTGGCTTAATTGGTTTGCTTTCAAAAACAAGTAAGTGTAAAGCTCTCCAGAGAGAACAACTGATACAAGTTAGTCCAACCCAGTACTTCTAAAGGAAACTGTGCCCGACCAGGCACATATAACCCTGACTGAGAGAGCAGCAATGACAAAAGTCCACGGAACAACAGAGTTCACTGACACATGCTTATGAGGGGCTCCTGGAAGATATGCTAGATTCTACCTTCCCCTGTTGGAGCTTCACTCTTCACACATGTATATTAAAGGTTCCAAGAAATCTTACATTAAAAAAGGTCATAGGTAACTTTCTTACACTTTCTCTAAATTTAATGGACCACAAAAACTTTCTACAAGGAGTAATAAATAACATCTGAAGAAACACCTGGGTGGCTCATCAGTTAGGCGTTCCACTCTTGATTTTGGCTCAGGTCATGATCTCAGGGTGGTGGGATGGAGCCCTACTTCAAGCTCTGTGCTCAGCAGGAAGTCTGCTTGAGGATTCTCTCTCCGTCTGTTCCACCTCCTGCTCACTCTCTGCCTCTCTATAAAATAAATTAACAAATTTTAAAAAAACAAAGTCTGAAAAAAAAAAAAAAAAAAAAAAAAAAAAAAAAACAAAGTCTGAATATACCATTGAGATTTTGGTCCTCTTCCACTAGCTTGGGAGGAATAATGTACATTTTACATGTTATTTTTCTCCCCAAAAAAGTATTTTACTCTGCAAAAGTATTAAAACCTNGGGGGGGGGGGGGGGGGGGGGGGGGTAGAAGGTGGGGTCTGAATGGCTCAGTTGGTTAAGTGTCTGCTTTCGGCTCAGGTCAGGATCCCAGGGTCCTGGGATTGAGCACCGCATCAGGCTCCCTGCTCAGCGGGAAGCCTGCTTCTCCGTCTCTCACTCCCCCTGCTTGTGTTCCCTCTCTCACTGTCTCTCTTTCTCTCTGTGTCAAATAAATAAAATCTTTTTAAAAAATAAAAATAAAATAAAATAAAACTTGAATATTGAAGTATGTCACATTCCTGGGTAGGAAGACTCAACAGTGTACAGTTGTCAAGTCTGTACAAATTAATCTTTAAATTCATGCAAATTATAATCATATCTCAATAGGATCTTTCAGGCATAATTTCACATGTCTATTCTAAAATTCATATGGAAAATAAAATTTGTAAGAATAGTCAAAAAATTTAAAAAGAAAAAAGAATCAAAAGGATGATGTTTTCCTGCCAAATATCAAGACGTAATATATAACTATTGTAATTTGAATACTGCCATTTTGATTATAAATTAAAAATAACTAAGAGCCCAAAACCCAACCCATGGATATGTGAGAGTACATATTTAAAATATATTCAAACCCTTTTAGTATTATAAGATTTAATGTTTTAAACCGGTAAGAGAAAGATAAATATGCAATATAATTATGAAAGTAATTGGCTATTTATATAAGAGTAAAGCTAGATTTTCACTTTACAGAATTCACAAAAGCTAGTTTCAAATAAATTACATAAATAAAGAAAATTACAAAATATTTAAAGTCAATATTGAAGAATACTTAATCCTTTAGGATGCAGTAGGCCTTTAAAAGGCAAACACAAAGAAAAAACTCATGAAGGAAAAAGCTAACAAATCTGGCAACATCCAAACTAAAATCTTCTGCAAGAGTGAGAGCACCACAAATAAATTAAAAATAATTTGCCAGAAAAAATATTTGCATCTTGTGTAACAGAAAAAAGACTAGTAATCATAAAAATAACATCTATAAAATAAAATAAACCAACAGACTGATAGGTTAAAGGAAAAAATAGGTAATTTATAGATGACATGCAAATAGCCAAATTACATATAAAACATATGCAATAGCAAGAGTAAACTTGTTTGATCAGATATAATATGGACTCTAGTTACAATACTGAGAAGTGAAACCAACCTGCCAAAAAACATAGACCGAATAATAATATTAACAAATATACAACCAAATACATGTACAGACAATAACACGTATGTAAATGGATGTAAACCTTCTCATGTAATGGGGTTAAAAGAAGCAGGTAGACATGAAAAAGACTGGGGGCATAGAAAAAGATGGTATGTCTACAATATTTTGTTTTCCTTCAAAGAAAATGTTGTTACTTACGTAATTTAAAAAGTCAATGTCAAAATATGAAAAGAAGCCACCAAATGCACCACTCAAAGGTAAAACCTTCCAATCACAGATGCTGGAAAAAGGAAAATTAAACATAAAGCAACCAGAAAGAAATTATTTTTAAAAAATTGGATGTAAGCTAATGAAGTGAAGAATAGTAAAACAGAGAAAGCAGCCAAACTAAAAGTGTATACTTTGAAAAGATTAAAAAGATAACAACTGACAAACCTGTAGTCAGACTGTTCAAAAGAAAAAAAATCAAACTACTAAAATTAAGAATGAAAGAGAAGAAATTTCTACTGATGTTACAGAAATAAAAAGGTTTATGTAACAGGGCACCTGGGTGGCTCAGTCTGTTGAGCATCTGACTCTGGGTTTCAGCTCAGCTTGTGATCTCATGGTCCTGGGATTGAGCCCCACACTGGCCTCCAAGTTCAGCAGGGAGTCGGCTTGAGGATTCTCTCCCTCTTCCTCTGCCCCTTCCCGGCTCATGCATGCTCACTCATGTGCTCTCTCTCTCTCTCAAATAAATAAATAAATCTTAAAAAAAAAAGGTTTATGTAAGAATATTATAAGCAACTATATATCAAAAAATTAAATAGCTTTGATTAAATGGAAAGATCCTTAGTCCAAAATTAGACAAAGATATCACCAGATAAGAAAACTGTAGACCAATATCTCTTATGAATTAAATGCAAAAACACTCAACAAAATACCAGCAGACCGAATCTAGCAATATACATAAAGGAATATAAATCATGATCAAGTGACACTAAGCTCAGGAATGGGAGGTAGCATTAACATCCAAAAATCAGTGTAACATATCATATCAAGAGAATAAAAGACAAAGCCACAAAATCATCTCAATAGACACGAAAAAGTATACCTCAAAATCTAACACCTTTTCATAATAAAAACATTCAGCAAAGTGCGAATGGAAGGGATCTTCCTTCTAATAATAGAAGAGTATCTACAAAGAAAAAATCCCACAATCATCATACTTAATAATGAATGACAAATGCTTTCTCTCTAAGATCAAGAAAAAGACAAGGATGTCTGAGTTCACCACTTTCATTCAACATTGTCCTGGATGTTCTGACTAGGGCAATCAGGCAAGAATATCCAGATCGGAAAGAACTAGCAAAGCAATGACTATCTGCAGACAACAACCTTGTATGTAAGAAAATCCTAAGTCTCTAAGTCAGTAAAGATCTTCCAGAACTAATTAATAAATTAGCAAAGTTACAAAAAAAAATCAGTTTACAAAAATCAGTCCTATTTCTATACACTTATAATAAAGAATTTGAAAATGAACTTGAGAAAACAATTCCATTTACAATAGGATTAAAAATAATAAAATACTGGGGTGACTGGGTGGCTCAGTCATTTGAGCATCTGACTCTTGGTTTCAACTCAGGTCATGATCCCAGGAACAATGGATCAAGCCCCGCATCGGGTTCTGAGCTCAGAGTAGAGTCTGCTTAGATTCTCTCTCCCCCTCTCCTTCTCCCCTTCCCTCCTCAAATCAATCAATCTTAGGAATAATTTAATAAAACAAGGGCTAACATTATGTTTTGCAAAACTACAAAATGTTGAAAGAAATTAAAGGTCTATGTAAAGACTAGACATCCTAGGTTTATGGATCAGAAGACCTAATATTGTTAAGATGGCACATTCCTCAGATATTTTGATCTAAAGAGTTAACACAATATCAAAAGCTCAGCTGACTTCTTTGCAGAAATTGATAAGCTGATCCTGAGATTCACTTGGATGAATCAACCAAAATAGTCTTAGAAAACAAAAGTTGGAAGACTCATATTTCTGATTTCAAGATGCACTACAAAACTTCAGGTTTCAAGACAGTGTGGTACTGACATAAAAACAGGCACATAGATCAATGGAATAGAATCAAGAGCCCACAAATACACCCATGAATCTATGGTCAATTAATTGATTTTTGGAAAGAGTGCCAGGACCATACAATAGGAAAAGAATAGTCTTTTCAACAAATGGCACTGGGACAACTGGATAGCCACATGCAAAAGAACGAGGCTGGACCCCTATCTCACACCATACACAAAAATTAACTCAAAATAAATCAAAGGCCTAAATGTAACAGTTAAAACTACAAACTCTTAAAAGAAACATAGGTGCTTATCTTCATGCCTTTGGATTTGGCACTGGTTCCTGAGATACATCCTAAATACACAAACAAATACACCTAAATACACAAACAAGTAAATGCTGGTAAATTGGACTTCATGAAAATTAAAAACTTATGGGTTAGAGAATGTTATGAAGAAAGTAGAAAGACAACCCATAACCCACAGAATGGGAAATTTGATATGTAAATCATATATATGATAAGAGACTTGTATCTAGAATAAAGGACTCTTAAAACTCAGTAGTAAGGAGACAAAATTGGCAAAGTTAAGAACAGACATTTCTCAAACAGATAAATAAATGACCAATAAGCAACTAAAAAAGATGCTTAACTTGATTAGCCACAATATTAATGCAAACCAAAACCACAATGAGATACCACTTCACACCTACTAGGGTGGCTATAATCATAGGGATAAATACAAGCATTGATGAGGTCTGAAAAAAGTGCAACCCTCATACTCTGTTGGCAGAAATTTAACATTGTACAGCCTCTTTGAAAAACAGTCTGGTTAAACATTTCCAAATGACCTAGGAATTGCACTCTTGGGTATAAATCCTAGAGAAATGGAAACACATTCACATAAAAACTTACACATAAAGGTTCATAGTAGCATTATTCATAATAGTCAACAGGTGGAAACTCAAATGTCCATCAATTGATGAATGGAGGAATTGTGGTATATTCATACAATTAAAAGTTAGTCATCCATAAAAAGGAATGAAGTTATGATTTATGTTACGACAGACAAGAATCCTGAAAACATTATGCTAAATAATAGAAGCCAGACACAGAAAGCCACACACTGCATGATTCCATTTATATGAAATGTCCAGAAGGAGCAAATATATAGAAACAGAAAGTAGATTAGTGTTTGTCTGGGGCTTTCATAGTTGGGAAGAAGTAGGGAGTGACTGTTGTTGCACATGGGATTTCTCTTAGAGATGACAAAATATTCTACAAGTGGTTATAGTGATGGCTTCACAATGCTGTCACTTTACCATAACCATAGGGTTGTACACTTTATTTTTTTTGAGTGTCCACTTTAAATAAGTAAATCGTATTAAATATGAATTATAGTTCAACAAAACTGTTTAAAAAGAGAGGATAAGAACTGCACAATGCCCCATACCTCCCACTATTTTTTACATTAGGTGCAACTAGCTCTAAAGCAATTCTCTACCACACTTCCTTTGCGATTTGTCAAACATCTGCATCTTTTGTTTACATATAAAAATTCATAGTTCTCATGTACCTCTTTACTCATCAGATAATTAAATTCTTTATATATTTGATTAGGAGAGAAAAAGAAAATTAGAAAAATATATGGCAATTACTGGAAGTTCTGCTCTTCTGTTGCAATGAGATTATTCCAGAAAAAAACAAAAAGGGCAAGAACAGGAGAAATAGGCTAACATCGGAAGAGATTACTGCTTCCAAGGACAAAGAAGGCACCGTCTGTAACACACATCTTTATTTAGCAATAAAGAGCTTGTTCCTAAGAGGAAAATACCTCTTGAGCTAAACCAAATAAGCCCCTCCACTAGGAGAGGGGATTCGGCCTCCCACTTGACTCCCCAGAAGTGGATTTCACAAGTCTACATGCAACCCAGAATTGAGCCACATTATCTACTCACAATAAAACTGTGGGCCTTAAGTACCCCATTTTTATTCCTTCATCTTGCCTGCCAGAGATTCTATTGATGAACCAAATAATAGAGGAAAATGTGGATGGCCTATGGCTGGTTCCTTGTCAAAAACAGAAAAAAAGAAGAAAGAAAGAAAAGAAAAAAGAAAAGGTCTCCAATTATACACATTAGCCTTAATTCTGGCCTTTGGATGATCAGATAATGTTTCTGCCCATGAAATGAATTCTTGTGGCAAGTCCGTGCTTTTCAGTGTCAAAAATAAAAGCTTCCAATTAACTGTCAAAAGCTTTTCCAGCATCTGGAGACAGGAGTAAATTGGAATCTTTTATATTGGTAGCTTTTGACATTATATTAAACAATCTTCTGGGCTTGTCATAGTCCATTCTTTGTATATATCCCAACTGGTTTGTGTTTATCAATTATTAGGCAATCTAATCTTTTTGCTCAATTTCTACATTTCTTATATTTGAGCGAAGTCAAGGGACACTTTTGCTACCGTGCAATAATCTTCATGTTGTTTTCAGGACAAGCCCAGGGATATTTTTTAGAGTAAAAGAGGGGTTTCTGGTGTGTTTTTGTACTGCTGTTGTTGTGTAGGGGTTTTTTTGTTTTGTTTGGTTTGGTTTGGTTTGGTTTTTGTTTTGTTTTGTTTTTTGTTTTTTTTGGCCTTTTCTTCCTTCAGAAAGTCACTCCTGCATAGGGTTACGTGCTGCTGTCTCAGCACTGGCAACCAGAGAGTGTTATCTAGACAATGAATCGGATATTGTAGATTGCTGTAATCTTTTCCACAAGTAAAGGTAAATATCAGAGCCATTGATCCACGCTTACATACTTCTTTCCAAGCCTGAGATTTTCTCTTGAAAATAGAAAACGCTGCATGGATACATTTCCCATTTCCCAGTATCTTCTCTACTCTCAAGGATTTTCTTTGTTTTACATTTGAAAAGGTAATCAAGTCACATAAATGAGCTCAGGATTTTTCGTTTGCTCTTAACTCCAAAAAAAAACTTTTCAAGAAAAGTTGGAAGCGAAGAAGCCTCTTTTTTATTTCTTCATATGTTAATATCTGGGGCTATTTTCTCATTTGACTTCTGTTTTCTTTGTTCCTCTTTCATAAGAATGTCTGCATTTACCAAATTTAACTTGTGTTCCTTTTGGATTCATAAATGCATATATTTTTCTTTAATCAAACTCTGTGTTCCCTGGGAAGCTAAAAATTATTCCAGGCTGAGAGTATTATGTATTAACAAAAAAATATATAGTGAAATCATTTGTATTCATTTTTCAAAATACTTCTCAGCCCAGTTTAGGAAGTCTTTACTTTATTGGATTTGTTCATTTGAATTTTTTTTCCTCTATAGTAATTCAAATATATAGATGATCAACCATATAGATGTGAAATTGTACCAAGGGTGAGGGGCGTGGTGGGGGCGGAATCCCTTTGGAGCAAATGATTAAAGAAAAGCAGTATTCTGGCATGAACTTCTTGATGCCCTTCCTCCCTGTCTCCAAGCGCTTTCTGGCTGAAAGAATAGGTTTCACCTGTCCTGGTCCTTGCTGCATGGCCAGAACAAGCCCTAGAGGTACATCAACCAGTAGTAATTCACCCAAAGTCACCAGGTCCCCTGGGAACCAGGGTGAACAAAGGCCTACGTGAACTGAAGAGGTGCCAATCCATAGCCAAAAGCAAAGCTCTGGGTCCAAGAGAAAAGAAAAGTCCTTAAGTACTGACCAGAATACTGTAGCTGAAAGTGGAAGAGACTGGAAAGTGTTCAGAATAGGAGAGCAAAATGGGTCAGAATCAGTAGATTAGGCAAGAGGCCATGAAAAGTTGAGGTAATAGCTGCATTTGTCCCCCATTGCTGGACTTGTCAGTCCCCACAATCAAAAGAAACCCCCCAGGGGCACCGGGACTCCGAAGGGGAAGCACTGGTAGGCACTGTGGCTTACTCTTCCTCTTCCTATCTTGCTCCATCAAAGACTCCCCCTTCACACGCTCTCAGAGCCTGTGTTCACAGGCTCTACCTCCTACCTCTGACTGCCGCTCCTCATCAGCGTCTTCAGCAGCAGCACACCTAGGGCCCTGGGATTCTGCTCCTAAACCACCAGCACTTCCCATTCCTTCTGATCATGCTCCCTGGCCCTGGGAGTTTCCTTTCCATTGGCATTCTTAAATTATGTGGTCGAAGGTCTTCTAGAAAACTCTCCTTGCCCCTTCATCTTCCTCCAAGTCCCTGGCCACACAAGATTCAACCTCCTTTCTCGTCTAAAACAAAAGTGACAATGTTGGGCATGGGCAAAGTTGAAATGATTTAATATCTCAATAATGACAGCTCCCCCTTGAGCTTTTGGCATGGATACATGCAGCATTTTTCTGTAGCATTTTAGTTATGTTTCAGAAGGCTAGTTAGTTTCCTACCAGCCTGTATTCCTAAATTATTCTTAACCGTAAAGTGTGTGATGGGGAACCAGAACTCCATCTTTCTCTGTATTTTTTTCTATATAAGGCAGCTCTTTGGGAAAATCTTTATACTACTATTTTTCAGTTATGCCAGAGTATGACACACCCTTTCTCCATAGGGCGGAGCTGTTGAAAATGAAGATGATGTCACAGCTCACATCTATGGGGTACTTACTATGTGGGTCAAATGCTGTGGTAAGTACCGTAATGCATGGACTATCTCATTTAATCCCCACAACTATTATCCTCGTTTTATACATGAGGAAACTAAAGCCCACAGAAATTCATTAACCTGCTCAAGAGAGAGGGATAGCCAAAATTCAGGGGGAAAAAATTAAGGGAAAATGAAGAGAAACAATGCTTTTGAGAGGGAATTACTACTAATAACATTAAGTTACGTGATATACTCCAGGGCCTCATCTTAGCAAACTGGTGACCTGGAAGCCTCTCCGCCCTGACGTAAGGGTATTCCCTTGATTTAAGGGACGTCGTACTACTGGGTCAAGGCACTGGCAAGCTTCTTTCTGGATGGAGTCAATGAATGAGACCTGGAGGCCTTCTGGCAGCAGGCAGAACTTTAGAGAATAGAAATGTGCTTTTCTGCAAGACCCATTTCCACCCCTGAATGCTCCATGCCCTGGATGTGGACCATACACTCAAAGGAATTATAGCTGCAGTCAGCGGCACTGGCCTGGTTTCATTCTTTAATACAGGAGTGGAGGAGGCCTTGCTAAAAAGAACTGAGCTGTCAATACTTGATCAATCAAGTGGAAAGTTCACGTATGGCCTTCAGCCCA
This sequence comes from Ailurus styani, assembly GCA_002007465.1. Classification (NCBI taxonomy): domain Eukaryota; kingdom Metazoa; phylum Chordata; class Mammalia; order Carnivora; family Ailuridae; genus Ailurus; species Ailurus styani. Next base: position 903,617 of record LNAC01000444.1, on the reverse strand, counting down.
GGGTATAAAAGGGAAAACCCACAATATTTGTTCTAATACCATCATGGTTATTATCATTATGGAACAGTGGGTAAGAGTTTGGACTCTGGAGTCAAACTGCCTGGGGTTTAAATCGAGGAAGCACTACTTAATACAGTGTATTCTTAAGTAAATTTAACATTTCTCTGCCTCCATTTGTCTCAAAAAATAGAGGTAATACAGCACCAATTTTATCACATCTCTCTGAGGAGCCAATGTGAGTAAACTAATACTTTTGCTTGGCACATGGTTGGCACTCCATAAATATGAACTAGTATCATTACAATCGTCATCACTATCGACAGCATCTCTGTGCCAGGATTTGGAGGTGACAAGAAGTGACTGGATGAGAACATGCTGAGCCCCAGCAGCAAAGATGGCCATGGAGACCCATGTAGGCTAAACTCTCACCAATGAGACCCCCATGCTCAGACTGTGACCCAAGGGGCTCAACCACTTTCCTTTGCCTCCATCCCAGCACAGACCCTCATTAGCTCCTACCTGTGTTATTGCAAAATCCTCCAGACTGGTCTCCTCAACTCTGGTCTTTCTTCTCTATCAACATTGCTAGCAGATCAATCTTTCTTCTTGAAGGCAGAGTTCTTGTTTTACAGCCTATCTTCCTCAGCCCGATAAGGTACCTTGCACTAGACCACACACTGTGGAGACACCAAGCCAAGGTTTTCTGAGATCGCTGCATGCGTTCCCTTCACAGGGTGGGAAATGGCATCAGTAGTACAAGAAGAGAGACTCTGGTCATTGAAATGGCAATGACTTGTTAGTAGTGGTAAATTCCACTCTGTTCTGTTTCCAAAGCACTTTCGCATGCTCTCAGAGGGAGGCAAAGCAGGGGATAACCCTACTTTAAAGGGAAGGAAACTAAAGATGGATTACAGACATGACTCAGCCAAGGTAGGGCTTCATTTTATAGTGCGAACTGGGTCCCAAAGCTTCTCAGCTAGTTTCACTTTGTCTCTTTTCCGTTAACTACTCAGAAAGGACCACATTACATCGCCTGATGAACAGTGCCCAGTGTGACTAGAATGAAAATGGTAACCACTTACTGAGTACTTTCTAAGTGTCAAGAACCATGCTAAGTATTCTGCATGGGTTATATAATTTGATTCTCTCAACAACCATACTTGTCTATTTTTCAAATGAATAAACATGAAATTTGTAGATATTAAATCACCAGCCCAGGGTAACTCAGGGATGTCAAGTGAACAGAGACAGTTGCCAGCACAGAGCCCTCAACAGCACCTCTCCAGCCTCCTTGACACTTGGATTCTCTGGGTTTCTGGCTGCGCCTTGAGCCAGTAACCAGAAATTGCCCTACAAGATAATTTGTGCTTTTCCTACATCAGGTGTACCTGACACAAGAATTATGTAATAATTTAGAAATGCATCTAAATTATGCTTTATTGTTTGGAATCTATCATCTCAATCAAATTCTTCCTTTTCATTACTCAGATTTATATTTTTTCACCTGAGACTTCCTTAAGTAAAAATCTTAAATATAATTTCACTCCAAAAAAAAAACATTTTGCAATGAGTGTTTTTCTTTTGTTTTGCTCATGAACCAAAATCTTTCTTGTTTTAGATTTGATATTGTGATTCCAGGACATTCTTGCCTAGACCACAGTTTTTCTGCTTAGTAAAAAAGCTACCAAGAGTATCCTGGGGTGCCTGGGTGGCTCAGTGGGTTAAAGCCTCTGCCTTCAGCTCAGGTCATGATCTCAGGGTCCTGGGATCAAGCCCCACATCGGGCTCTCTGCTCAGCGGGAAGCCTGCTTCCTCCTCTCTCTCTGCCTACTTGTAATCTCTATCTCTGTGTCAAATAAATAAAATCTTAAAAAAAAAAAAGAGTATCCTCATAACACTTTATCTATTGTATTTCTTCTTTAATTTATATATTTTCCCATTTTAATGTATTATATACATCAAGGACATTAAATCCAGTCTCTTCTTTGTGGTGCCTTTTTAAAAACAGTTTGATGCTTGACACTGACACTGATGGATTATATATATGGGTAATATATATGAAATTAAATCAGTAGATATTTTTCACTTACTTGACAGAGCACACAAGCAAGGGGAATGGTAAGCGGAGGGAGAAGCAGGCTCATCGATGAGCAGGGAGCCTGACACGGGACTTGATCCCAGAACTCTGAGATCATAATCTGAACCGAAGGCAGATTTTTAACCCACTGAGCCACCCAGGCGCGCAATAGATATTTTTGTGCTTTTCACCATTGCTTTTATGCTGAGAAAGTCCTTCCCTATCTTTCAGAGAGATCATCTCCCATATTATCTTCAGTTATTTCTATGTCCTTTCTTTTTTCTTTTAAGATTTGTATTTGTTTATTTGAGAGACAGAGACAGAGATAGGGAGCAAGAGCATGAGTGGGGAGGGGAGGAAGAAGCAGGCTCCCCACCAAGCAGGGAGCCCAATGCATGGTTCAGTCCTAGGACCCTGGGATCCTGACCCGAGCTGAAGGCAGACGCTTAACTGACTGAGCCACTGGGGCTCTCCATTTCTAAATTGTTTCTAGATATCCATCCTTTCCTGCCCCTTCCTCCAGTTACCCATCATTTATCTTTCTCACTTCCTCTCTCTCCTTCTCTTACTCTCCTCTTATTCTTTTATCATTTAACTTTTATCTGATTTTGACATAAATCACGAAATAAGGATCATCACTTCTATTTTGCCAAATAGTTTTCCAGTAGTATTCACTATTTCTTGAATAACTCCTATGCCCCCCCTTCTGGTTTCTTTTATCACTTTATTGTATACCAAATTCTTGTATATTTTCAGATTTGTTTTCAGGGTGATAGTTCTGGGGTCATTCTTCTTATATCAGACAATATTGTATTTCTTACATTCTTATAATCAATTGCATTTGGTCATACTCTATTATTCTTTTATATATATCTGTATATGATTTGCTAGTGTTTTAGCTAGGTCTTTTGTGTTTATTCATGAGTGAAATTATGTATAGTTCAGTGTGCTTATGTGGGAAGAGAGTCCTCTATCAAATTGAATTATTAGTGACAAAGAATAAGCAAACAGCAAAATTTTTCTATCTTCTAACATAGTACAAAAACATGGGAATTATGTGGTCCTTAAAAGTTAGAATTTTTAGGGCACCTGGGTGGCTCAGTTGGTTGAGCGACTGCCTTCGGCTCAGGTCACGATCCCGGAGTCCCGGGATCTAGTCCTGCACCAGGCTCCCAGCTCCATGGGGGGTCTGCTTCTCTCTCTGACCTTCTCCCCTCTCATGTTCTCTCTCTCTCAAATAAATAAATAAAATCTTTAAAAAAAAGTTAGAATTTCTATTTGTTCATAAAAAAACATGTTTTTTTTCCTGTTTATTAATGGTTTTTTAGGAACTTAAGTTTGCTACCTCCCCTCCCCTCCCCTATCTGAGTTTTACATTCACTCTTTGTCTTTTTGTCTCATTTCTTTTTTTATTGAAAATCCTATTTATGCATTAAACTATTTAAAAGATGTATTTCTTGCCCAAAAGGACCAGGTTTCGAAATCATTAATAAGTTCTACTGTTTTGTGGGCGCCTGGGTGGCTCAGTGGGTTAAAGCCTCTGCCTTCAGCTCAGGTCATGATCTCAGGGTTCTGGGATCGAGGCCCGCATCGGGCTCTCTGCTCAGCAGGGAGCCTGCTTCCTCCTCTCTCTCTGCCTGCCTCTCTGCCTACTTATGATCTGATCTCTCTCTCTGTGTCAAATAAATAAATAAAATCTAAAAAAAAAAATAAGTTCTACTGTTTTGTATTCCCTAATTGATTGATTGCTGATTTTACTTTTTTTTTTTTTAAGATTTTATTTATTTGTCAGAAAGAGAGGGAGAGAGCACAAGCAACAAGAGTGGCAGGCAGAGAGAGAGAAGCAGGCTCCCTGCTGAGCAAGGAGTCCCATGCAGGACTCGATCCCAGGACCCTGGGATCATGACCTGAGCCAAAGGCAGACCCTTAACTGACTGAGGCACCCAGGCATCCCGCTGATTTTACTTCTATAATGATCTTATTTCCCATGGACTTATTTCTTGGTGTCTCTGATTTCTCCATGGAATGCTTATCCAGTTCCTTTGCTAACTGTGAGGGGCTGTTCTCAGCCACTGAATCCCTACGTGGCATTCCTCGAAGTGTAGTCCCCTTCCTCCGACTTGGAAGCCATCAGTGGTTGGATGGGGGTCCTTCTTGTATTTCAAATATCTCCGACCACCACATCTCTCTGACTCTTCTCCCTGCCTCTTCTCTTTTTAAGGGTGATTACACTGAGCCCATGTGGATAACCCAGGATACTTGTTCCATTTAGAAGTCAGTGGATTCAGAACTTTAATTCCATCTTCAAAATATCCTCACAGCCTACTCCAATTAGTGTTTAATTAAATACCAGGTAATCGCGATTTTGGAGGGACATGATTATAACTTTGCCTGCTGAACATGGTTTTAATTTTTGTTCTCTATTTCAACAGTTTTATTTGACAGGCCTTGATAAAAGGCATTATAAATACTTTTTAGAAAGGAATACATTTTTATTCTTCTTTAATCTATTTACTGGTTTGGACATAAAAGTAAATGTTACTGTAGAAAATTTAGAAAAATAAAAATGTAAAAAGTCAATCATAACCAACCATTAACACATCACTTATATACAGCCACTATTAGTATTCATATTTTTCTCTCATTTTTCTCCTTGCATATTCATAAAAGCTAAAGTTCAAACTATATTTGCAGTATTATATTCTACCTCTTAAATTAATGTCAGGTTGGGAGCAATTTCTAGCATTTAATATTTACACAATTTATATAATTGCCACATAATATTATAGTGAGTGTATATACTATATTTTAAAAAAGGGTATGGGATGTTGCAAATTTCTCCTTATAAAATAACACTGAATTACACATTTTTACTTTGCTGGTATTTTGGATTTCTTTCTGGATATATACTGAAGTGTCAAGTTGGGGTATTATGTCAGTCTTTTTTTAAGTATTCCTTATACTCTAAAATATTCTTGTAAACTAATAGACTTTTAAAATATGAAGTAAAAAATTAATTAAAAAATAAAAAATATGAAGTCAGAATAATTACATTTATAAATACAATTCCACTTCAAATATGCAAAAAAAAACCCCACTTCTACAAAGTCATCTTTTCTCAGTGTATGGCTCCCATTTCTGAGTCTACTTGTGGCCTACTATAATAAACCCAAATTTACAGAAGTCAGGAAAGGATGCAGTAGTCATTGTTTCTGTTCACCAAATATTTGCTGTTCTCTTTACAGACATATCATAAGATTTCATTTCTCTGTGCCCTTGAGTTCGATATGGTAAGTTATTTGATTTGGCCAATTATAGGTAATGTAACTGAACACGTGTGTCGCTTATTGGTGAAAAGCCTGAGAGCTAGTATGTGATTAGCCAAACACTCTTTCCCTGTCTCTCAGAGATTGGCTACATTCCAGATTGTGGTTACTCCACTGGCTTAGGTCTGGAGATGGTACAAGATAGCAGAGCCCCTAGAAGAGACATAGTATGAATGAGAAAAACATCTTCCCTCTTTAAGAATATTTTAGGATTATTTGTTGCATAGAGTAACCTCTTCCATAATCTCCATCATTCGTAGACTGGATACAGCTTCTAACCAACAGAAATAAGCACACAGAAATGAGCTCCCACTATAACAAAAATGTAGCATTTATTAGAAGCTGTGATGAGAAAATGGTCCACGGAGCTGGACGAATGGTGATCCCTGTTATGCAGAATATTTGGTAAAACGTCATGTGCAATATTGTAGAAGGCATACTCTATACCTGATAACATTGGACAACTAGGGGAATGAGCTAGAAAACAGAAAGTTAGTAACACACTGGCTGCTATGGGCTTTATATGACACGGTGAGACAAGCTGAAAAATGAACTGGTTGGTTTACAAGCTCGAATAAAAAGGAAACAGAAAGTCCTCTAATTCAAGGGTTGGTAGTGTTACAAGATCCTCTAATTCAAGGGCTGTTAGTGTTACAAGAAACAACTACTCCTCATACTTAAACAGTAAAATATGTAATTGAGAAAGCGTTTTGAGTAACAAAGCCTGATTAAAACTCTGCCTTGCAGCTAAAACTAAATAAAGGATATGGCAATAGTGTTAAAAGCTAGTGTTAAAAACTCTGAGCAGATTTAACATGTGTATTTATTTCCTGTTGCTTCTGTGACAAATTACTACAAACTTGATGGCTTAAAACAATACAGATTTACTTTTCTAGTTCTTACAGTCTTAAAAGGCTCTTTCTAGGCTAAAATCAAAGTGTTGGCAGGACTGTGTTCCTTTCTAGAGGCCCAAGGGGATAATCCACTTTCTTACCTTCTCCACTTCTAAAGGCTGCCCACATTCCTTGGCTTCTGGCCGCCTTCCACTTTCAAAGCTAGCCATGGCTGGTCAAGTCTTTCTCACATTGCATAAGCTTCCATCAAACTTACAGAGCTTCCCAACTGACCTATTTTAGACAAACAGTATGAGGAATAAATATGTTTATTATGACTGACTAGGGAGTTGTTACTGCAGCATAAACCCGCCTATCTGACTGATACAGAATACAAAAACTTTTTTTTTAACTCTAAAACTTTTATCCTGATGTTTCTTTAAGTATCTCCTAAGATCTATCAATAAGAATTTGTGTACAGGCCTTCTATTTATACATATTTTTAGGAATACACCTACTGGAGAAAGCAGGCTCTATTTTCCCTATTTCCTTCTTCACTTATACCAATTTTAATAAATATTTAACAGTCACAAAGAGGCGGAGAATTTGTAAGAAAATCAGGTTCATTGTATCTGGGGTAGCTCTGTCCTTCATTGCGTCAATCAGGATTTCTTCAACATGGATTACTGGCTATATTTAATTATGAAACAGAAATTTAAGGCTTGGGTCTGTTAACTGAGCGCTTCTTGAAGGCTGAGGTAGGAGGAATGAAAACCCCAACCCCATCAAGCAGCTCCAGGATTGGATCACAGGGTCTAGGACCTAACTATGTTATCTATAGAGGGAACTAAAGGGTAAATCTCAAATTATCAAAAATCATAGAGATGAAATCTATTATCATGGTGAAATCAAAAACAGAAGGGGAAAGTTATAAAACATAGGTAACTGCACAATTGCAGCTAAGTAAAAATGCTGAACCAGTGTACCAACAAGATGAGAAGGTACAGGATTCTTGTCATGAACAGAGCAGAGGCAATGGAACTCTATTAACAGGTGCTAGGCACCTGGTCCAGAGGTGGGCTGGTCCAGGTTTCAAACAGATGGCATCCAACCTCTAGATGTCACCGAAGTAACTACGCTGCTCTCTAGTAGACTGCTCTACAGTGATTGCTTCAGAGTCTCAATTAATATCCTGGGACTTCTGTGATTTCACCAGAAAAGACTGGTCTTCATCTCAAATGAAAAATGGATCAGAGAAACCAAAAGAAGTAGAGGATCATCACACAGAAGAAAGAAGGAGGAGGAGTTAGAAGAGGTGAAGCAGAAGGAAGGGAGATGATTAAGGAAATGAAATGAGTGTTTAAAAAAAACTGGAAGGAAAGAAATGCTTCATTAGTTCTGGAACTCTAAAGACCAAATTAGGGACACTGCTGAGAGAGCCAAAGGAAGAGACCCAAAAAGGGGCCAAATCACCTGGAAATGAAGAGTGCACAGGTTTTTTGATGATGCAGGCAGTAAGATCTGGCCTGGGAATAGGAAAACTATAGGTAGTCGTGTCAGGGTATCCAGAGCAGAGAAAACTCGGTGAGGAGTATCTGCCAGCTAAGCCAGGGCCCAGTTTGTCATTCGGCTCCTGTTTTTTCACAGCCAAGAGAATCTCTGCGTCGCCATGAGCAGTCAGTCAGGCGCCCCTTCCCACACACAGGAAGAGCTTCATTACATCCGACACAAAAAAAGTAGCCAAAGTTCTGAAGAAAACATAAGAACATTTAGTCCTTTCCAAAGGTGCCCAATCGATCTCTCCTTGAGAAAGGGAAAATTTTTAAAAATAAGAACAATTCATCTTGTGCTTATTCCGAGTAGGAATTTAAAATACCTTGCTTTCCACTCAACAGTCGGCCCTCATCACTAAGGACTACAGCCACCTTAGTACTATACCCGAGGATTTATTCCAAAGCTGGCATAAAACACCTCATTCCAAACCAATCCCATTTGAACTAAAACTCATTCGAGTCCACAAACTGAAGAGATGCAAACACAAGGTTGGCCCTCCTCAAACGTTTTCAAAGACAACAGAAGAACACAGTGACTGACGATTTTAACCCAAGCAAACCTATCATGACGTTGGTGACACTGCTTTCAGGGGATTTCTGATGGCATCTCTCATTTGAGGTATTTTTCTCAGTTGATTTGTTTGTTTGTTTCATAAAATATTTTAGTATGAAGACCTCTCAAGGCATGAAGACATATTCTCGGGGCCTTAGAGCTTAGCATTGGCCCCTCCTGATGACTTGACAAATCTTTAAAACCACCACCATGTTTTGTCATGAGGGCATCATCACATGTCCCCTGTTCATTTTTTACTTGATTTGGTTTGTGCAGCGTGAGGAGAACGGGAGTCAAAAGATGTGCCAGGTATGCTGTCTGGGAGCTAGATTCATCACTATGAGCCTCGGTTCTTCACCTGCAAAAGAGGTATAATAACACCAGTTCTACCCCCTTCCCTGAGTTTTTAGGGAACACAATGACTATCACAAATTAAGTGCTCTGAAAAGAGAAAAAAACATCATGGAAATGTTAACACATGTGTTATTATTGGTGTTAGGATTTTTCTCTTTAATTATACTTTACGTGACCAAAGCTAGAATGCAAGGGCTCATGAAAGATCTCGTGCACATTCAAGCGAGTCCTTGTGTACCTGGAAGCCTCACGGGCATCACAGAGGACTTGCCGCTGTTTAGAGAAGTAAGACCTTTAAGACACTAGGAAACTCAATTATTCATGACCACTGAGGCAGAAGAGAGTGGTTGGTGATTGAAAAGCTAATTTGGTGGCAATAACAGGGAGAAAGCAGGAAGTTAATCTAATCATCAACAAATGCTTCTCAGACTTGAACGTACTCCACACATCACCTAAGAATCACATTAAAATACAGATTCGGATTCAGCAGGATGGAGTCTGCATTTCTAACAAGTTTTCAGAGGGTGCCTACACTACTGAGCCACGAACTGCATGCTGAGAGAGAGAGAAGAATGCATGTAGAATTCAGGTGACCAAGAAATCCCAAAGAGTAAGCCACAAGTTACCTACATACTTTCCAGAGCCTGTCACATACTTCACCTTCCCAAATGAGATACTCAGTCTTAAAGAACCACGTTCTTCCTCCATTCCTTCATGAACTGTACATTATATCCAAATAACTTGCTACCGTGGTGTCTCGATACACCAAATCACTAAATCAGTGAAAAAAGACGTGCAGTTACATCTACACATAGGAAATTATGCATAAATCACAAACTACTACATTTATATGTGTACTGTGGCCTGAGGGTAAATGTTACTAATGGATGTTCCTTATACAGGAGCATAACTAACTTCTTCGACCAATGTTTATTGACTTGTGTATCCAGCACTGTGCTAGGAGCTGGAGTTGCAGGAGTGGAAATAAGACATATGCCTGCCATCATGAAGATTACAAAACAGCAGGTTTTGGGGGCGTGTGGAGAAGAAGATAAGTCATAACGAAACACTAGCAGTGTTATTATGGGAGAAAAAACAAGGAGCTGAGCTAGTGGCAGAGGGTACCCCCTTTAAACAGGGTTGTCGGAAAAGTTCTTTCTGAAGAGGTAATAGTGCCAGAGGACAAAAATTTTTTACTACTTTCCATGCAAGTGAAGGTTTCAGACTTGGGCATTGTTTTAGACAGAAAATAACTTCCTCACCACCCACTCTCTCCTTGAGTCTTTGAAGAAAGGAGGTCAGAACAGTGAAGCTTCCTACCCCAGGAAATCTGATACTAAATGACCTCTCTCTGGATACAAAGGTAAAATTGTTTGATAAGATTATTAACAATAAAAATGTCTCCTCAAAATAGATTTGCCCAAAATGATTCTCTATGTATTGATTTGATTTTTTAACAGGAATCATAGTTTGTGTGCCAAGTAGTGTCGAATAATCTTTAATTGTATCGGGAGGAAATGACTGAATCCATTGGTGATGGAAAGAACTCTCTTGGCCCCCATTCATTCAGTCAATAAATATTTACTGAGCATCTACTATGTGTCAGAGAGTATGCCAAGTATGTAGAATACACAGGAAAAAAGTGATGAGCCTTTCTCCCAAGAGGCATGCACCCTAGTGGAAAAAAAATGGTCTGCTCATTAATTATTTCATCAATTCAACAAATATTTAGTAAGCACCTGTTATGCACCAGACTTGATTCTAGACCATAAAATACAGCAGTGACTGAGACTGTCCAAGTCCCTGTGTCGTAGCATTTACTTGCTAATCAAGGTCTACACAGACATTAAAGAAATACATGAACTAGAAATTCAGATTCAGAAAATACAGAAAAGTGCCGTGATGAAAATAAAAAAGAATGATGTGATGGTGAATGTGGTGCAGTTGCCACTTTAGACTGAGTGAGAAGGGAAGATATTCCTGAATAGGTAACAACTGAGTTGACACCCAATGAAGAATGAAGTCAATCCCAAATCCTAGGGTGGTACATTCTAGATCAGGTGGATAGGAGGGCAGAATGAAAGAAGGGAGGGTATCAAGTGGGAGAAACAGCATATGCAATAACATGAACATATAAAATAACAAGACGTGTTCTGGGAACCAGCAATAGGAATTGAGAACCAACTATGGAATGGTGAGCCTTGCATATCAGGCAAAGAAGTTATATGACTGGTGCTGGGGAGCTCCCGACCCAAGAGTTCCAGAGTGGCCCTCTTTCTTTTCTCTTTTTCTTTCTTTTTAAGGTTTTATTTATTTATTTGACACACAGAGAGAGACAGAGAGAGAGACAGCCCAAACAGGGGGAATGGAAGAGGGAGAAGCAGGCTCCCCACTGAGCAGGGAGCCCAGTGTGGGGCTCCATCTCGGGACCCTGGGATCATGACCTGAGCCGAAGGCAGACACTTAAAAACTGAACCACCCAGGTGCCCCATGAGTGTCCCTCTTTCTTATCTTGTCAACCCATCCGCTGGTTTTCTGAGATGACTCTAGCCAGGATGATCATTCCTCATGCTAATCTTCCCTACTATTATGTATGCTTTCTTCCCTACTATCATGTCACATACATATCTTCAAATTGGCACTTTGCACTAAATTGTGACTATCTGCTTTTATATATATGTATGTTCTCCATTTGAGGTGAGTTCCTTGAGGTTAGGACAATACCCATTTAATTCTGCATGCCCAATACCTGGCACAACATTTGGTACATAATATAAGCTCAGCAAATTTTAATGGGTGGTGGATAGATAAATGGGTGGTTAAGGGTTCATAAAATTTTTGAATGTTTTCAAGACCCAAATCAAGATGTTAGCTCTGTAGCATGAACCAATAGCATTGAGATGAGGTGCAGAGCAGTTGTTTCTCTGGTATTTTCCTGGGAGTTTCTGATATTTTTTTAATTCCACAGGTTAGGATGAATTGCTCAGCTCCACAGAGTCTTCTGATGCTGCCTACATTTAGAGCTTTCTCACTAGTTTTTGACCAATCTCATGGTTGGTTTTCTCTAGCCTGACCGCCAGCTCCCTCTAGAGAAAAGTCAGAAACTGTACTTAGCTTTAGTCATCATGCCTAGTCTGATCTATAGAAGCTGATCAGAGTGTCTGGTAACAATTTAATGATGGGTTTGATTCCATGTACCATTCTTCAGGAGGGATCGTTTTGCATCTGTAATACATCAGTGTGTTACATACGGATTACTAGTCATCTCTCAGAGTACCCCTCTCCTGCAGATTATTAAGATGTGAGGGAGAGGCAGAGAGAGAGGGAGAAGGAGAGAAGCAGAGACAATCAAGGATGGAGGACGAAAGAGATGGAAAGAGGGAAGAGCAAAGGACAAAAGAGATTGTATTTCCTTTTCCAGAAGACATATTTATATTCACATGTTCATATTCAGAAATGACTGCCCATGACAGCGTTACATAATCTGTATGTGACAAGGTTTCCAGATCACAGGTCTGTCTGAGGAATAAACCCACAGCAAATCTGGATATGCCATGTTGGCTACATCTGGAGAGACCAGCAAAGATGGCACAGTGAAATTCAGAGAGGAGGCCACACTTGAAGAAGTGGACAATAGTTCCTAAAGTTCAGATTCCAAATTAGTCTTGAGTAATGGTTATCTTTTCTCTCTGACAGGAACTGGATGGAAGAAGTCAAGGTAGGAAAGAAATATACTCTCAGGAGAGAGATAATTAGGTAACCAACCTATTTATGGAATATCAGTTGAAGGTTGAAAGTAAGGAAAGATTTGGTGTGTGACCCTAAGCCGTATTTAACAAAACTGTCTTTGTGTTTCCGCCCAGCCTCCAGGAACTGATGATGGGTTTCCAGGGAAATAAAAGCCTGAATAAGATGGAAAAATGGTGTAATAGTGCAACTCAGAAAGATGAGAGATCAAAGCCATTCTGCTTGTAGCTTAATAGCTTGGCTTAACATGAGAGAAAAGGAATGTCTGCTTCATCATGTAAAAAACAATGTGAGGTTAAGAGAGTCATGTAGGCAATGGTCAATAAAAGTTCATTTTCTTCTTCCCTCCTTCCCTGCCTCATCGCCATCTAGAGGCTGGAGTAACACCACACACACACACACACACACACACACACACACACACACACACACACACACACACCTGCTGCACGGCCAAGGCGGATG